>MU968411.1:83123282-83678282 GCA_034641835.2 Pinus albicaulis
GGTTAATGTTTGGCACACTTTTATTTCTGACGTGGACGACACGCTAGACACTACCCCTCCCTAACCACTATTGGTTGCGTTGCGGTCTCCGCAATTTAACTGGAATTTATTTTTTTATGGTGAACCTATCTATTCTCGTCTCGGGTGCGAGAGAGTTATTGAATCTAATCTACCCTACTGACTCCTCTTGGTTGCGATAGTTATTAAAATTGAAATGAACAACTTACTCTTGGTAGGGCTTCAGGCATGCGCCGTTGACCCATCCTTGTAGAACTTGGCCATTCAACTGTGCCAATCAAACGGCTCCTGACTATTTGATTTATACGACGTGAAATGGTCCCAGCCAGTGCATCTGCAATTTTCTTGGGAACTTCTGGAATATACTGTCGTAGAGTAGAACCTTTTCTCCAATTTGAAAAGTCTTGTGTTTGATATGTTGGTCGTGCCAAGCTTTCTACCTCTCCTTTTCTACCGTTTGATGAAACTCCACAAGGAATCATTCTTCTTCAAGTTCTTGTAGCTTGTGCAATCGCTCTTTTAAGGATTCCTCTTTAAATAGTTGCAGCGTTGTTGTGATTAGAAGGCTTGGTACGATGAATTCCGCTGGGACTACCACTTCTCTTTCATAAACTAGCTGGAATGGAGTTTGGTTGTGTAGTCATTTTACTGTTGTGTGGTATGACCACAGGGTTGCTAGTATCCATTCGTCCCAGTCATCGAACTCCGCATTGCATATCTTTGTCAAGCCTTTTCCAGAATCTTGTTAAATGCTTCCACTATGCCATTTGCCTGGGGATGATATGGATTGCTTTTATGGTGTTGTATCACGAATATTTGCAGGAGGGACTTAATGGTCAAGCAAAGATTCATGATACAACACCTGCTTACGACTGGAGGGACTTTATGGGATGAAGTGGAAGCTCATCCCTGCTTGCGACTGGAAAAATATACGGGATGATCGACTGAAGTGTCCCTCGGTTGAGCTAGGACCGCACCGAGTGCAATGCCAAACAAGTCAATGTGTACGTGGAACTGTTTGTCCCAGTTCAAGTGGAATAGTATTGGCACACTTGCTAATTTTTTCTTTAGCGTGTCCAGTGCCTCCCCGCAGCTTTCCGTCCACTGGAACTGCTCCGATTTCTTCAATAGTCTTTCTAAGGGTGCTATTATTTTGGCGTAGTTGCGAATGAAATGCCAGTAGTAATTTGTGTGGCCCAGCAGTGACCTTAGCTATTTTACGGTTTCCAGAGCCTCCATATTGACAATCACTACTACTTTGGTTGGGTCCATGCAGACACCTTGGTTACATTCCACGTGCCCCAGTAGTGTTCCAAATGGTACAACAAATATACATTTCTTCAGGTTCAGCGAGATCTACAGTTGTCGACACCTATCAAACCTTACTCTCAACAGGCTCACATGATCCTTCAGTATGCTATACATAGTCCAGTCGTCCATACAGACTTCTAAGAACTTGTGGATGTATTCTCGGAACCCCGCTATCACAATGCGAGAGAGGACTGTAGGTGCATTCTTCAATCCGAATGGCATCACATTATATGCGAAAGAGCCCCATTCTGTGGTGAATGTTGTCTTTCTCTTGTCCTCCTCTACTATTCTTACCTTATGGTAACCTGAGAAGCCATTGGTGAATGAGTATGCCTCGTTCCCTGCAACGTTGTCAAGGACTTCATCACTGAATGGAGTAGGGAATGTATCATGGATACAAGCATTGTCTAAGCTTCTGTAATCCACGTAGACTTGTATCTCTAATTTCTCCTTCTTGCTCTGTATAAATATGGGGCTTACCCATTTTTCCTCTTCTATAGGGAATATTAGTCCGGCTTTTAGCATTTTTTCGATATCTAATTTCACTTTTTCCTTTACCCTTGGGTTTAGACGATATGGTCTATATTTTACAGGCCTTGCATTAGGCTTCAGTATTATCCTCATTTCCCCCATATCTGCTCTTATGCCTTTGAGATCTGCTACGGATGAAGGAAACAAGTCCTTGTATTCCTTAAGTAGACTGAATATTTCATTCGTTGTTTGTTCGTCCCAGTAGTCTCCAATGGTCGCCAACTTAGGTTTGTCTTTTGTTCTAATTTTTTTTTTTTTTTTCTTCTGAGGGGTAACAATTGAATACCTTCCGTAGTTGGTTCTTCTTTGATGTATCTCTCCCCCCTCTGTTTCTTAAAATTACAAGTGCCTGAGATCCTCCAGATTGTCATCATCCATCTCACTATTAATCTGTTGACATGCCACCTTTTGTTGGATACCTTGGTACAAAAGTGACTACTCGTCCATCTGTCGACTATCAAGGAAGAACAATACCTGTTTGATAGCTTGCAAAGCCTGTGTAACCTATTCTATTTTTCCGTGAAATGTGAAACAGTGTATGAATTTCTCCGCAACTTCCTGCCAATTATTGGTCCCTCTTCTTTTTTCTTCTGTCAAGTATTATGCCTTTGGAATTACGTCCAAGGAGTGGATAAACCTGTGGACCCACAGTTCTTCGGGATATCCATTAGCTATCCATTGTGCTTCACATTTCATCATATGTTTTCTGGGGTTTGCATCCCCTTGGTACCGGTCCTTACCTGTGGGTCCCTCCTCCTCTTGAAATCTAGCTTTTAGTGCTGCCACCACCTCATCCCATCACATCAATGAGTTGCGATGGTTACTCCACCATCTTGCAGATGTGGATTGTAATTCCATGTCCATGAAGGGTACTATTTGGCCTTTCGGTACCTTATTTTCTATATTGGCTATGAAAACACTTACAGCATTCATATCTGAAAATATTGGGTATCCCTGAATTTTAGCCCCAATCCAATTGACTCTTGCAATGTTGGCATATCTCCTTGTATTTTTTTCGTAGCCTCCTTGCTACCAATCATCCCATGCAATTTCTGATCCTAATTCTAAGCTTTGGATGCTTCTCCAACTTACCGAGCCTTCTGCTGCCGGGTTGATGTAATCTTCCCTTCTTCTGACAGTCATTTGGTAGAGATGGTCCAAGAGCTGAGCATCTTCCATGTTATCCACAGTTTCTGTATATCTCGGTCCTTGGTAGGGGTCGAGTGGCTAAGTGACTTTGATTTCCCCATTCTCGAAAATCATCAGTTCTTTTTTTAGATCAATTATCGCATAATTTTCAAAAGCCTAATCAATTCCCAACAGTGCAGGGTATGGATTCTTATCCCCAATGATGTCGATGACTTCAAAGTCCGTAAATTTATTTACCCCCGCAATGTCAACTTCAACCTCCTCCAGTCGGCCGATGGAAACAATGCAATACTAGTTCTCCATCCAAAGTTGAATCGAAGAGTTTGTCAATCTTGGCTTCCCTAATGCCTCCCAAGTTTTCCTTGGTAAGATGTTGACATCAGATCCCAAATCAAGCATGGTATCCTTAATCTAGAACCCTGCCACTTGTGTGTTCACTCGGAATTCATTTCTCGTCCTTCATTTGTTTCTTTTTATTCTCTGAACATATTTTTGGTCTGCTTCCGCTGATTCTTTTTCTCCTGTGTTCTGTTTTAGCACCCCTTCTAGGTTCTGCTTCAGCTGTTCTAGCATTGGTGCATTGTTAACAATATTCAGGAATAGGTGGAACCACTCCTAAATTAGGGCTTCAGAAGTATTCAATGCTTCATTGTCTTCCTGAATCTTCTATAACTTGATTCCTTTGTTTCCCCCCAAGTGGGAAAACATTTCTGCTGCTTCCTGAAAAATTTGTTTCTGTCGTTCTAGTTTGATCAATAGCTTTGGGGACGTTGGCCTGACCAATTTCATTGAGTCCATATCACATGCATCCTCCCCCGTTATTTTTCCACCCCGTGTCACTATGGCCACGTTTTACATTGTTTGAGTTCCCATTATCCTGGGTTCTACATTTACTAGATTCGCCCCCCTCTGTCTAGCTCTTTCCTCCCATATTTTGATGAGCTCCGAGCAATCTTCAGTTGCGTGTGAGTTAACCAGGCACTATGAACACCAAGGTCTCCTAGGAAGTGGACATTCTCTAGCCACATGTCCTTCTTGATTGTAGTTATAGCATCTTACTGGACCTCTACCTCCTGCTCGGCCTCCTCTCATGCCTCCTCCTCTTCCTCGGGGAGCTTCGTTTGCTCTGTGTTATGGGTGGTCAAAGCACAGATTTCACAATATATATTATTTGTAACATTGGAATATTTTTGTAAGATCAGACACATGCGAGGTTGATGGCCCATACTTTTTCATACTTCACAATACTCGTTGGTGGCTGGGCTCTATTGTGCAGGGAACCCTGTGTATTGTTGTTGCGGTGGGTATATCCATTAGGTGTTTATCTGTGCAACCCCTCCTAGAGGTGGAGCCCCTTATGCTCCTGCAGCCGATGTCCCCATGGTTTGGCCCCGCAACCAGGGACATTCCGTTGCTACATGTCCCTCCACGAGACAATGCGTGCACCATACATTTGGTCTCGGTGATCGCATGGGTTGCATTTCCTTGAGTTTTTCTGTCAGACTGGATATTTGACGCTGCAAACCCATTATCGATGGGTCCTGTACCGCTGCGCCCCCCTTGAACTCTTGTGGGTAACCCGCCATGGCTTCTATTTTCATTTCCTGCTCCAGGGCATCCTGCAATGTGTCGATCCTTTGTTGAGTCAATGGAGTTCAAGTCAAAGGTAGTAAAGCTTTAATGAACCAGTCCCTCTGATGGTTTGGATCAATTGGATAACTGAGTTTCCCGATGGCATCCTTGAATCTCCGCATCAAATCCCAAGCAATTTCTCCTTCTCTCTGCTTGATCTCCCACATCTCTGACAGGCCTTGTTGGTCTGTCTGAGGCAGTTTGAATTCCTTAATGAAATCCCTCTTTACGTCAACCATCGCTGGATTCAGGTGAGCCTCCAACCATTTCATAAACCATCGTAGGGCTCTCTCCCTAAGAGTGGTTTGAAACTCTATTAACTTCCCAACATCTAGTGTCTGTCGTGCCCTCCATATGGCCTCACAGAGATACCAGTGCTGTTTGACATCATCGTTCCCTTTCCCAGAGAATTCTGGGTACCGTGTGAGTGATCCCGCCATGTTCACTTGAATAGGTGTTACCAAAATGAAGCCGTTGGATCCTGGTTGTGAGATGGGGCCACTAGAAATCCTACTACTAGTTTGTGTTCCAGTTGGAGACTGAATACCATGCAATCTACTTAATTCATGTAACTTAACAAAAATTTCACTTATGGGCTTGTAGAGCAGCAGCGGAAGGTTGGGACTAGAGCTACTTGAACTGTGGGGACTAGGAATACCTTGAGATATGGACGCCGACCTTTCTTGAAATATTTTCTCCATTGAATCGTGCATCTCCACATCGGACACCTCCTCTGGGTGCGCGTTTGTACCTTCTCCGTCATAATTCTTTCCTTTCTCCATCTGGGTTGTACTCTTATACACTTGTCGCACTTCTTTTGCGACCCCTCCTATTTCCTGGGGACCCACCTGACCTTCCATTCCTTTCGTCATCTGGGGCGCTTCCTCTTTGTTCTTTTGACTACTTTCCTGTCTCTTCAACTCCACCATCACCCTCTCTCGCCAACTTTCTGCAATCTGCACCCTCCGATGTGCTCACCACTCCCTGAGCCTGTTGGCGATCTTGACATCCATACCCCTACTCCCCCTTCTCACGGTTCTTGTAACATCTCTCCCTTAGTCCCTTCCCCCAGCAATGGAGGGTTTATGCTTCCATCTCTGCTTTTTGGAATCCCATCAGACCTTCGTCTACCATAAATTCCTTGATCCACAAGGGAATATCCTTCAGCAATTTCCCCCTTAACCCAGATCTGAAGGTATCTTCTTCCCTTGAGAAAGACTGGTAGCACTCGGCTGCAAACTCTACTATATATCCTTCCAAAGTAGATTCCACCCAAAAATATACAGCTCGGATTAAGTCGGTGTTTAACCGATGAAGGGCCACTAGATCCTCGTGTGCCCACTTGCGATTGATCTTCCGCGACGTTTCATTGACGGTCTTGGTCTGAAGCCTCCGCAACTAGTTGCAGAGTTCTTCTGGGAACTTTCCCCAAAATATTTCGTAGGTATCACTAGCAGAGTCGAAGAATAGAACCAAGGTTTTAATCGTTTTCTCCTTCGGTTGTCTTAGCTCAGCCTGCTGAGTTATGAACTGATCTAGGTGGTTATCCCACCAGCTTCGTATTTCTCTTTCGAAGATCCAAGATACCATGATCTGGCTCTAAAATGTATTTTAGGGTCCCGGCAATGGAACCATTTTTTGGCGAGAGAACAGGTCTCGTAGAGATGACCCGGGTTTAGGTTTAAGGGCCAACAAGGTTTTCCGCCGTAGTCTAGATTCACGCCGGCATTTACACTCTGCTCCGAAGGGAAAAGAGTCTCACTCGAGGCATGTCATGACCTTATTGTGATAGGGAGTAGATCGATATCACCCCGATAACATCCATACAATCGAATCAAGCCAAACCAAAGTCTTAGACAGTCATAACACAACATCCCATAACATATACCTTTCAGTAAAACAGTCAAACTAATGATAAATAAAAATTTTAAACGGAGCTTATAACATCATTCATTCACACTCATAACAAGTACTCGGAGCAACACTCCTGAATATATTAATCATCAGCCTTCATTGGAAAACTATTACAAGGCTCAACTATATGAGCATAAACAGAGAAGAATACAATACGTCCTATCAGACAGAGAGAAAACACAGTATCCCAGAGGAGTGGAGAACAGTGCAACCCAGAAAAAGCTCTCCTACGGCTCCCTGTTTCCTATTCCCATCTGATCCAACCTCTCTCTCTGTTGGCTGGCTGCCTATTTGTCCTACTGCCAGCGTGACTGACAGTTCCTCCTTTCTTCTCGCTTGGTTGTCTTTCATTTCTTTCTGTTCATCGGGAGTTCACTGCTTGCTTCCTTTCGCGCTCTTCCACCATTGATGCTTTCTCCCGCAACATCCACGGCACATGTTCTCTGCTCCTTCGCAACCTTGACACCTTTCTACCTACCGAGGTTGCATTATGCCACGTACTCACCGCAACTCAAAATCTGTCGAATTTCAAAACAAGGGCCCCAAAAGTCACAAGTTGGTCAAGGAAGATTTTAAATTTTTCATATTAACTTATCCTAAGGTCCAAACCCACCCACATTCAAGTCATATCATGTCCCATTAGTCATCATTTGCTGACATATTTCATTTCCCAAGATTTTGAATTCGGAAAGGTCACTTTAGCCAGTTTTTCTTGTTTTTGTAGCGATTTACACTGTAAAAAGGCAGTTTTCGCTATGAAATTGCTAATATTTTTGTAGCGAAACTCCCGGGAATTGAACTAACTACACTGAAAAAGAGGGTTTTATGTTTTTCTTTTCAAAATTCGATGCAAGGTATCAGTCAATGATTAGAAGTGTTAGAGTGGATTTCATTCGAGTCAGTTAGGGTTAAATAAAGGTACAAAGGTCATGGTTGAGGTCATTATTACTGTTTTTATCATGTATGAGGCATGATTAAGCCATGAGCTGTCATCAGAACTTTAAAAGATTACCCAATTTAGTCTTTGTCATTCTCTACTTCATCTTTGCATGCTACTGAGTTCTGGAGAGTTGTTTCACCAATCCAAGTTGGTTTCTAGCATTTTCAAAAGTTACAGGTGTCACTAATCAAGCAAGGTAGAGAAGGTATAAAATCACCATGGTTGCAAAAAGGAAGACCAAAAAGGTGGCCACTGCCTCAGATATGAGCCATCAGACATGATATTGTTGAATGAAGACCCAACTACCTTAGAATTTTTTAGAAGAACAGGGTGTTTGCAGTTCTGTCAAAGATTGCAAGGGTGCCATGTGCAGGTTTCTAAGGAGTTTTCTGTCAGTTTCAATGGGATAGCTTCAAAAGTGGGAATGTTGAACCTCACTGTAACACCAAAGACCACTGTAGCAACAACAGGAATCCCTAGAGGAGGATAAAAATGGTTCAAAGGATTTAATTTCACCATGTAGGACTGTAAATAATTTATCAAGCTAGAGCATAGTGAGATTGATCTCACAAATTCCATCCCAAGGAGATACATGAAAGACAACTTCACAAAGTTGCTGCTAATTATTCAGAAGTAATTCACTTGTGAAGGGAGATACCACATGGTATATTCCTACCACATTAGGCTTCTAATACATTTTTTTGGTAAGAGGTCTCTTGATTTACCTGTTTAATTATATAGAAGCTTAGCTGAAATGTCATATAAGGTCCGAGTTAAAAAAGAAGGAAATGAAACCTCACTCTTTCATCATGGTTTGATCAAGTTGTTGGTATTAGAGGAGTTAAAAATATTAGGTAGAGACTGGTCGTATATTATGTTCATCAATGGTTTTCAATTAGATGCTATCACTCCTAAAAGGAATCCCAAGCCTAGATATATCCCATCACCTTCAATGGCAAAGCAAGTTGAGCTAGTGATCATGGAGACAGAGCCTATGCAGAAGGTTGATACACCCAAAGTTACACCTGCAAAACAAAAGCCAACAGTGATAAAACATGGTAGAAAGAGGGTTACAAGAAGCCAAACAATGGCTAAAGGTAACCTAGAGGACATTTTTCATGCTATTGATATTGAATAAACTTCCATAGTTCAAGCTGAACACATAGATGAGGGAGGAAAGAAGCTCAAGAAAGCCAAAACAGCGAAAAAGTTAGAATTTATAGGTGAAGATGTAGGATTCATGTTTCAAGCTAGAAAACCAATGACAAGACATTATAGAAAAGTATTGGAAAGCAGCAAAGAGGTTTAGAAGGTCAGTGAAACTATTCAGCCACAGCCAAGCATCATTGACCTCTCATCACCAGCAAAAGAAGATTTGGTCATCAAGCAAAAAAGGGCAAAGAGAAAATCACTGAAAAGACAGAAGTTGAAGCTAGAAAACGATGAAATATTAGTATTAAAGAAAGATGCAAGGAAGCACAAGGTTCAGAAGGTACAGTTTGCAAAAATGAAAGAGAGTAGGGAAGATCAAGTCACAAGTGTCTCTAAGACCTTGGAAAACACAGAAAAACTGATCAAATGGACTAAGCCATTTAGAGGAGAGGTGAAACATATCAGAAAAATGAACCTGCACTTACATTCTAAGAACAGGACACTAAAAGACCAAGTCAAAGACTTACAAGAACAACTGGAACTGATTCATGAAGTGTTGGAAAAGAAACGCTTAAAGATGACTGTGGTTGAGGAGCCCATTATTCAACTGATCATTAATGAAGAGGAAACACCACAGGGGTATTAAGTTAAGATTGAATATGTTTTAGAAGGTTAATGGTATGTTAAAGGTCAATTTTTTATAGTTGAAGGTCACTTTTTGAAGATAGTGTTGAAATCTGGAAATTCTGCACTTTTTCAAAGTTTCATAGCGTTTCCTAGGCTTTAAGCCAGAAAACGCTACGAAAATTTATATAGCAGCCTTTTTGCTTCTAAATTTACTTTTTGCAGTTTTCAAGGAGGGAGAATGGTGGTGATGATGTGTCATGACTAGGTTGACACCATGGAACATCAAAAGAGCAGATTTTTTGGGTGCAGAAGCTTCTTTTTCAACGCTACAAAAATGTCTTATTTTCGTAGCGAGCTACTTTTGAAGGTTTTGGAGCATCTTAATGGCAGTTTTGGACAGTTGGACTCCTCCAACATGTCAAGGGACATTAATATCAAATATTAATGACTTTAAGGAAGTGTTGTGGAGACAAGTCATCAGCCAAAGCTCTCGTTGAAGATAAGGGTCATGCATTCCTGAAAAATAGGGTTTTTTTCCACATGTCTAGGAGGGTTTTTAATATGAAAAGTGATATGAACTATGTCATAGCCTATTCGAGCATGTGATGCTTATTTTTAACTGACATGTAACTGTTTCACAAAGATAAGGTAGAATATGTAATAAATAGGAGTTAGAATCCTATTAAGAGATGTCTTCTTTAAGGTATAGCTGTCAGTTTTTGGTTAGAAGACATGTTTTTCAGTTATGTGATGTCTCATAGGAAGAATTCGATGAATCTAGCCATCCAGAAGATCATCCTTGCTGTAATAATGTCTATCTAAAGGAAAATTATCAAAGTAGTAAAGGGTTGGAGATTTTTTGCACCAAACTGCTGCTTTATGTATTTTGACTCATATCAGTAATACATAGTGACTTTCTTCTTGATAGACCTAAGATTCTCATGGGGTTTTTAATGTATTATTGATCTACATCTTATGTTTTACCACTTGTATTATATTTCATTGCTATTACTCAGAATATGTAGGTGCAGGTTCATTTTTTTGAAATGTTTCACCTCTCCTCTCAATGGCTTAGTCCATTTGATCAATTTTTCTGTGTTGTCCAAGGTCTTAGAGACACTTGTGACTTGATCTTCCCAAATATCTTTCATTTTTAAAACTGTACCTTCCAAACCTTGTTCTTCCTTGCATATTTCTTTAAGACTGATATTTCATCATTTTGCAGCTTCAACTGCTCCTTAAGGCTTCAACTTCTATCTTTTCAGTGATTTTCTCTTTGCCCCTATTTTGCTTGATGACCAAATCTTCTTTTGCAGGTGATGAGAGTTAAATGATGGCTGGTGGTGGCTGAATAGTTTCACTGACCTTGTGAGCCTCTTTTCTACTTTCCAAGACTTTTTCTAGCATGTCTTGCCATTATTTTTGTAGCTTGAAACATGAATCCTGCATCTTCACCTGCAAATTCTAACTTTTTAGCTGTTTTGGCTTTCTTGAACTTATTTCCTCCCTCATCTATGTCTTCAGCTTGAACTATGGAAGTTTCTTCAATATCAATAGCATGAAAAATTTCCTCTAAGTTACCTTTAGCCACTGTTTGGCTTCTTGTAACCCTCTTGCTGCCATGTTTGCTCACTATTGGTTTTTGTTTTGTAGGTGTAAGTTTGGGTGTATCAACCTTCTGCAAAGGCTCTGTCTCCATGATCACTGGCTCAACTTGATCTGCCACTGAAGGTGATGGGAAATCTCTAGGCTTGGGAGTCCTTTTAGGAGTGATAGCATCTACTTCAAAACCACTGATGAACAAAAAATATGACCAGTCTCTACCTAATCTTTTTAACTCCTCTAATACCAAAAACTTGATCAAACCATGATGAAAGAGTGAGGCTTCATTTCCTTATTTTTTAACTTGGACCTTATTTGACATTTTAGCTAAGATTTTGTATAAGTAAAAGGGTAAGTCAAGAGACCTCTTACCAAAAAAATGTGGCAGAAGCCTAAGGTGGTAGGAATAGACAATGTGGTATCTCCCTTCACAAGTGAAGTACTTTTGAATAATTAGCAGTAGCTTTGAGAATTTGTCTTTCCTGTAGCTCCTTAGGATGGCATTTGTGAGATCAATCTCACTATGCTTTGGCTTGATAAATTCTTTACAGTCCTACATGGTGAACTTGAAGCCTTTGAACCATTGTTCTCCTCCTTTAGGCATTTATTTTGCTGCTGCAATGGTCTATGGTGTTACTGATCCAAGTGGATATTGGTGGCCTCCCACCTATTCCATTTGGACCCGCAACATCAATTCTTTCAGTTTTTCAGCTTCAGCACAACTTACTATTTTTAGCAGGTTTTCAGGTCCTGCACTCCCGAAGCCGTTTTGGGGACTTAATGATCTAGGTGGATATTGGTGGCCAACCACCAAGTCCATTTGAACCCCCACCATCAGTTCTTTCAGTTTGTAAGTTTCAGCACAACTTACTTTTTTTAGCAGTTTTTCGAGTCCTAAACTTTTGAAGCCGTTTTGAGGCCCTAAACGAAGTTTTTTTGGAAAACGGGGAGCAACATGGGTCATAGACCAATGTTTCTCACTCAAAAGTTGTACTCCTTAGATAGATATTTCTAACGAGCTATTGAGCGCATCAAACGGAGATCGGATGCCAAAGTTACGTCCCTGGGAAGTTGAAACACCAATTTACCCAAACGGGACCCACCGTTTTGGCGCTTCATCTCCTAGGGTTAGGTTTTTGGACATTTCGGATTTTACATTGTTTCTCAACAATAAATATGCCTTCGAGCCTCATTGTAAAATAGTTCAGGGGGCTGGGAGCCGACACATCTCTTCTCAGAGATAAGCGCTATCAGTGCCCTAGCTCGCTTGTTCCCATCATTTCAGTTTTGTAACACAGTTCAGGGGCTAGTAGCCGACACATCTCTTCTCATAGATAAGTGTTGCCAGTGTTAGAGTCGGCCTTTGCAGCCCTCCTTCAGTGATCATTTCGTCTTTTGCATATTCATTATTAGGTGTCTCGCTTGTTCCACTTCGTTGCATTTCACTAGGATCATGCCATGGACTGACGAAGGGGTCTGTCGTCTTATGTTTCCTCATGTTTACACCTGCAGTGCTATTTTAAAATTTTTCCTCAAAAAATCATTCATAGTAATTTTCATTTCATTTCTGGTCATTAAAAATGTCAATAAGTGTCCTAGGTCTTAGTGTCTAGGGTTTTTGAGTCATTTGTATATTAGTCATAAAGCCTGCAAGGTGAGGAAAGTTCTGCATTTGTGATTTTTATTTTATTATCATCAGCATTTAAAAAAAAAATATTTCTAGTCCAAAACTCTGTTTTGGAACTAGAAATTGTTCATTATCATTTTGTAATAAGTTGTAATTATTCCGCCAAGAAAAAATTGTCAAAAGCAGACCCCTGGTCTTTTCCTTAGCCGAGATAGCCATATCCCTGCAAGAAGACAACAAAATCATTAGTATCGACCTCAAAAAAGCCAAAAGAAGTTTGTATTTGAAAAGCCAAAAGTGAAATTACAAAAACATTTGTAATATGGGTTTGCAATTAGATTTGAAACAAAATCTGATTGTGAAGATATTTGTAACATGTATAAAAGCCAAAAAAGTTTCATTTGAACCAAATCACAGCACCCAAATCGTGTTTTGAAGTTTGGAGGGCCGATTTCAAGTTTTGAATTGCGTAGACAGAGTTTTGGGGTCGAGCGACCCACCTGGGGCCCGAGCGACCCACCTGGGCAGAGCGACCCACGCAGAGGCTGCGCGACCCACGCAGAGGCTGCGCGACCCACGCAGACACAGGGTTTCGAGATTCATTCTGAGTGCCCAACCTTGTTTGGAATCGATGCAACTGGCCTTCAAACAGGTTTTTATCAATTGATTGATGTTTTTGAAATGCATTGGTGGCATCGTTGATGGTTTAAACGTTTCAAATGGAGGATTTAAAACCCCACAGTCATGGCAATATCATTTTCAGGGTTGTAAAATGATATGGGTGGTTACATGAGTTTGTTGCTTATCTTATATCAGTGATATGTCCAGCTTTGCATATAATATCAAAACCATATTGTTCTCATGCCCATTATGCCATTGTGACCATTGCTATTATTATACCATGTTTAAAACCTTTGTTCCATGGTGACTGTGGTTGTCTTATGTCTCACTGCCCAATGTAAAAACATTCTCATGACTTTGTTTCAAACTGCACATTGACACCTTTGTTGTTATTACTCATAGACAAACACATTCTATTGATGCCATGCTCTCCTTTGATAAGATTTGTTCAATATTTTGAAAGTTGCCCGCTCCCTTTGATCAAAATTTCACTTGCATTTAAACACAGAGATTGTGCCTTTTTTCCAATCCATTTAAAACAGAGATATTATCATGGTTTGTTTCCTTATGGTGTTTTGACGGTGGGGATATTTGTTGGGTGTTTGAAACATACATTATAACTTTGCCTTCACTGCATCTATATCAGTATACATATTGCACATATCTTGTTCAAAGCCATGTCAGAGACAGAGTCAGAGTATGAGCAGGAGTCGGACAGTGACTCAATCGTTGAGGTTGATGTACTGAGATGGAGCATAGCAGTGCACCAGTAGTGGTAACATATCAGAGAAGCCACAGAGCTTTGTTTCAACATCACGACGAGTACTATCTCCACATGGCGTGGAAGGGGTCTCGTTGACTTCATCAGCAACGCGAGTACTATCTCCACATGGCGTGGAAGGGGTCTCGCCTTCTTCATCAGCGCAGGTACATTCACAGGATCATGATAGAGACCAACACATACAACCGAGACAGTGTTTTCACCTCAGGAACTGCATGCACCAGGAGAGCACTAAAATGGCGGAAAAGGCCTGATCCACTCCGGATTTTGTCCGAGGCTTCATTGACTGAGCAAGATACATGATGGAGGGTCTTCGCTCCGAATTTGGGCAAATTCGGAGAAAATTTTGTCATTTTCAAATTTTTGGTCTAAAAAACAGGTTTTGCAGCTACGTGGGTCGCGCGCTCATGCGCTCGCTTTTTTTGAGACACTTGCTGGAGGAGATTTTTACATTTTTGGATTTTTCATGGTTAATTATGCATCCTCTGAAGTCAACTTAGCATTTCAACAAAATCTGGATGGTCAAAAAGCTCAAAAACACCATGAAAACCACCTTGCTGCCACCTTTTGCACCAGCAGGGAGTACCTCTGGGAGAATGAGGTTTTGGAGAGTCAAATCAACTCCAAATTCAGAAATTCCACTTGGGTTGGAAAGTAGACATCCAGGGCTTTCCAACGAGCTATCATGAGCTCAATTTGGATGCCGGGAAGTACCTCAAATTCAGCCTGGAACATGAGCGACCCACACAGTTCAGGAGCGACCCACCTAGAATTTTTCCTAAATTTTCAGCTGCCAGCTCAGTATTTCGCCTATTATGGACCAGTTTTGCTTGTGGATAGAATTTTTGGGTTTTTATGATGTAAATTCATGTTTGGCATGTAACTTTGGCTTATTTTTATCTCTTCTAGAAGATTCACTCTCAAATGAGTAAAAAATCATGTAATGGATCGGTTTCCACTCTTTTAGAGGCAAGTTGTTAGCTGCCTAGATTGTAGTTCCATGATTAGAATTGGTTGAAACTGATCCCTGAAGAGGGAATTCGACCCCTAGAGGTGGGGAAAGGGGTTAGAGTGATCTATATATTGTAATTTCTCAATCATTTTGAGAGGTTGGAGAGGTTGGACTCTTGGGATACTTTTGATACTATTGTACATACTTTTCATATTTTGGCTAAGGAAAGATCAGGGGTTTTGCGGCACTTGTTGGGATCCTTGTGGTGTTCTGTTCTTGATGATGTTTATCCTTTGTTTACTGTAAGTTTCTTCATGTTTAATGTTGCCATCCTTTCATTATGCTTCTGAACTAAATTGAATGAGTGAAATAAGGTTGAATCCATTGTTTACAGTGCTTAGCCTTTGAATTCAGTTAGTTCTATATGTTTTCAGCTGTTTGGAGAGGATCCAAGTTCTTCTTTGCCCTCTTCAGCTCCTCGTCGATCTAATCTATCCATATATCCAATTTAAAGCATCAAGATCATCACCTACCTCGCCCCAGCTTGAACTCTGCAAAGGTCTGACCTTATCCCCGGACCCAAAATTTGTTTTCCCATTACTCCAGCGAAAACCCAAAAAAAACCAAAAACCAAACATACCTATCTCTTTACTAGCCTAAAATCATTCTTATTGTAAGTCATCTCGCATTCTATTGCTTATTTTTTCGAGATTGACGGAGAGAGCCCTCTCCTGTCCTCGTAGGGCTAGCTACGAGGCTGAGCGTGGTTTGATGTAGCCTTGAGTTTTACTTCATTTCAGCCTGAGGTAGATTTGAGTGCTAACATAGTGGCGACCATACTGGGGAAGATCTCAATGGTTTGCTTGTTATAGACGGAGTCTGAAGTCACGCCAGGTAGCCTTCGAACTGCACATTGCTCTGCGAGTGCATAGTAGATAAATGCTGCTTCAGTCGATCTCCGGTATAACTTGTAATCGTAGTATTTAACTTGTAAATTGCCCCAGTACATGTATCAAGTTCAGATCTGATCGTTGATGGTGAACAACGGTCAGACATAAGAAGGCTGAAATCATTCACCCGGCGACTTCACACACTGAACAATCCAGACAATCAAATGCTCCATGGTGATTTCACTGCAGGCAGATCAGTAGCTGTGAGATTTTCAAGATGGACCGAATCACGAGAAGATATGCTCCCATGAGCCGAGATCACATTCCAGGTTTTCCGAATAAGATGCCCAAGGTGGATTGGTCAAGGAATCTGCCTACGTTCAACGATGATGGTAAGAAAGATGCTGCTTTACATCTGATTAGATTTCACATGCATATTCGCAAATTGAAGGTGGCTTTTCCTGAAGATTGTTTGATGAAGATATTCCTAGCCACTCTGGAAGGTGAAGCCCAATCTTGGTATGAAAATTTTCCGCTGGCCTGTATTTATTGTTTAAAGGATTTTCATGCCGTGTTCATTGAAAGATATCAAGTATCTTATCCATCGTTAAATTTAGTTCATGATTGTTGCAAACATGCTTCTACTTTTATTGAAAGTCTTGAGAAATATTATGAAGATGATAATTTCATGGATGATGAGATCATGGAAGCATTGTATGAAAACCCATTTCAGCAGCATAAAGACGATCATGAAAATTTGCAGCAGAACCAAGATCTTAGTGTGGTGGAAGATGAAGGAATTTTGCATTTTGACAGTGAACAGGAATTATATGAAATGGATCAGCAGTATGAGGAAGGTTTGTATACTCCTTCACTTGAAATCAATGAAGACAATCACTGTTTGAGCAAAAGAAAACAAAAGGTATTATCTCCTCTGTCTGAAGATGAGATAGATCAGCTATTGAAAGGTCATGTTCTAGCTCAAGTTAACGCAGATCCGCAGTGTGCACATGGTCAAGAAGGTGATGGTGGAACTTCTTCCTTTTCTGAAATGGATGACAGTCCTGTAAGCAACTTTATAGATCAGCAGGTTGAAGATGTCTATATGGCTGAAAGTGATGAAAGAGAAAGTGTCATTTCAGATCTGCCCACAGAAGAAGACAGCATGCCGGGAACTCAAGTTTCAGTTTCAGATTGTGATAATGACCAACCAGCTATTTCAGATCTACATTCAGATTGTGATGACCAAGCATATCTTGTGCTGAAACCCATCAAGGAGAATTCTGCTGTTGAGATCATCCGGAAAGAAGAAAACAAAGGTTTGGATTCAAATTTTTTCAGTTCATTAGAACACAGCCTTCAGAAAGAAGTAATTCAGTCAGTTCATGAACAACGAGATGAAATCTGTGTTCAAGTAAGTGAAATAGTTCCTTTGGATGAATTTATGGTAGATGATAGGAATGTCATGTTTGGGTTTCAAGAATCATCTAAAGTTTCTTTTCTCATGATTGATGGATGCAATGAGGAACATGATAATCTGACTGTCATATCATATGAAGATGACCTACAGTACATTCATATTATAGAAGATCAAAACATTCAGGATTTCCATTCAGTTTCTTCTTCATATGTTTCATGTGTTGAAATTTTTTCTCAAGAGGAGAGCTGCTCATCTACCTGTTCAGAATTTTTTCAAGCCCAGGAACATATTATTACTGAAGTACATGATGAAGACAGATCAGAATCAGAAGAAAAAGACACCTTGTTTCTTCAGCAGGAGGTAAATCTTCATGTTTTTCATGATCCATTGGAAAAATTGTTACAGTCAGCAGTAAAGGTGAGTATTGCAGTATTCAGTGATGAAGGAGATCATGGCCAATTATGTTTTTGGATGCCCAGTTATCAGTTTGTATTGTTGACCAGGAGATTTGATCGGGAGAATCAGTCAAGAAGCCATCTTCTTGACTGGTTACATTGGAAAGCCAATTATACATGATTGTACATATTTCATTAATATGCAGGTGGTTGTCATCATGATTCCAAATCTTGATGGACTGCTGCCTTTTTTCAAAAGCTTGGTAAAGTTTTGTTTTAAGTCAGTCATGAGTCATTTGTGTTTGGTCTGTTGAGTCAGTTTTTCAAGTTATTTCAGTTTGCCATCGAGTCGGTTTGAGTCAAGTTTCAGTCAAGTTTCAGTCAAGTTTCATTCAGTTTTCAGTCAAGTTTTCATTCAATAAATGTGTCAAAGGTTTTGTGTTATCCGTTCAAATAATGATTCCATCGCCCAATGGATAAGGCACTGGTCTGCTCTCCCAAAGATCTGCCGTTCTTGGCACCTCCAAGGAGCTACCATCCCCATTGGAGCCAATGTTAGAGTCAGCCTTTGCAGCCTTCCTCCAGTGATCAAACATGCTCTTTCAAAGTGATTTCAAAGTGTCAAGGTCAAATTTTGTCATTTCAATGAGTCTTCAAGCAAAATTTGATCACTAGGCATTAGGTCTAGGGTTGGTCTTCACTCTTTTCAAATGTTGTCCAAATGACAGTCCATGTCGCCATTCAGCTGAGTGTACCATCATTCAGAGGGTTGTCATCGTCATGTCAGGTCCCAAAGAGTCATTTTACATCTCGTTCATGTTTCAGTTGTGCCTAGGTAAGGTCCATTTCCCTCTCCTAGGGTTTTGGAGGTAATTTCTCTTGGATGGTCAAATCATCGAAAAACTTGTATCCTGATGTTCATACACCTTCCCCTATCATTAATTCACCTAATTAAACACTTCCCATCACTGATATCCCCCAAATTCCTCATTTTTGCACAAACCCTAGTTTCTAGCCAAAACTTGGCAATTTCCTAGGCTAGGCCTGTGTTTTACCCTTTTGGACCCCTTCCCCTCACTCAATCTCTGTGATTCCACTTCCCCCTGCTTCCTAACATCCCTCCCTACTTCCCAAAATTTCCCCAAGAATTTAGAAGCCCCCTATCCCCTTCATTTCGCTTCATTTCGACAAAATTCCTTGTTTCACACATCGGGATAAGTTTCACTCAAAAGATGTTTCAGAGCAATAAAAGATGAATTTGGGAAACCTGAGAGAGGTTTTTGTCCACAACATGCCAAGGAAGAAAAACCTCCTTCACTTTTTACACAGGTATCATGGTTTTGGAGAAATGTCAAAAATACCGTTGCCTCAGGAGAATTGAATGCACCTCTGAAGTGACCTTGGGAAAAGCAAGTTTTCTCCTAGCATGTTTGGCCAAATGACTTGCTTGATGATTTAACAGATAACTAGACAGAAATAAATTTCCAATGAGCCATCATGAGCTCAATTTGGAGTTGAGGAAGACCTTCAAAAGTTGACTGCAACAGCGCTCTGCCTTGAGGCAGCCTCATTCTGATCATTTTGACTAGTGTTGGGAGATTTGATTTTTGACAGGGTAAATGAAATCCAAATTGCCTAATTCCACTTGTGTTGGAAAGTAGACTCCAATATCTTTCCAACGAGCTATCACACGCCCGATTTGGACACCGGGAAGGCCTCCAAAAACTTCCTGCAAAATGCACTATGTGGCAAGGGGCTCGAGCGACCCACCTGGGGCCCGAGCGACCCACCTGGGCAGAGCGACCCACGCAGAGGCTGCGCGACCCACGCAGACACAGGGTTTCAAGATTCATTCTGAGTGCCCAGCCTTGTTTGGAATCGATGCAACTGGCCTTCAAACAGGTTTTTATCAATTGATTGATGTTTTTGAAATGCATTGGTGGCATCATTGGTGGTTTCAAATGTTCAACGGAGGATTTAAAACCCCACAGTCATAGCATTCTTGTTTTCAGGGTTTTAAAATGAAAATGAATGGTTGAATGAGTTTGTTTGCTATCTCATGGCAGTGATACATCCAGCTTTGCATATAATATCAAAACCATATTGCTCTCATGCCCATTTTTCCATTTTGACCATTGCTATTATTATACCATGTTTAAAACCCTTTGTTCCATGGTGACTGTGGTTGCAATGAGTCTCACTACCTAATGTAAAAATATTCTCATGACTTTGTTTCAAACTGCCCATTGAGACCTTTGTGGTTATTACTCATAGACAAACACATTCTATTGA
Source organism: Pinus albicaulis (assembly GCA_034641835.2). Classification (NCBI taxonomy): domain Eukaryota; kingdom Viridiplantae; phylum Streptophyta; class Pinopsida; order Pinales; family Pinaceae; genus Pinus; species Pinus albicaulis. The sequence continues at coordinate 83,143,137 of MU968411.1, forward strand.
TGTCATGCTCTCCTTTGATAAAATTTGTTCAAAATTTTGAAAGTTACCCGCTCCTTTTGATCAAAGTTCACTTGCATTTAAACACAGAGATTGTGCCTTTTCCAATCCACCTAAAACAGAGCTATTATCATTGTTTGTTTCCTTATGGTGCTTTGACAGTGGGGGATATTTGTTGGGCGTTTGAAACATACATTATAACTTTGCCTTCACTGCATCTATATCAGTATACATATTGCACATATCTTGTTCGCAGCCATGTCAGAGATAGAGTCAGAGTAGGAGCAGGAGTCGGACAGTGACTCAATCGTTGAGGTTGATGTACTGAGATGGAGCATAGCAGTGCGCCAGTAGTGGTAGCATATCAGAGAGGCCACAAAGCTTTGTTTGCAGCATCACGACGAGTACTATCTCCACATGGCGTGGAAGGGGTCTCGTTGAATTCATCAGCAACGCGAGTACTATCTCCACATGGCGTGGAAGGGGTCTCGCCTTCTTCATCAGCGCAGGTACATTCACAGGATCATGATAGAGACCAACACATACAACCGAGACAGTGTTTTCACCACAGGAGCTGCATGCACCAGGAGAGCACTAAATGGCGGAAAAGGCCTGATCCACTCCAGATTTTGGCCGAGGCTTCATTGAATGGGCAGGACACATGATGGAGGACCTCCGCTCCGAATTTGGGCAAATTCGGAGAAAATTTTGTCATTTTCAAATTTTTGGTCTAAAAAACAGGTTTTGCAGCTACGTGGGTCGCGCGCTCATGCGCTCGCTTTTTTTTGAGACACTTGATGGAGGAGATTTTTACATTTTTGGATTTTTCATGGTTAATTATGCATCCTCTGAAGTCAACTTAGCATTTCATCGAAATCTGGATGGTCAAAAAGCTCAAAAACACCATGAAAACCACCTTGCTGCCACCTTTTGCACCAGCAGGGAGTACCTCTGGGAGAATGAGGTTTTGGAGGGTCAAATGAGCTCTAAATTCAGAAATTCCACTTGGGTTGGAAAGTAGACATCCAGGGCTTTCCAACGAGCTATCATGAGCTCAATTTGGATGCCGGGAAGTACCTCAAATTCAGCCTGGAACATGAGCGACCCACACAGTTCAGGAGCGACCCACCTAGAATTTTTCCTAAATTTTCAGCTGCCAGCTCAATATTTCGCCTGTTATGGACCAGTTTTGCTTGTGGATAGAATTTTTGGGTTTTTATGATGTAAATTCATGTTTGGCATGTAAATTTGGCTTTTTTTTATCTCTTCTAGAAGATTCACTCTCAAATGAGTAAAAAATCATGTAATGGATCAGTTTCCACTCTTTTAGAGGCAAGTTGTTAGCTGCCTAGATTGTAGTTCCATGATTAGAATTGGTTGAAACTGATCCCCGAAGAGGGAATTCGACCCCTAGAGGTGGGGAAAGGTGTTAGAGTGATCTATATATTGTAATTTCTCAATCATTTTCAGAGGTTGGAGAGGTTGGACTCTTGGGATACTTTTGATACTATTGTACATACTTTTCATATTTTGGCTAAGGAAAGATCAGGGGTTTTGCGGCACTTGTTGGGATCCTTGTGGTGTTCCGTTCTTGATGATGTTTCTCCTTTGTTTACTGTAAGTTTCTTCATGTTTAATGTATGCCATCCTTTCATTATGCTTCTGAACTAAATTGAATGAGTGATTAAGGTTGAATCCATTGTTTACAGTGCTTAGCCTTTGAATTCAATTAGTTCTATATGTTTTCAGCTGTTTGGAGAGGATCCAAGTTCTTCTTTGCCCTCTTCAGCCCCTCGTCAGTCTAATCTATCCATAAAATCCAATTTGAAGCATCAAGATCATCACCTACCTCGCCCCAGCTTGAACTCTGCAAAGGTCTGACCTTATCCCCGAACCCAAAATTTTGTTTTCCCATTACTCCAGCGAAAACCCAAAAAACCAAAAACCAAACATACCTATCTCTTTACTAGCCTAAAATCAGTTCTTATTGTAATTCATCTCGCATTCTATTGCTTATTTTCTCGAGATTGACGGAGAGAGCCCTCTCCTGTCCTCGTAGGGCTAGCTACGAGGCTGAGCGTGGTTTGATGTAGCCTTGAGTTTTACTTCATTTCAGCCTGAGGTAGATTTGAGTGCTAACAGACTCCACAACTTCCAAATACCTAATGACTCCACTGGTAGAAGACTCCAAACTGGTTGAAAAGACACCAGTGACCCTTCCTCATTAACAAATATGGATCCAAGGATACAAAGGATATATGCTCCAAGGAGTATAGATAATATCCCTGGATTCCCACACAAGATGCCTCAAGTAGATTGGATGAAAAACCTACCTGTTTTTCAGGGTGAAAAGTTTGATGACCCCTTGTTACACCTTGTCAAATTTCATATGCACGTGTGGAGGCTAGAAGTAGAATGGCATGAGGACTGTCTTATGAAAATGTTCATGGCAAAATTAGAAGGTAAGGCAAGGAATTGGTATGAATGGTTGGAACCTGGTAGTTTGTTTTCATTAAGAGACATGCACCAAGGGTTCTATAAAAACTATAAATAAAACTCTTCACCTTCATCATGGGCTGAAAATTGTTGTGACAATTCTGAAGATCTCATACAACAACTTGTTAGCATTGATGAAGATTTAGAAAATTGGCATCATGAAGATATGTTAAAAGAGATTCATACCTTTCATACTCAACATAACTGTCATGAAAACTTAGATGAATCATTTAAGGAAGAAATTAACCAGGAAATAAAAAAAATTCCCCAAGATATCCCTACAAGCACAAATAGTGATTCATCATCCCTTCTAGCTGAGGCCCAAGAAAACATCTAGCCTCAAATTCAGTCTTCACGAGAGATAGATAATTGTTGTACTTTTGTCCTAATAAATAGAATAATTACCTCCCCTTTGATAGAAGAAGAAATAAAATAGATTCTAAATAAACAACCAGCTTCTAAAATTTCATATAAAGCAGACAATCTTGCTCATTCACCTACTAAAATTTGTTGCCAAAAATCAGAAAGTAGCCTTGAAAATCAGGTAAAAGAAAGACAAGTTGATAATCCAATATGTTTGATTAGTGATATTACTTATAATTATGATTTTCCAAATTTTGATCAATCCGATGATGATGTTCTCCAAATGGAAAGTAATCTAGCAGGGCCATCATTACTAGATTTGTGGGTGGAAGATCAGTCCCACCAACTCCAAGAAAGTAATGAGCCAATTCATACTATCTATGATATTGATGAGGAAAGTTTTGAAAGTCTAGAAGTGAGTGAAGAATCTTTGAGTCCTTGCCCTGCTTCATCACAGCCTATCAAAAATATTTTACATATAATTGGAAATCAGCAGCCTTTAAATTCAAATGATGAAGTGGAAGAAAATGAGGAAATTCTTAAGCAAGATAAAGATAAGGAACCTTCTCCTGAAAGGGTTGAAGTAATAAGAGATACCCTTGCTCAAGAATATGTTGGTCTTTTCACAGAATGCAGTCCTCTGAATCAAAGTATACCAGGACTTCAAGAGGACAGCACAACCATATATGATGAATCCTCCAGTTTAGATTACAATGAAGATGAGGAAGATTTTCTTTCTCAAAACCATCTTAAGCTTGATCCGGTGGAGAAGGAAGAAGTAATTCTAGTCAAAACATACCTTTCAAATATTCATGACCAGGTATTATTTCAAGATCCCTATGCTCATTTTTTGAAGATATCTGAAGAAGGGATAAAGGTTGTTAGGAGCAGTGTATTACCAAAATCAAGAAGATTTTTTAGCACTGCTGCTAAAGAACAAGGAAAATTGGAGTGGCCCTGTTTGTCCAGCATGCTCAAGGAGATGAGCAAAGACCCATCATGGAACCATTTACTTGACTGGTTATATTGGAAAATAGATTTTTCTAAATGGATGTATATTATGTATAGGTTAGAATAGGATAGATAGATAGGTATGAAAAATAAGCTCAGCCTATGAGAATTTAGTTAGTTTTTGTTTTTTCTTTGAAAAAGAAAAATGAAAAACACAAAAACAACTAGAAAAGTAGAAAAAATGGGCAGACTCTAAAGAAATGGTACAACCCCATACCCAAAAAATAGTCATGCTGAAAGTGCGCAAGTCTAAATGCCACTACTAGTTCTCAAAAGATATCTTGTTCAGTTATCTAGCCTAATCATAACTAAGCATGTTTTAAATTTATTGTTGATAAGTTAGTGAAAGAAGTGATAGTAAAATTGTGTAAGCTTGACTTATCAATGAAAGTATATTAGGAAAAGAATGTTGGTTCCACATGCTCAAAACAGAACCAAAGAGAAAAACAGTGATGAAAAACAAATTGTATATCTTGGGCCTGATTTTTCTAAGTTTCATCTTGTACATATATAATGTTTGTGTGCAGCTTGTTTTTATGCCACAGACACATGACAAATTAGACCGTCTAATCCTGATTTGGTCTTTTTTCAATTTCATGTTTTAGTTTAGAGAATGAAATTCTGTCAAATAGCTTAATCTTGACAGTCAATCATAGTATAGGTAGAGAAACAAAGGAGTTCAACAGTTTAATCTGAACTCCCGAAAGATATAAGTGTACAATTAGATATTTTTCATTTTTTCAAAAATATCATGTCAAAGGGTTGCTAATTCAAATGCCCCTAGAGAAGAAAAAAAGGCTAGGAAAAGTAGGTGGGTAGGTAGATTTGAGTTTGATGCTAATCATGCTGTAATTTTTTCAGAAAAGCATCATTTTTAGGAATAGCATCAAGAAAAATAATAAATTGTGCCAATGGATAAGGCACTAGTCTTCACAAGCTAGAGATCTACAATTCTAAACACCTCCTGAAAGGGAGCTGCCCTCCCCAAATGGAGCCACTATTATTCATCGGTATTTTTTCATGTTTTGATGACTAGATTCCTTGGCTGAGTTTTCTAGAAGTTAATCTAAATCTGTCAATTTGTCATCTAGAAAACACCTCAAATAATTTTTTGTTTTCCTACCCCTCTCCTTCAGCCTATGATGAGAATAGTCTTGAGTTTCCCTACCTATCATCATTCAACAAAGTCTCCCTGTCTATAAGTTGTCATAGGTTTCGTCTCTCTGCTACCAAAATCCCCTATTTCCATAAATCTCATTGTCCAACATTTGGCAAAGCACCTACCCCTCAATCCCTGATAATCTTGTCATGTGATAATCCTACTCATGCCCAAGAAGCCATTCAAACTCCATGAAAAATTATGTAGGTCTAGGTGGTGGTGTTTTATGGAAAATTCCTTGGCAAGACTATTTTGAGCCAAAAACCCTGTCTTCAATATCAGTCAGCCATCATTTCTTGTTATTTTCCAAAGCCAAAACCCTTGTCTATCCCTAGGTCACGCACCATCAAAAAGGTCACTTTGTTTTGTTTCTAGAAAGGCTCAGGAATGTTCAAATCAAGAAGAGAAGGGTTTTCCCTATCTGAAGAAATATGATTAGATCGGGCACGATCCCCAGGAAACATCAAAGAAGCCCTCCAAACTTCAAAAGCATATTTTTTTACATCTTTACAAGGATTTATTGATTGATGATACCAAGCAGAGTGTGAGCAAAAAGAGCACCTCAAGAAAAATTTTTATGCTGTGTAAGTGTACTATGGAAGTCAGAAGAAGTTTAGATTGTGGCCAGCCCTACAAATCAGCCTTATACAACCAACAGTGGTAATCATCTGGCAAAAAATATTTTTAAAGAAAATTAGGCATCATGGTGAAGGTATAATGAAGAAGATCTGCTCCTTATACCTTATCATGAAGTAAGTTTTGAAAGACTGTCACAGACAATTTCACCACACATTATGAATAGACAATCAAGGGAAGAAAGAGTTGTTTCAAGGATGCATAACAGTGAGTGCTCACCATTTACAAAGCACATTATTTTCTCCTGAAATTTGCACATTGATTTCATGCAAATAGGGATATTCATTACTGACAGGTCTTCATGAAGCAAAGGGGATTATGATTCAAATGATTTCATCAAGGATAAGTACCAAAGATTCATTCTTGCCTTCTATTTTGTATTTTTCAAACAAGTAGATATGGGTCACAGTTCTGAGATGGATGAAGTTTCTATGTTTAAGAGGACCTCCTTCAAATAAGCAGAGGGTGAAAATTCATCAAATATTGACAGTGTTTGGAAACATTTTTCAGTAATGGGAATTTTGAGAGATAGTGTGTTTGAAAGAGTGAATTCACTGACAAAACAAGGCTAGAATTTGATTAAAGCAACCTCATATAAATGGTAAAAAAGGTACACCAAGCTCTGTTTAAAGGTGACTTCTGCAACTGATAGAAAGAGAAATTCACACAAGTGATTTATGTAAAAGAGGCATCTTTCATTCAGACAAGATTATTATAGTTTTGAAATGCCTTCCACCAAATGATGAGAGCAAGTTTTAAATTTTGAAAACAACCTTTTTCAAATAGATAGACAGAGATTTAAAGGGGTTGAAACATTGGGCATAGGAAAAGCACCCGAAAGAGTATGTTGAGGCCTCCTTCACAAATAAGCAGAGGCCCACTGTTGTTTGAGGATATTCAAGAGTGAAAAGTGATAAGATCACATTTTATCCCTAATTGGTCTATTTGAAAAGCAACAGAGAAAACAAGTAGTTTTGTGCTTAGTACCTCCATCAGATGACAATTACAAGGTTTAAAGGTTGAAGAAAAATTTCTTCAATTGATAAAAGGTTGGGCAAGGTTCTGTTTAAAGGGAAGTTTTGCAAATGATAAACTAGACAAGTTACAAAGCTAGTTTTAAAAAAAAAAAAATATTCCTCATTTACAAAACAGAGAAAGGCCTTTAGAAAACTATAAGAGGTTGAAAGCCTAATGTATACTTAAAGAGCCCATGCAGTTTTTCAAGCAAGGCCTCCTTCATAACAAGTAAAGGGCGCTCTTCCCAAAGTTGTTGATGACCTCCTGCAAAATGAGCAGATGGTCAAATTTCCTAGTGCTAATTCTATAGTTGAGAAAAAGTGTCATTAATACACAGTGAGAGCCTTTTCTCATGTCAAATGGAGTTTAAAAAAAAAATGCTATTTGAAAAGGGCAAGGTTATTTTATTTCAATACAAAGGCAATGGCAAAGTCAAAATCACCACAAGGAGGGAAAAATGTTCAAAATCGTTTTAAAAAGGAGCTATAAAAGCCCTCAAAGTTAAAGTTAATTTCTATTGTGCAAAGGGGACAAAAGAAAACTCCTTTTGAAACCTGCGCGAAGAAGTTTATAGAGTTTTCAGGACGCGATGCGCCTATAGGTGTTCAAAGAAGAAATTTAGGCATGGCGCGACATGCCTGTAGAATACCGCGACGCACCTTTGCGTGTCAACCATACCGGCCCACCCAGCGTTCAGCGGGTGCCCAGTACCCGACCCAACATCACACGGCGGCATGCAGGTGCTACACGCCTGTGCACAGGAGCGTAGCACTACTCAATACGCCTTCAATTCACCTCAAAGCATATTTTTTGCAGAGTAAACTAATCTCCAAAGAAGCTAGCGCATTTTCCAAGAGGTATTTACTATTTTCATCACCTAAGTTTTTGATTTTGAGGGGTTTTAAGAATGGATTTTGTTCAGTAAAAGGCACTATCTAATGAAGGAAAAAAACACAGTTTGTTCTAAAACCACCATGTTTACAAAGAGGAAACAAAACAGTGATTGAGGAGGAAGGGCTATTGTCTAATTGCAAAGGTATGTTTTTCTTAAGAAACCAAGCATAGTTTTTGAAAAGAGAAAAAGTGTTTTAAAAGGAGAAAGGCTTCGTTTGCTTAAGAAACCAGGCATAGTTTTTGAAAAGGGAAAAACAGTGTTTTAAAAGGAGAAAGGTGTGTTTTGATTAAAAAACCAAGCATATTTTTTGAAAAGGGAAAAATAGTGTTTTAAAAGGAGAAAGGCCTATTTTGATAAGAGAGTGAAATAAAATCCTAAACAAATCCATGCCTCCAAAGAAAGTCAACAAGGGTGGATTTCACAAAATATTTGAGCCTGTTACAACTCAGGAAATAGATGACTCCCCTTCAGTTCTTTTTAACTTCCATGAGGTAGGCTACCTTTATTTTTGCCAAAAATTCCAGGAGGTCACCAATTTCCCTCTCTTAACACAATTATTCTCCCTGAGGTTGTAAGGAAAACATGTCCACCTAGTAGGTCTGGACTTTAAACTCTCTCCTAGGGTTGTCTCCAAAGCAACTAAGATCCCCTATATAGGAGAAAAGTGGTTTAAACAAGCATACCTAGATCTAGATCACTATAAACCCTTCCTAAAACCAGACCATTAGGATGCTTGCCAAGCTATATTTACTTTTTCTCACTTGTTGAGTAGCTATGCCCCCCTCATGTGAGTTATCATGAAGTATTTCACATGTGAAGGGAGATATTCCTAGATTTATTCCTATCACATCAGGCTCCTCATGCATTTCACAAGAAATCTGTTCCTGAACCTACCTTTCTTCCTCTGCAAAAGCATAGACAAGATTTCCTCCCTTGTTCAGAAGAGACCTCCTGCTCAGAAATAAGCTAGTCTTTTCCATTATTCTCTCATCAAAATCATCATCCTTCACCACCTTGAAAAGAAATGAGTGTCTTGGGAGAATTTCATTTCTCATCCAGATTTTGCTACTGCCTCTTCATCTCATGGCCCATCTCACATATCCTCCTCACCATCCACTCACTATGTCTCTCCTCCATCAAGTCAAAATACTCCTCAAAGGCAAACATCACCCATGATTGATAGTGAAAAAGAGCAGTCTTATGAAATCAAGCATGAGGTTAGTGGGGATAAGGAAGTCAGTGGCACTCAAAAAATTAGTGAGGATGAAGAGAAAAGTAGCCCTAAACAGAGCAGTGAAAATGAGCAGGGGAATAGTGATGATGAAGAGAAACAGAGCAGTGAAAATGAGAAAGGAAATAGTGATGATGAAGAGCAGCAGGGTAGTGGTGATAGAGAGCAAAGGGAAGAGGTTCAAAGTAGTGATGAAAGACAAAGTGACCATCAACAACACAGTGATTAGGAGGGAAGTCCTCAAGGGAACAATGAAGATTCTAAGAAAGGTAGTGATGATGAAAAGAAAAACATTCCTCAAACAGAGAGTGAGGGAGGTGACAACATGCAGAGTGACCATGGTGGCAGCCCACACACAGAGTCTAAAGAAGAAAATCACGATGAAGGTAGCCCTCAACAAATTCAAGATATTAATGAGGGTAAACAAGGCAGTCTACAGGCAGATAGTAAAGATGGTCAAACAACATAAAAGGATGATGAAGTTGGCAACCCTCAACAAACTCAAAACAGGGAGGAAAACAGTGAACAGGGTAGCAAAGAAGGTGATGATGGAGGCAGCAGGGTAAAGTACCAAGTTGAGCAAGTGCTAGTGATAAAACCCTCTTCTCCTCAACACATCCAAGAGCATGTGCTAGCTACCTCTCCTAGGAAAGGGGCCATGACTCATTCTCCTAAAGCACCAAAACCTAGAAACAACAGATCAACAAAGAAGAAAATCACTCCAGCAGTGACTAGAAATGTCACTAGGGCACTAAGGAGTAGAGGCAAGCTGCCTAAGAAGAGTATTTTTGAATTTCCAAAAAGAATAAGAGCGAAGAAGTCTATCCAAAGCAAGGGCAAAGGAAAAGTTGAGCAGCAGGAGAGTAGTCATGAAAAACAAAGGGAGTTTGACATCATACAAATAGACAATGATGCTAGAGATGATGAAGCTAGAATTCTTGAGTCACTTTTGCAAAACATATAAGCCCAAATCCATGACTGAGAAATTGATCTAGAAACGTCAAAGGACCTCAAACATTTCCTACAAATGCAAAATAAACAAATGAGTGGGCAAATGGAAATTTATGAAGCCCGAGCATTCAAATACCAAAGGGAAGCATTCAAATCACAAGTCAAGCTTGAAGAGTATATGGGAGAATTTGATGATACCGAGGAAGAAGAGTAGCCAGTAAGAAAAAGGCCTAAGGCTATGGGTCTTAGGAAAGCCCTGGAGAAAAAGAGGGAAGAAGAAGTAGCCCTTGTTCGATCTTATCCTCTCACACAATTGCTTGCCCAAGAAATAGAAAATGATAAAGAATCATTGCTTGAAAGGGCCAAAAAGCATTTAGAGGATAAATTAAAGAAGGCAAACAAAGACTTGGGTTTACAGAGAAAGATGACTGGGCATTACAAGAAATTGAACCAATTTGCCCGAAGAAAACTCAAACTTGTTCAAGAAAGGCTCCAAACTACCCGAAGGAGGCGCCCAGTGGAAAAAGTGGAAAAATACATATCTAGGCTTGAAATCTTGGCCTCATCTTCCTTGCATTATTCAAAGTACCCATAAGGGGATTGCTCACCAAAATTGAGAAAATTTTGACATGATTTTGTTTTTTTTGTTTTTTGGCCCTAATTGCACATTTTTCTAGGCGCTTCCATGTGTGCTAGGAGCATCCTCATCTCATGAAAGTCATTTTTTTGGATGTATTAAATTTAGGAGCAGCTACTCACAAATGTTTAGATCAAAAGGAGGTGTTTTGGTCCCCCAAAGAGGCAAAAATCAGTCAAAATTCACCTTTCTGCCTCACATATCAGCAAATGAGACCCTCCTGGGTTTTTTCACTCAGTCCACTTTCACAAACTTCCAGGTGTCATTTCGAGAAAAATAAAGCATTTTCAGAAGCTAGACATCCAGGGCTTTCCAACGAGCTATCACAAGCCTTGTTTCGACATCAGGAAGTCCCTCAAAAGTTGTCTGCAAAACAGGCTTCCTTCTGCTGCTACGTTCCTGTACCATTTTGGCTAAAAAGCAGTTTTCTGAATATGATAATCCAAATGTGCGTTTAGCTATTTTTAACTTCATGTCAGTGATTAAAAGTCAAATTTTTTACCATTTTTAGTTGTTTAAGATATTTTTGAAGATATTTTGTGCCTTGGGCTTTGCAAAGCCTCAAGGACAAAATCAGATATTTGTATTAGGCCAATGAGCTTCTAGTTGATTTTGTGAAGCTTATCATATTATTCATCCTATTTATCTCATGGATAGTCATTGTAATATTGCTGGTTGAAAATTTGATTAAAAAGCTGGACTTTGAAGAGCTTAAGAACTTGACTGAGCTTAGAGCAATATATGTTATGAGTTTTGATGATCAAACTTGTTTATGGAGTGAATAGCTTGACTTGCTTGCCTAGATGATGGAGAGGATCTATGTGCAGGATTCCATGGCTTGGTAAATGGTATTGTGCTTCTTTTCAATTATGTTTTATTAGTTTTTCACATATGTATCCATGATTCTTGCTTGCTGTAGATCAGTAAACAATAGTTTGAGGTATGCCCATGGAGGCACATCAAATTTCCTGTTGCATTACAACTTCTATGTTTTCATCTTTCTTGTTCATGTCAAAGGATTCTTAACTGCCCTTTGGTCCACTAAGAAACTTGTTATTTATTTCCTTAATTATTATTATGACATGCTATCTTGTTTGATTCATGGTATGCCCTGCTTACTCATAGTTGTTTAAACCTCATTAAAGAAATCTCCTTTGAAGTATTGACTGTCTAGTTTAAATCAGAGAGGTCTTCTTTTGATCTTGCCCTCCGCCTACACTTGCAGACTCATTTCAAAGTTCTCATCAGTTTGAATGTGTTTCTTAGGAGTTTCCTTTCCACATTTTAAGCTATTGGTTTGTCTTACATGTGTTCTCAACCACTAAAGGTGATTTTCCCAAAGTTAGAGGGTCTTATACTTCTATGCATCACCTGATTGTTTATTTTCTGCATTTATTAGTTTGAGTTTCATTCATAGTGATTAATGGTTAGCCCTACCACATGGATGCTTGCTATTTAACTATTTATGCTTAAGATCTCTTTGTCTTGCACAAACTTGATGTTCATTTCACTTCATATACGACCTGAAATATCAATTCGATATACTAAATCGGCCCTGTAGTACACCCTACCCATTGTCTTGACATCCTTGGCTTGATTTTGTCCCCATAGCCCAGTTGATCTCATTTTCTTGTTCTATTTTGATCCACTTGATTAGTTTTTCCTCCAAACAACTAAAAACCAAACAAACAAACACACTTAGCAACTAGCCTAAAATCTAAACAAACTAAGCGAACAAGCTCACATCCTTCGCTTCATTAGAGAGAGCCCTGTCTGAGTCTAGGAAGGCTAGGTCCTAGGGCTCCAAATATTGGTTTGATGTTACTCCGTCATTTGGTCCGTAAATTTTCCAAATCACAGGACCATAACATAATGCCGATCACGGTGGGACTTTGAGTCAAAACGTCCTAGGTATCCCTTAGGAACTCTCAAAGTCTCAATAAAACTTAGAAGACTAAAGTATTGTCAAAGAGTAGAATTTGGTTGTTTCACCATTCTAGCAAAATGATGACTCAGCTATAGGACACTCTCACAAACCCTAGGGCTACATATAAAAACTTAGAAAAAACCCCAAAAACATTTTTTTAGATTGGCTTCTTATGTCAGTATTGGTGGTGGACCATAGACAATATATCCTCAAAAAAAAACCAAAAATATCCACCTGGAAACTCCAGAACTTCCAAAGACCTAATGACTCCACTTGTAGAAGACTCTAAACTGGTTGAAAAGACACCAGTTACCCTTCCTCATTAACAAATATGGATCCAAGGATACAAAGGAGATATGCTCCAATGAGTAGAGATTATATCCCTGGATTCCCACACAAGATTCCTCAAGTAGATTGGATGAAAAACCGACCTTTTTTTCAAGGTGAAAATTTTGATGACCCCTTGTTACACCTTGTCAAATTTCATATGCATGTGTGGAGGCTAGAAGTAGAATGGCATGAGGACTGTCTTATGAAAATGTTCATGGAAAACTTAGAGGGTAAGGCAAGGAATTGATATGAATGGTTGGAACCTATTAGTTTGTTTTCTTTAAGAGACATGCACCAAGGGTTCTATAAAAACTATAAATAAAACTCTTCATCTTCATCATGGGCTGAAAATTGTTGATCATTCTGAAGATCTCATACAACACCTTGTTAGCATTGATGAAGATTTAGAAATTGGCATCATGAAGATCTGTTAAAAGATATTCATACCTTTCATACTCAACAAAGTTGTCATGAAAAATTAGATGAATCATTTAAGGAAGAAATTAACCAGGAAATAAAAAAAATTCCCCAAAATATCCCTACAAGCACAAATAGTGATTCATCATCCCTTCTAGATGAGGCCCAAGAAAACATCTAGCGTCAAATTCAGTCTTCACGAGAGATAGATAATTGTTTTAATTCTATGCTAAGAAAGAGAATAATTACCTCCCGTTTGACAAAAGAAGAAATAAATCATATTATAAACAAACAGACAGCCTCTAAAATTTCATATAAACCAGAAAATCTTGCTCATTCACCTACTGAAATTTGTTGCCAAAAATCAGAAAGTAGCCTTGAAAATCAGGTAAAAGAAAGACAAGTTGATAATCTAATATGTTTGATTGGTGATATTACTTATATTTATGATTTTCCAACTTTTGATCAATCTGATGATGATGTTATCCAAATAGAAAGTAATCTTGCAGGGGCATGATTACTAGATTTGTTGGTGGAAGATTAGTCCCATCAACTCCAAGAAAGTAATGAGCCAATTCATACTATCTATGATACTGATGAGGAAAGTTTTGAAAGTTTAGAAGTGAGTGAATAATCTTTGAGTCCTTGCCCTACTTCATCACAGCCTATCAGATATATTTTTCATATAATTGGAAATCAACAGCCTTTAAATTCAAATGATGAAGTGGAAGAAAATGAGGAAATTCTTAAGCAAGATAAAGATAAGGAACCTTCTCCTGAAAGGGTTGAAGTAACAAGAGATACCATTTCTCAAGAATATGTTGGTCTTTTCACAAAATGCAGTCCTCTAAATCAGAGTATACCAGGTATTCAAGAGGACAACACAGCCATATATGATGAATCCTCCAGTTCAGATTACAATGAAGATGAGGAAGAGTTTCTTTCTCAAAACCATCTTAAGCTTGATCCATTGGAGAAGGAAGAAGTAGTTCTAGTCAAAACATACCGTTCAAATATTCATGACCAGGTATTATTTCAAGATCCCTATGCTCATTTTTTGAAGATATCTTAAGAAGGGATAAAGGTTGTTAGGAGTAGTGTATTACCAAAATCAAGAATATTTTTTAGCACTGCTGCTAAAGAAAAAGGGAAATGGGAGTGGCCCTGTTTGTCCATTATGCTCAAGGAGATGAGCAAAGACCCATCATGGAACCATTTACTTGACTGGTTATATTGGAAAAGATATTTTACTAAATAGATGTATATTATGTATAGGTTAGATTAGGATAGATAGATAGGTGTGAAAAATAAGCTCAGCCTGTGAGCATTTAGTTATTTTTTGTTTTTGCTTTGAAAAATAAAAATGAAAAACACAAAAAAAAACTAGAAAAGTAGAAAAAGAGGGAAGATTCTAGAGAAATGGTATAGCCCCATACCCAAAAAATAGTCATCCTGAAAGTGCGCAAGTCTAAATGCCACTACTAGTGCTCAAAATATATCTTGTTAAGTTTTCTGGCCTAATCATAACTGAGCATGTTTTAAATTGATTGTTGATAAGTTAGTGAAACAAGTGATAGTCAAATTGTGTAAGCTTAACTTATCAATGAAAGTAGATTAGGAAAAGAATGCTGGTTCCACATGCTCAAAACAGAACCAAGGAGAAAAAAAGGGATGAAAAACAAATTGTATATCTTGGCCCTAATTTTTCTAAGTTTCATCTTGTAAATAAATAATGTTTGTGTGCAGCTTGTTTTTATGTCGCAAACGCATGACAAATCAGACCATCTAATCCTGATTTGGTCATTTTTCAATTTCATGTTTTATTTTATAGAATGAAATCTTGTCAAACAGCTTAATCTTGACAGTCGATCATAGTATAGGTAGAGAAACAAAGGAGTTCATCAGTTTAATCTAAACTCTCGGAAGATATAAGTGTAGAATTAGATAGTTTTCATTTTTTCAAAAATATCATGTCAAAGGGTTGCTAATTCAAATGCCCCTAGAGAAGAAAAAATGCTAGGAAAAGTAGGTGGGTAGGTAGAGTTGAGGTTGATGCTAATCGTGCTGTAATTTTTTCAGAAAAAGCATCATTTTCAGGAATAGCATCAAGCAAAAGAAGAAATTGCGCCAATGGATAAGGCACTGGTCTTCACAAGCCAGAGATCTACAAATCTGGACACCTCCTGAAAGGGAGCTACCCTCCCCAAATGGAGCCACTGTTAGTCATCAATATTTTTTCATGTTTTGATGACTAGATTCCTTGGCTGAGTTTTCTAGAAGCTAATCTAAATCTGTCAATTTTTCATCTAGAAAACACCTCAAACAAATTTTTGTTTTCCTAACCCTCTCCTTTAGCCTATGATGAGAATATTCTTCAGTTTCCCTACCTATCATCATTACACAAAGTCTCCCTATCTATAAGCTGTCATAGGTTTCGTCTCTCTACCACCAAAATCCCCTCTTTCCGTAAATCTCATTGTTCAACATTTGGCAAAGCATCTACCCCTCAATCCCTGATTATATTGTCATGTGATAATCCTACTCATGCCCAAGAATCCATTCAAACTCCATCACAAAGTATGTAGGCATAGGTGGTGGTGTTTTACAGAAAATTCCTTGGCAAGACTGTTTTGAGCCAAAAACCCTGTCTTCAATATCAGTCAGCCATCATGTCTTGTTATTTTCCAAAGCCAAAACCCTTGTCTATCCCTAGGTCACGCACCATCAAAAAGGTCACTTTGTTTTGTTTCTAGCAAGGCTCAGGAATGTTAAAATTAGGAAGAGAAGGGTTTTCCATGTCTGAAGAAATATGATTAGATTGGGCACGATCCACATGAAACATCAAAGAAGCCCTCCGAACTTCAAAATCATCTGTTTTTACATCTCTACAGGGATGTACTGATTGATGATACCAAGCAGAGTGTGAGAAAAAATAGCACCTCAGGAAAAAGTTTCATGTTGTGTCAGTGTACTATGGAAGTCAAAAGAAGTGCAGATTGTGGCCAGCCCTACAAATCAGCCTTATACAACCAACAGTGGTAGCCTTCTGGAAAAAGAGAGTTTTAAAGAAAATTAGGCATCATGGTGAAGGTATAATGAAGAACAGCTGCTCCTTATAGCTTATCATGAAGTAAGTTTTGAAAAGCTGTCACAGACAAGTTCACCACACATTATGAATAGACAGTCAAGGGAAGAAAGAGTTGTTTCAAGGATGCATAGCAGTGAGCGCTCACCATTTACAAAGGACATAATTTTCTCCTAAAATTTGCACAATGATTTCATGAAAATAGGGATATTAATTACTAACAGTTCTTCATGAAGCAAAAGGGATTATGATTCAAATTATTTCATCAAGGATAACTACCAAAGATTCACTTTTTCCTTCTATTTTTTATTTTTCAAACAAGTAGAAAGAGGTCACGGTTCTGAGATGGATGAAGTTTCTATGTTTAAGAGGACCTCCTTCAAATAAGTAGAGGGTCAAAATTCATCAAATATTGATAGTGTTTGGAAACATTTTTCAGTAATGGGAAGTTTAAGAGATAGTGTGTTTTAAAGAGTGCATTCACTCACAAACCAAGGCTAGAATTTGATTAAAGAAACCTCATCTAAATGGTAAAAAAGGAACACCAAGCTCTGTTTAAAGGTGACTTATGCAACTGATAGAAAGATAAATTCACACAGGTGATTTATGTAAAAGAGGCATCTTTCATTCAGACAAGCCTATTATAGTTTTGAAATTCCTTCCACCAAATGATGAGAGAAAGTTTTAAATGTTGAAAACAACCTTTTTCAAATAGATATACAAAGATTTAAAGGGGTTGAAATATTGGGCATAGGACAAGCACCCAGAAGAGTATGTTGAGGCCTCCTTCACAAATAAGAAGAGGCCCATTGTTTTTTGAGGATATTCAAGAGTGATAAGTGGAAATATCACATTTGATCCCTAATTGTTCTATTTGAAAAGCAACAGAGAAAACAAGAAGTTTTGTGCTTATTACCCCCATCAGATGACAATTACAAGGTTCAAAGGTTGAAGAAAAATTTCTTCAATTGATAAAAAGGTTGGGCAAGGTTCTGTTTAAAGGGAAATTTTTCAAATGATAAACAAGACAATGTACAAAGCTAGTTTGTTTAAAAAAAATATTCCTCATTTACAAAACAGAGAAAGAGCTTTAGAAAACTATAAGAGGTTGAAAGCCTAATGTATACTTAAAGTGCCCATGCAGTTTGTCAAACAAGGCCTCCTTCATAACAAGCAGAGGGCCCGCTTCCCACAGTTGCTGATGACCTCCTTCAAAATGAGTAGATGGTTAGATTTCCCAGTGTTAATTCTGTGGTTGAGAAAAAGTGTCATTAATACAAAGTGAGAGCCTTTTTTCATGTCAAATTGGGTTTTCAAAAACAATGATGTTTGAAAAGGGCAAGGTTATTTTATTTCAATACAAAGGCAAAGGCAAAGTAAAAATCACCACAAGGAAGGAAAAACGTTCAAAAGCATTTTAAAAGGGAGCTATAAAATCCCTCAAAGTTAAATTTCATTTCTATTGTGCAAAGGGGATAAAAGAAAACATTTTTTCGAAACCTGGGCGAAGCAGTTCGCAGAGTTTTTAGGATGCGACGCGCCTGTGGTAGGACGCAATGTGCCTGTAGGTATTCGCTAAAGAAATTTATGAACAGCATGACGCGCCTGTAGAATAATGCGACGCACCTATGCATGTCAACCATACTAGGCCGCCCAGGATTCAGCGAGCGCCCAGTGCCCGACCCGACAACACACGACAGTGTACAGGTGCTACGTGCCTGTGCACAGGACCGTAGCACCGCTCAACACACCTTCAATTCACCTCAAAGCATATTTTTTTCACAGTAAACTCATATCCAAAGAAGTCGACACATTTTCTAAGAGGTATTTATTGTTTTCATCACCTAAGTTTTTTAGTTTGAGGGGTTTTAAGAATTGATTTTGTTCAGCAAAAGGCACAGTCTAATGAAGGCAAAAAACACAGTTTGTTCTAAAACCACCATGTTTACAAGGAGGAAACAAAACAGTGATTGAGGAGGAAGGGCTATTTTCTTATTGAAAATGCCTATTTTTCTTAAGAAACCAAGCATAGTTTTTAAAAAGGGAAAAACAATGTTTTAAAAGGAGAAAGGCCTGTTTTTCTTAAGAAACCAGGCATAGTTTTTGAAAAGGGAAAAGCAGTGTTTTAAAAGGAGAAAGGTTTGTTTTGATTAAAAAACCAAGCATAGTTTTTGAAAAGGGAAAAACAGTGTTTTAAAAGGAGAAAGGCCTGTTTTGATAAGAGAGTGTAAGAAAATCCTAAACAAAGCCATGCCTCCAAAGAAATTCAGCAAGGGAGGATTTCACAAAAGATTTGAGCTTGTTACAACTCAGGAAATAGATGAATCCCTTTTGGTTATTTTTAACTTCCATGAGGTAGGCTGCCTTGATTTTTGCCAAAAATTCCAGGAGGTCACCAATTTCCCTCTCTTAACACAACTATTTGACCTGAGGTTGCAAGGAAAACATGTCCACCTAGCAGGTCTGGACTTTAAACTCACTCCTAGGGTTGTCTCCAAAGCAAATAAGATCCCCTATATAGGAGAAAGTGGTTTAAACAAACATACCTGGATCCAGATCACTATAAACCCTTCCTGAAACCAGACCACCAGGATGCTTGCCAAGCTATATTTCCTTTTTCTCACTTGTTGAGAAGCTATGCCCCCCTCATGAGAGTTATCATGAAGTATTTCACATGTGAAGGGAGGTATTCCAGGATTTATTCCTATCACATCAGGCTCCTCATGCATTTCACAAGAACTCAATTTCTGAACCTACCTTTCTTCCTTTGCAAAAGCATAGACAAAATTTCCTCCCTTGTTCATAAGAGACCTCCTGCTGAGCAAAAAGCTAGTCTTTGGCCTGTGCATAGGAGCATAGCACCGCTCAACACACCTTCAATTCACCTCAAAGCATATTTTTTCCACAGTAAACTCATCTCCAAAGCAGCCAACGCATTTTCTAAGATGCATTTACTGTTTTCATCACCTAATTTTTTGAGTTTGAGTTGTTTTAAGAATCGATTTTGTTCAACAAAAGGCACAGTCTAATGAAGGCAAAAAACATAGTTTGTTTTAAAACCATTATGTTTACAAAGAGGAAGAAAAACAGTGATTGAGGAGGAAGGGCTATTGTCTGATTGCAAATGCCTGTCTTGCTTAAGAAACCAGGCATAGTTTTTGAAAAGGGAAAAACAATGTTTTAAAAGGAGAAAGGCTTGTTTTGCTTGAGAAACCAAGCATAGTTTTTGAAAAGGGAAAAAAAGTGTTTTAAAAGGAGAAAGGTCTGTTTTGATTAAAAAACTAGGCATAGTTTTTGAAAAGGGAAAAATTGTGTTTTAAAAGGAGAAAGGCCTGTTTTGATTAAAAAACTAGGCATAGTTTTTGAAAAGGGAAAAATTGTGTTTTAAAAGGAGAAAGGCCTGTTTTGATAAGAGAGTGAAAGAAAATCTTAGACAAAGCCATGCCTCCAAAGAAAGTAAGCAAGGGTGGATTTCACAAAATATTTGAGACTGTTACAACTCAGGAAATAGATGACTCCCCTTTGGTTCTTTTTAACTTCCATGCAGTAGGTTGCCTTTATTTTTGCCAAAAATTCTAGGAGGTCACCAATTTCCCTCTCTTAACACAATTGTTCACCCTGAGGTTGCAAGGAAAACATGTCCACCTAGCAGGTCTAGACTTTAAACTCACTCCTAGGGTTGTCTCCAAAGCAACTAAGATCCCCTATATAGGAGAAAAGTGGTTTAAACAAGCATACCTGGATCTATATCACTATAAACCCTTCCTAAATCCAGACCATCAGGATGCTTGCGAAGCTATATTTCCTTTTTCTCACTTGTTGAGAAGCTATGCCCCCCTCGTGAGAGTTATCATGAAGTATTTCACATGTGAAGGGAGGTATTCCTAGATTTATTCCTATCACATCAGGCTCCTCATGCATTTCATAAGAATTCAGTTGTTGAACCTACCTTTCTTCCTCTGCAAAAGCATAGACAACATGTCCTCCCTTGTTCATAAGAGACTTCTTGCTCAGAAAAAAGCTAGTCTTTTCCATCATTCTCTCATCAAAATCATCATCCTTCCCCAGCTTGAAAAGAAAGGAGTGTCTTGGGAGACTTTCATTTCTCATCCATATTTTTCTACTGCCTCTTCATCTCATGGCCCATCTCACATATCCTCCTCACCATCCACTCACTATGTCTCTCCTCCATCAAGTCAAAATACTCCTCAAAGGAAAACATCACCCATGATTGTTAGTGAAAAAGAGCAGTCTTATGAAAGCAGGCATGAGGTTAGTGGGGATAAGGAAGTCAATGGAACTCAAAAAATTAGTGAGGATGAAGAGAAAAGCATCCCTAAACAGAGCAGTGAAAATGAGCAAGGGAATAGTGATGATGAAGAGAAACAGAGCAATGAAAATGAGCAGGGAAATAGTGATGATGAAGAGCAGCAGGGTAGTGGTGATAGAGAGCAAAGGGAAGAGGTTCAAAGCAGTGATGAAAGACAAAGTGACCATCAGTAGCACAATGATCAGGAGGACAGTCCTCAAGGGAACAACGAAGATTCTAAGCAAGGTAGTTATGATGAACAGAAAAACAGTCCTCAAACAAATAGTGAGGGAGGTGACAACATGCAAAGTGACCATGGTGGCAACCCACACACAGAGTCTAAATAAGATAGTCACAATGAAGGTAGCCCTCAAAAAATTCAAGATAGTAATGAGGTTAAACAAGGCAGCCTACAGGAAAATAGTAAATATGGTCAAACAACAGAAAAGGATGATGAAGCTGGCAACCCTCAACAAGCTCAAAACAATAAGGAAAACAGTGAACAGGGCAGAAAAGCAGGTGATGATGGAGGCAGAAGGGTAAAGGAAAAATTTAAGCAAGTGCTAGTGATAAAAACTTCTCTCTCTTCTCCTCAACACAGCCAAGAGCATGTGCTAGCTACCTCGCCTAGGCAAGGGGCCATGACTCATTCTCCTAAAGCACCAAAACCTAGAAACAACAGATATACAAAGAAGAAAATCACTCCAGCAGTGACTAGCAATGTCACTAGGACTCTAAGGAGTAGAGGCAAGCTTCCTAAGAAGAGTATTGTTGAATTTCCAAAAATTACAAGAGCCAAGAAGTCTATCCAAATCAAGGGCAAAGAAAAAGTTGAGCAGCAGGAGAGTAGTCATGAAAAAAAAGGGAGTTTGACATCATACAAATAGACAGTGATGCTGGAGATGATGAAGGTATAATTCTTGAGTCACTTTTGAAAAATAGAGAAGCCCAAATCCATGACTTAGAAACTGATCTAGAAAGGTCAAAGGACCTCATACATTTCCTACAAATCCAAAATAAAAAAATGAGTGGGCAAATGGAAATTTATGAAGCCCGAGCATTCAAATACCAAAGGGAAGCATTCAAAGCACAAGTCAAGCTTGAAGAGTATACGGGCGAATTTGATGATACCGAGGAAGAAGAGTAGCCAGTAAGAAAAAGGCCTAAGACTATGGGTCTTAGGAAAGCCCTGGAGAAAAATAAGGAAGAAGAAGCAACCCTTGTTCGATCTTATCCTCTCACACAATTGCTTGCCCAAGAAATAGAAAATGATAAAGAATCATGGCTTGAAAGGGCCAACAAGCATTTAGAGGATAAATTAGAGAAGGCAAACAAAGACTTGGGTTTATAGAGAAATATGACCGGGCATTACAAGAAATTGAACCAATTTGTCCGAAGAAAACTCAAACTTGTTCAAGAAAGAATCAAAACTACCCGAAGGAGGCGCCCAGTGGAAAAAGTGGAAAACGAAATATCTAGGCTTGAAATCTTGGCATCAGCTTCCTTGCATGTTTCTAAGAACCCATAAGGGGCTTGCTAACCAAAATTGAGCAAATTTTGACATGATTTTTTTTTTTTGTGTTTTTTGGCCCTAATTGCACATTTTTTCTAGGGGCTGCCATGTGTGCTAGGAGCATCCTCAGCTCATGAAAGTTATTTTTTTGGATGTATTAAATTTGGGGGCAGATACTCACAAATTTTCAGATCAAAAGGAGGTGTTTTGGTCCCCCAAAGAGGCAAAAATCAGTCAAAATTCACCTTTCTGCCTCACATATCAGGAGATGAGACCATCCTAGGTTTTTTCACTCAGTCCACTTTTTGACAGACTTCCATGGATCAGTTTAAGAAAAATAAAGTAGTTCCAGAAACTAGACATCCAGGGCTTTCCCACGAGCTATCATGAGCCTTGTTTCGACATCAGGAAGTCCCTCAAACGTTGTCTACAAAACAAGCTTCTTTCTGCTGCTACATTCCAATAGCATTTTGGCTAAAAAGAAATTTTTTGAATATGATAATCCAAATGTGCGTTTAGCTATTTTTCACTTCATGTCAGTGATTAAAAGTCAATTTTTTTACCATTTTTGGTTGTTTAAGATATTTTTGAAGATATTTTGTGCCTTGGGCTTTGCAAAGCCTCAAGGAAAAAATCAGATATTTGTATTAGGCCAATTAGCTTCTAGTTGATTTTGTGAAGCTTATCTTCTTATTCCTCCTATTTAACTCATGGAGATTCATTGTAATATTGTTGGTTGAATAGTTGATTAACAAGCTAGACTTTGAAGAGCTTAAGAACTTGACTGAGATTAGAGCAATATATGTTATGAGTTTTGATGATCAGACTTGTTTATGGAGTGAATAGCTTGACTTGCTTGCTAGATGATGGAGAGGATCTATGTGCAAGATTCCATGGCTTGGTAAATGGTATTGTGCTTCTTTTCAGTTATTTTTTCTTAGTTTTTCACATATGTATCCATGCTTCTTGCTTGCTGTAGATCAGTAAATAATAGTTTGAGGTATGCCCATGGAGGCACTTCAAATTTCCTGTTTCATTACAGCTTCTATGTTTTCATCTTTCTTGGTCATGTCAAAGGATTCTTAACTTCCCTTTGGTCCACTAAGAAACTTGTTATTTATTTCCTTAATGATTATTATGACATGCTATCTTGTTTGATTCATGGTATGCCCTGATTACTCATAGCTGTTTAAACCTCATTAATGAAATATCCTTTGAAGTATTGACTGTCTAGTTTAAATCAGAGAGGTCTTGTTTTGATCTTTCCCTCTGCCTACACTTGCAGACTCATTTCAAAGTTCTCATCATTTTTAATGTGTTTCTTAGGAGTTTCCTTTCCACATTTAGAGTTGTTGGTTTGTCTTACATTTGTTATCAACCACTGAAGGTGATTTTCCCAAAGCTAGAGGGTCTTATACTTCTATGCATCACCTGATTTTTTATTTTCTGCATTTATTAGTTTTTGTTTCATTCATAGTGATTAATGGTTAGCCCTACCACATGAATGCTTTCTGTTTAACTATTTATGCTTAAGATCGCTTTGTCTTGCACAAAATTTATGTTCATTTCACTTCATAAACCACCTGAAATATCCATTTTCTATTCTAAATCAGCCCTGCAGTACACCCTACCCATTTTCTTGACATCCTTGGCTTGCTTTTGACCCCATAGCCCAGTTGATCTCATTTTCTTGTTCTATTTTGATCCACTTGATCATTTTTTCCTCCAAACAACTAAAAAATAAAAAAACAATCACACTTAACAAATAGCCTAAAATATAAACAAACTAAGAGAACAAGCTCACATCCTTCGCTTCATTAGAGAGAGCCCTCTCTGAGTCCAGGAAGTCTAGGTCCTAGGGCTCCAAAGATTGGTTTGATGTTACTCCGTCATTTTTTCTGTCAATCTTCCAAATCACGGGACCATAACACAAAGTTTGAAGGTAAGCCAGGAGAAGATCCATCTAATCATGTTATGACTTATCACTTCTGGTGTGCGTCCAATTCACTAATCGATGATTCGATTCGATTACATATTTTTTAGAGAAATATCATTGGTCTAGCTTCCAAATGGTACATTGAGTTACCACGAGGCTCATTTAATACTTTTAATGCACTAGCTACTACTTTCTTAACCCATTTTCAGTTACCTGTTAGATACGGCAATGGTACGGAATTTTTGACCTCATTAAAACAATCTACGTCTACGTACATATCTGATCACATTCATGAATGGAGACGTAGGAGACATTTAGTGAAAGTCTTTATTCCAGATCAAATTTTGGCTGAATGGTTTATCGAATCATTACTACCCAAAATTACTGAAGATGTGGCCAAAGGAGGCATTGTTACAGAAGAGAAATTCATTTCTCAAGCTCATTACCTTGACCTTGTATATACACAGTCAGGTATATACCTTAACCAAGACCTGATCAGTTAACTACAACTCCTTCAGGATATCATGTCGTTGATGGTGTAATTGGTTCTGTTAACACTAGCAAGAGTAAGAAGAAATCTCCCAAGACGACTTCTCCTATTATAAATTTACTCGATTCACCAAAAGGAGATTCTTCCATTGAAACTTCCGCCAATATTCATGTTGTAGAATCATCTACGGCCAAACCTAAAACTAGTGGTAAGAAAAAAGGTAAGAATAAAAACAAAAAATCATCTTCAAAAGATAAAAATGATAAAACTGAACCAACTGACAATAAACGAAAACCTCGTTATCCTTGTCTAATCTATGATGAGGATCATTTTACTAAAGAGTTTCTGCATAGAGCTGAGGTATCAAAATTCATTAAGGGTTCGCCCATACCTGCTGTCTTGAAGGATCCCTTTCCTGCTCAAGATAGTAACATGATTGGATCTTCCTCAAATATGCTAGAATATATCTTGATGGTTGCGACACAATCACAATATTATGGTAGTAAAAATCCTATTGATGGTAAAGAAGTATAAAATTCTAATTCAGCATCAACTACATCTCCCTCAGTTTCTGATCCGCTACAGATCGAGAAACAAAATCCTGACTTAGTAATCAAATCATCTGCTAAAGGTGTGCTTCATAAATCAGCTTTCAATCTACATGCGAGAGCTGCTCATAACTACAATATTTTTGAAGACTTGGCGATTTCCCCTTCAGCAATGTCGGCTTTGGAAGTGCTGCAATCATGTACAGCCCAAAGAAAAATACTATTTTCAGCCATAAGAGCCGTAGATCTTCGGATTCGAACCCAATGATCTTCGATTTGGAAAATTTTACACCCTACCTACCTCATCAAATGGCTTTTCAAATTCCAGTATTAGTAAAAAAAAAACGTTGCTTTCATATTGTTATCGATGAAGGGGCTTCTACGTGTATCATGTCGTTAAAATGTTGGAAATCACTTGGTTCTCTGACACTTAACCAATTGCCGACTATCCTCAAAGATTTTGATGGAAGAGGATTCCATCCATATGGTATTTTATAGAATCTACCCATAGAGGTCGAAGGAAAAACCGTTAATCTAAATGTGGAAGTGGTTGATGCCCCTCTGGATAACAACCTTCTCCTGGATCATAGTTGGTCTTACGCCATGACTGTTGTTGTATCATCGGTCTTTCGTCTCATCATGTTTCCTCATAAAGAAAAGATCATTAAAATCGATCAGCTCTCATATTATTCATCCAACCTAGCCATTACTAATAGCTTCCAACATGTAGGAAAATCAACTATCCCTTATAAAGATGTTGGGGTAGGTTTAATTAAAGATTCTGATTTACTGGGAACTTTTTCCCTGCCTGCCCCCAACGTACTGCCTCCTATTGCTAACATCAATATGATTACATCAAGTACTATTTCCTTTGATGATCCTTGGATAGTACCTTCAGACTCAGAATTGGATTCTTTTGATGGTACGATACCTTTGAGTCCTTTTGAATTAACATATCAAGCAGTACGGTCATTTTTTGATACTTCTTCAACTAAACTTGATCTAGTGAATGTGATCAATGAGGAATCACTTTCGATATCGAGCTCAGCTTCGACATCAATTCTAGATCCTGTTCAAAAAGTGTTCAATACTGATGAGCATACTCATGAATTTTTTTATATAGATGAATTACCATGGGAAGATCTACATCATCGATATTCGTTTTTACATGATCTCAATCATTTTAAAACTGATTTTTCCTCCCTTTTTACCGCTGGTTATGTCAACGAACCTCGAAATCCTCTCATGAATTCTTATTCTGAATTGAACTTAGAAAAAATTTCTATGAAAGTTCCAATTGACATCTCAATGAAAGCATGAATTGTTGAAAACATTCATATAGGTGCTTCTTGTACGCCAGATGAAATCCAAGAATATAAAGCCCTATTTCAAGAATTCTGTGACATTTTTTCCTGGTCATATGAAGAAATGCTAGGAATCGATCCATCAATTGTTTTTCAATAAATTAAAAAATTCCCAAATTCTAAACTTGTCCGACAAGTATTACGTCAAATACATCTGCGAAAAGTTGCCGCTATTAAAGCAGAAGTTGAGAAATTACTTCGTGTAGATTTTATTTATCCAATTCCTTTAATAGATTAGGTATCTAACATTGTTCCTGTTAATTAAAAACAAGGGACAATACAAGTATGTATCGATTATAGGGATATAAATCGACCTTTCCAAAAGACAATTATCCAACCCCTTATATCGATCAAATTATTGATGATTGTGCCGGAAGTGAAATGTTTTGGTTTATGGATGGATTTTCAGGGTACAATAAAATCAACATACTCCCTGCTCATCAACCCAAAACATCTTTCATTTGTTCGTGGGGGACTTTTTCTTACAACAAATTACCTTTTGGACTTAAGAATGCTGACGCAACTTTTCAGAGGGCAATGCCTTATGCATTTCATGACATTAAACACATTATGCAACCCTATCTCGATGATTTACCTGCTCATTCATCATGCAGAGCTGATCATCTTACTCATCTACAAGCTATCTTTATGAGATGTAGGCATTATAGGATTCGTCTGAATCCTCAGAAATGTGTCTTTTGTGTTGAATCTGGACGATTGTTGGGATTTTTTGTCTCAAAGGAAGGCATTTGTGTTGACCCATCGAAGGTTGAGGCTATCATCAATTTACCTCTTCTTTCTACTCTTCGCCAACTCCAAATTTTGCTATGGAAAGCGAAATTTTTACATCGATTCATTCCTAACTATGCTGAGCTAACCAAAGGTTTTACCAGGTTGTTAAAGTAGAATATTCATTTCTTTTGGGACAAGATCACTAATCGATATTTTGATGCTCTTAAACATGCGTTGACCCATGCACCGTTATTGCATCCTCCCAATTACAACCAGGATTACTTTTTATACCTAGCAGCCTCCAATTCTACGATTGGCATGGTATTAGTTCAGGAAGACAAATTCCACAATGAACATGTGATTTATTATCTTAGTCGCAATCTGCATTCGACCGAAATAAAATACTCACATGTGGAGCAATTGACCTTGGCAACAGTCCAAGTTATCCAACGATTTCGTCATTACATACTGTTATGCAAAACAAAAATGATTTCTGATTGTAACCCTATGATGTATATTTTGACCAAACAACTACTAGGGGGGAAATACTCCAAATGGATTGTTAACCTGCAGGAGTTTGATTTGGAATTTGAAAAATCCAAATCAAATAAATCATTGATATTCGTTGAACTTATCTGTGACTTCCCAAGTACTGACATAGAAACTGTGGCAAAACATCCGATCGTGGATGAATCTTTGTTTCTTATCAGTACCATCGATCCTTGGTATGGAGATATCATAATTTATCTCAAAACCCAAACTCTCATGGTAATGACAAAAAATCCGTTTCCAGTCTCAGCAATATCATATTGTTGGTGACACACTATACCGTCATGGTGTGGACTTTGTTTTTCGACGTTGCCTCACTCTTGACGAAGTTGAAAAGGTTTTAAATGACTGTCACTCTGGAGCATGTGGCGGTCATATGTCTGGCTATGCCATGGACAAAAAAATATTGCGCGCTGGCTATTTTTGGCCATCATGATTTAAAGATTACATTTCTGCTATCTGAAAATGCCACAACTGTCAAATATTTGATCACAAGATGCATGCACCACCTGCTCCCCTTCACCCTATAATATTTTTCAATCCTTTTGCAAAATGGGGCATTGACTTCATTACATGTAACCCTCACTCGGTTGGGGGGCATGGGTATATTATTCTCGTAGTATATTATTTTTCCAAATGGGCCAAGGCGATGCCTACATTTGCGAAAGATGGAAAAACTGCAGCTACTTTCGTGTTCAATCATGTGATTGCTCATTTTGATGTACCCGAAGCGATAATTACTGACCATGGGATTCATTTTCGAAACATCATGATGACCGAACTAACTGATCAACTTGGCCTATGCCATGACAGTTCTACACCATATTACCCGTAGGCTAATGGTCTGGTTGAAGCTATCAATAAAATTTTAGTCACCATGATCAAACTAATCATTGGAATTCATAAATTGAATTGGCATACCATGCTTTTTTTAGCACTTTGGACATATCGAACCTCAGCAAAAACATCAACAGGTTTTACCCCTTTTCAACTGGTTTATGGTTTAGAAGCGGTAATACCGATTGAATGCAAGATACCGTCACTCCAACTAGCCATAGAGTTACTACCAGTCACTTCTAAAGAGGAGAATCACTTTTTGTACTTAGCTCAATTAGATGAGAATTGGCACACCATTGCATTAGCTACCGAAGCTCATGCGAAACAAATGAAAGCTCGGTATGATAGAAGTGTTACACCTCATATTTTTTCAGAAGGAGACCTAGTCTTGGTTTATGATCAAGCTAACGACAAGCTAGCAGCTGGGAAATTTGAACCCATGTGGCATGGTCCTTATATTTTCAAGCAACAACTTACAAAAGGGGCCTATGAACTGATTGACTTTGACGGGGTCTCTTTAGGCAAACTCAAAAATGGGCTTTATCTGAAGAGATATTATGCTTGATTCTTATGTGGAGATATTCCCTATATATTAGTTATTTTCATAAGCTGACGTGTTATAGATTAGAAGAGTGTGCCTAGTTTAAGTGTGCTTTTACTACTATCCCTGATTATCTGGATCAATCTTGATTTTGTAGATGTCAACATCCCTTCAAACATACATTGGTTTTACTGATGGTGCTTGTCGTAGTACATGGAACATTTCTTCCACAGCTTGGATTATTTATTCACCCACTGATGAGTTAGTATCTATGCATGGGGTAAGCCTCAGTCAAACGACGAAAAATATTGCAGAGTATAGCACAATTATTGAGTTATTGTCTGAATCCATTTCATTTGGAATTCAAAGTTTGATCATTAGGTTAGATTCTGAACTCATTGTATTACAATTGAATAGAGTATATGTAATTAAAAACCTAGTGTTGTTAAGATTATTTTTGAAAGTTCGTCTCTTGGAACGAGAATTTGATTATATTGAGTATCAACATATTTCGAGAAATTTAAACACATTAGCTGATGCAGAAACTTCTAGAGTTATACAGATACATTTGCAATAGTTAAAGTAGTAGATCAAAATAACATTTGATAACATGTTAGACAGATAACTGGAAATAGTAGTAATATCATAGCATAAGAGTAGTGTTTTCAAAAAATATTACATTGTCCTTGATCATAGGTTCAAAATGCCTTATGATTGGAAAAAGGTGATACAAAAAATGATATAAGTCTACATAATAAATCATCCACTATCTGTGGTGATGATCATGATAAAACACTACAGCCCATGCCACCTTGCTCAAAAATCTCTTGAATGGTCTCAGAACCCCGATAACATATCTCTGTAAGTGGAGTGGAATGTAATATATGGTAGTCTCTGGAATATCTAAAGTAAACCACTCCAGATGGTTTTCCAGGTCGGTAAGGACCTCTGCTATCTGATCCTATGGTGGTGGTGCTGCTGCAGCTGGATATCTTGGCTTCCTGTCAAAAGGATGGATAGTGGCTGGTCGATGTGGACCCACATCTGTATTTGAAATTTTTGTCATCAGTTTTGGACGATTCAAAAAACAAAATAAAAATTAGAATTTAGAACATGTCAAAATGATTCTTACCTAAGTCATCCCACTGTGTTCCTGGAGGAAGAGACATCTCTCGATCGCCGCAGAAATCTATCCCAGCATAAGGGAAATATTCTATTGTGAATATTTGGTTCTCCAACCAATGAAAATAAGCTGGAGTGAAACGAACAACCTCGCCTCCTTCACTATGATGGGCCATCAGCGCAACCCATCGAACCATCCAAGGTTCTTTTACTCTACCATGATCAACTGAAATAAGCTGTGGGGCCAGTGTAGGAATTATCTCTAGAGCAAATGTAACCACGATTGCTCCATACCCGAATTTTTTCAACTTCAATTTTTTTTCTCTAGTCAGTTGGCCTTTGACATTGGCCAACACTACCTCGCACCAATTGAAAATGTTGCCTCTAAAGCAGTCAACAGCAGTTTGCATTTGGGATCTTGTAGCAACATGTGGAGCCACGCTCTAACACAACCGGGTTACAGTAAATGCAACCACTTTGAGATTAGGACGAATAATGGTTTTTATGTTAATGCGTTTATCTTTGGGGTCTGCTTCTTCATTGCAAAATTCATGCTGCAGGCTAGTGATAGACCGGGCACCTGACCTAGCCCCAAAAAAAGAGATTGGCTCGCTCCTCTTTGATAAACCAATGAAAAAGTATATATCTTCCAGCTCAATTTCGAGCTAGTAACCTCTAATGATAAAGCATTGTTCCTGGACGTCCCATTTGTTTAGTAGCCGAGTAAGTAAGTCTACTTGAGCCCTCATACCCTGAATGGCCCAAAATTTGTACAAATCGCATTCTCTCAATACATGTAATGTGGGTGGATGTAACATGGCAGCCTCTTCAACCTCTTCATTCTCATGTTCTCTCCACTCCAACATTGTAGATATCCTGCAATGGACAAATTGAAAGATCAAAAACAATTTGAGTGAGAAAATTTGGTTTAATTTGGGGGATTTTTTCATTTTATTTTTTCTTACAGCGCCTCCACACTTTTATCACTCAGTAATTTCTCCAAGTTCAAGAGATAACTGACCGAGGTAACCACAAACCTACTTCAAATTATAGGATCTAGCCTTCCTAGAATTCAGAGAGGGCTCTCTCTTAATGATTTAACTTTCTTTTTGTTTAATATTTTAGGCTAGTTATGATAGTTCAATTTGGTTTTGGTTTTGAAATGTTTGGTAGAAAATAATATTACTTGAAGAAAAATTAAAGAGGGATCTACTATTCCATTGGGCTATGGAGTCAAAGTCTAGCAAGAAGAACTAGAAGGCAAGGCCAAAAGGCTGCTAATGTATTCAGGGCAAGGTAGATAACCCTCAGAGATTTGGATAGATTGTTTTGATGAAATGGTTTGCTTCGGGATAAAGGGAAATAAAGAATTCTTTGATCCGGAAAAAGAGGAAGGAGGCAGAGGTCAAATGGGACTAGGAGAAATTAAGAATTCCTAAATCCGGAAATTAGTAGAAAACATTTAAATGATTAAGTAGTTAAGACAGGGAGTTCTAACACTAGTCCTGAAGTAATTCTCCTAATTAATCATTAAGATTGAAAAACATATATGAAATTAATGGAACTTAGAAAGTAAACAATGACAAGATAGATGCACTTTACTCTTCAAATTATCTCATGAATTCTGAATTATGAAGTCCAATTGGCTATTGTCTAGACTGCTGCTTTGAAATCAACATATGTGAGCCTCCAACATACTAGAAAAATGTCTATAATGCTCTTAGAAATTTTATTCCACCCTAAAAACTTCATAAACTAAAGTATTTATACAAATTTTTATTACAAAATATCCTAGATAAATCTAGGAATAACTCTAGGAAAAATAAAATATCTTTACATATTAAGAGGGACAGTTGCTTAACAACTCTAGCAAGTTGTCCTCTTATCTAGAAAATATAGAACTAACTTATCTAATCAAAACAATTTTTTGACTAGATGTACATGCTTGTTGGCATATTTGGAAAATATCTCTTTGAATATTGCTTGATTGATACTCTTTTCACTTTATACTCTTTTACCCTATACTTTATCTCTGATATTCTTTCACATTGTTTATTAACCGTTTCACTGTTGTAAAAAAGGAAATTACAACAGTCAAATTAGCTAGCTATTGTTTTCATTTCTGATACACTTTAACTTTGGATTCTTACTCTGATATTCTTTAGCCTGACAATTTGACCTCTAACTGCTGTAAAAAGAGTCTTTTCAGCAGTAAAAAATCAAAATAAAATGTTCTGTTATATGTTTTCTTTTCAAGTTGATTTCTTCATTTGCATTGTCTTCCACTGTTTGCTTTGTTGCTGCTATAATAAATCTATGAAGGTTTTCCATTGTTCAGAATCTGGAATCTTCATAATTTTCAACTTTTTGTAGTTCTCATCTGCTTAAGTGTACTTAACAAAATTTTTCTTAATCAAAAATAAGTGTTTGATTGCATTCTGAAGGAAGAATAAATCTTTAAGGTATTGAAGAACTACTTTCCCTGTTGGAGATCCCTGTGGCAGTTGCTTATTCACTTGTTCTTTGGCATGGTCTCTAATTTTCTTGTCATATTATTTCTAGTCCATTAACTTGTCATTGAATACATGTATGCCTGGAATGCCTGCTTGTCTGAGCATAGTATATTTTGCTAAAAACTTGGTAATGGAAAAATTCATAGCATCACATTTTTCTTTCAAGTTATTCATCAAAGTTTTCTTTGTCAATACCTTTTTTATTTGCAATATAACTTCTGTCCTGTCCTATATCTTCAATTCCTCTAGTACAGTCCTATTCTTATTGTTTAAAAAGGTAATTAGCTTTAGTGCCTGTGCTTTGGGTTTGGCTTGTTTCTTAGTCATCTTGTAATAAATAAAGAAAGTTTATACAGTTTTCTATAGTTAATTTTCATAAATAAATGGCAATTGAGCAATTGTTGGGAAAGGATTATCTTCAAAAAATTCCTTATTGCTCAATTTGGTCTTATTAGAGATAAAACTGGATTAAGACAGGAAACAGGGTTTCCTAAATGGTACAATGTAGAAAAGAAGTCTTTTAATCAATCTGTAGGCCTTTACACTTCTTATGTTTTCGGAATTGGTCTTCAAGGATTAAAAGATGATGTAAACTGAGGATTTTTTACTTTGAACGACTGATAGATGAATTCAGGCTTCCTGGAAAAAATTGGCCAGGGTTTGGC
This sequence comes from Pinus albicaulis, assembly GCA_034641835.2. Lineage (NCBI taxonomy): Eukaryota > Viridiplantae > Streptophyta > Pinopsida > Pinales > Pinaceae > Pinus > Pinus albicaulis. The sequence goes on from MU968411.1 coordinate 83,176,408, forward strand.
TTGTTTTTGGGCAATTTACACTATTAATTTTTTTAGTTCAATTTTTTTCAGCTTATAGATGGTATAATTTTGAAATTTGCAGGTCAAAAAACTTAAAAATACCTTTTCTGTAGGTTTCTAATGGATGAGAGGGTTTCTGGTGGCTTCGACTTTAAATTGGATCCTTTGATGCAGAGGGTGGCTTCAATATGCTTCAGATATATAAAAACAGTGGTTAATTTTAGCATCGGGAGAAGAAATCAATCAACAAGGGTTTAAAGCTCTTAAAACAGTCGGGGCAGAAGTTTTAACCAGTTGGAGTGCAAAGAATACATATATCAATGATATATCAAAGTTTTATCTTTCAATATAAATCATTATAAATGTCATTTAATTCAGGTCTATTCCAAGGCAAGAGGTTGATTTGTTTTTCGAATCCGAAAAACCATAGGTTGTTTTCGTGTTGGATAGAAGTGGTAAGCGGATTATTGCAATTCAAACGCGATCGAATCATATGTGGCCACGTTGCATCAGGTGGTTTTATGATACAACCCATTTCGCGTGATTTTGAATCAACAGTGATCGATTAGTTTCAGAGTGAAAAACTGATCATGCCCGTTAGATCTGTTTTGCCAATGTGAACGGTTGAGATCTTTTTAAGAGTTGCAGTGGAAAGATGGGTGGGACCCGGGCAATGACCTATGTAATAAAACTTTTTATATGATATGATTTATAACAGAGTTTTACACATGGGAAGGTTATATAGCTGTGGGGTTTATATGTTTGCAAAGGGAAATATGGGCAGAAATATATATAAAACATTTGTAATAATTCTTGTATATATAAGCTAAAAACGTGCAGGAGGAGGAATGTGCATTTAACCAAAGGTTTTAATTTATATATAAAACATGAGGTCTTATACATCGGGGAAATGGATTTTAAGTATTATAAAGGCGCAGAAGATCAACCTTTATAAAACTTAGGATAAAATGATATAATGAGGGAAATATTTTTTTCTTAGACATATATAAATCATGTCTAAAGCCTTTTCGATCTATGTTTTTATTATATAGTTATAGACTATGGAAATTTCTATCACTATAGAGGGTGGGATATTTACATATGGTTAGTTTTATGCCAAAGGGGGTGTAATTGGGGGTTTTCATTTAAACATGTTGGTAATTAACTTTGGCAAAAAAACCTATATTAGTGGATTTTTGGGGAATATTTATATACAAGGAGTTATATTAATAGGATAAGGTATTTTATAAGGATTTAATAAATAAGTTAGAATTTAATATGACATAGGATAATGAAAAACACAAAAATATATTTATATGACTAAATAAAGTGATAATGTAAAAAGAAAATCTTTATCATTTGTAATTTGACCACTTTGACCTAGAATATAATATTTTTGGAGGGTTTTTATGTTTTTATGAATGAAGGGAATTAATCAAAGTGGATTTTATTTTTCATTGAGTAAAAAAGGTCTTTAATTGTGAATTTGAAGTGCAAATGGATGAATGTAGGGTTAAATTAATGAAAATTAAGGATTTATATATAAATTCAACACTTTTAACTCAACAGTCATTGAGCCTTGGGTCCGGTCCCAACAGAAGTCAGAGAAATTCTCTAAGCCTCTTTGACTAAAAGTCTAGAATGCAGAATAACTATAGGGGAGGGAAAAATAGTGATTTTTTCCTGGTGAAAAGTATTTACATGATTCTCCCACTTCTTTCTACCTACCCAACTTTTAATCTAACATATTTTTTTTCCATTTTGCAGGTGCATTTCAGCTAGCAACCTTGAACATTTTATTCTTTTGAAAGCAATAAAAACTATCTAAATCTACCTTATATCTTCTAAGGGCTCAAATTAAACTAATGAGCACCTCTTTATTCTCTACCTATCTACTAATTAGTCAAGATCAAACCGCCTGACTAATATTTATTCACTATTCTATAACAATAAAATTTAAAACATGACAAGTCAAGATTAAGCAGTTCAACTCATCATGGATTATGGCATTTATTGACACTCTACCATAATCATCAGTAAAAAGTAGTGGCATTTGGAATTGCTCACTTTCATGTTTTATTTCTTTTTCATTTGGGTATATTATTTTTTCTAAGTCCATTGATCTTTCTTTTAGGACTTTACCCTCTGTTTGGTTTTCTATTTTTTTTTATTTTTTACAAATATGGGAAAACAACTTGCAGAAAGCGAAGTATGTACATATTTACAAGACTATCAAGAGTCAATTCAAAATAATGAATCCTATATTTATAGGACCCTAACAGCGGCTTCACATGGGGATGGAATCTCCTTGTGAGATGTCAAGAACACCGTCAACTAGTGCCTAATCATTTGAGCCAATCCCAAACATGCATTTTCTTTGTTATAACATCTCTTTGACTTAAACTCTTGAACTGAATTTAGTCCTTTTTCTACAAACTGAAATCTGATTTGAAACTAAAAGAACATACTGAAATTGTCAAGCCAAACTGATAGATCTTAAATATCTTTAGGACCTTTTCCTTGGCTTTAAATCTTAATGAATTATTTCAAAACCAGCTTAAAAATGAATACTAAAAAAGAATGCTCAGAGCTTTGAGCTTATTTTCATTCATCTACCTACTCTAATCTACTGTTAATTTTGTTGAATTAGGTAATACAAAAATGCGAATGAAGCCAGTCAAGTAGTTGTAGCAATGAATGGATAATTTGACTAATTTTCATCAAACTTGGAAGCATAACTTGATCATGTGTCTTCATAATCAAAGATACGATGTGTAATGGAAATTTCTGATCTATTTGATCCTCATAGATAAAACAAGTTTGCAGACTTGCGCTAAAAGTAGTCTCCATATAATTTGTTATAGGATCATCAAAAGCATAATGTATGATTTGTGCTTCAAGGCTTTCAATGACCAATTGATTAGTTTTATTCTTAATATTAAATCCTGAAACAATTTCTTTAGTCTTGTGCTTGAAAGAATAACCATCTTCAATCCACAAGTCAAAAGGTAGTACAATTTCCTCTTTCTTAGGAGAAGGAATATTTTCCAAGAATTCTTTAGGATCTTGGAAATTATAGGATTGAATTTGAGAATGCAAAAGTTTAATGTCATTTTCATATTTTTCAGAAACTAACTCAAGAACACATATTTTAAGTTTAGGAGAATATTTTCTTGATTTGAAAAGAAGAAAGGAAGCTCTTAGAAAATCCTCATCAAGCTGAAATTCTAATAACACATCCTTGAGTTCATTGAAAATCTCATGAGATGAAAGGTTTTCCACATACACTGTCATCTTGTATCACCATTAATGACTAGGAATATGGATTTTTGGTTATGGTGTTTCTTTTGAACTATGAAGTTCTGGATCTTGGACAATAGAGTCGCCAGCAGGGAAAAATTTAAGGATGGAAAATTATTTTGAAGTTTAATAAATTGGCGAATCTCACTGGTTCCTAATTTGCAAACTATAAAATTTTTACTGATATATTTGTAAAATTATTCAAATTTATAATGATATTATATATAATATCTATATAATTTTGGCGAATTTTAACGTAAAATAATTTTATATCGTAAAAATTGGGCGAATCATTTTTATAAAAAAATGGAAATTGACGAATATTTTTTTTTTTGGAAAAACCATGGAAAATTAGCCCACCTACGAATATTAGCCCCTAAAATTTTCCATGGTCGCCAGGTGGATGATTTTAACCTTTATATGTCTGATCATTGTCCACCATCATAGATCAAATTTGAACCTGTAAAATATTTCTGAAGAAAATATTAGTAGTCCCCAGTATGGTCACCATTATGTTATCACTTAGTAATTTCTCCAGGTTCAAGAGAGAACTCACCAAGGTAACCACAAACCTACTTCAAATTCTAGGATCTAGCCATCCTAGAATTCAGAGAGTGCTCTCTCTTAATGATTTAACTTTTTTTTTGTTTAATATTTTAGGCTAGTTATGATAGTTCAATTTGGTTTTGGTTTTGAAATGTTTGGTGGAAAATAATATTGCTTAAAGACAAATGAAAGAGGGGTATACTAGTCCATTAGGCTATGGATTCAAAGTCTAGAAAGAAGAAGTAGAAGGAAAGGCCAAGAGGATGCTAATGTATTCAGGGCAAGGAAGATAACCCTGAGAGATTTGGATAGATTGTTTTGATGAAATGGAATGCTTTAGGATAAAGGGAAATAAAGAATCCTTTGGTCTAGAAAAAGAGGAAGGAGGCAGAGGTCAAATGGTACTAGGAGCAATTAAGAATTCCTAAATCCAGAAATCAACAAAAAACATTTAAATGATTAAGTAGTTAAGACATGGAGTTCTAACACTAGTCCTGAAGTAATACTCCTAATTAATCATTAAGATTGAACAAAAAATATGAAATGAATGGAACTCAAAAAGTAAACAATGACAAGATAGATGCACTTTACTCTTCAAATTATCGCATGAATCCTGAATTATGAAATCCAATTGGCTATTGTCTAGACTGCTGCTTTGAAATCAACACTGTGAGCCTCCAACATACCAGCAAAATGTCTATAATGCTCTTAGCAATTTTATTCCACCCTAAACACTTCATAAACTGAAGTATTTATACAAATTTTTATTACAAAATATCCTAGATAAATCTAGGAATAACTCTAGGAAAAATAAAATATCTTTACATATTAAGAGGGACAACTGCTTAAGAACTCTAGCAAGTTGTCCTCTTATCTAGAAAATATAGAACTAACTTATCTAATCAAAATAGTTTGTTGACTAGTTGTACATGTTTGCTGGCATATTTGGAAAATATCTCTTTGACGATTTCTTGATTGATACTCTTTTCAATTTATACTCTTTGACCCTATACTTTATCTCTGATTTTCTTTCACGTTGTTTATTAACCATTTCACTGCTGTAAAAAAGGAAATTACAATAGTCAAATTAGCTTGTTGTTGTTTTCATTTCTGATACACTTTAACTCTAGATTCTTACTCTGATATTCTTTAACCTAACAATTTGACCTCTAATTGCTGTAAAAAGAGTCTTTTCAGCAGTAAAAAATCAAAATCAAATGATGTGTTATATGTTTTGTTTTCAAGATTATTTCTTCATTTGCACTGTCTTCCACTGTTTTCTTTGTTGCTGCTATAATAAATCTATGAAGGTCTGCCATTGTTCAAAATCTGGAAACTTCATACTTTTCAACTTTCTGTAGTTCTCATCTACTTCAGTGTACTTAGCAAAATTTGGATTAATCACAAATAAGTGTTTGATTTCATTCTGAAGGAAGAATAAATCTTTAAGGTATTGAAGAACTACTTTCCCTGTTGGAGATCCCTGTGGCATTTGCTTATTCACTTGTTCTTTGGAATGGTCTCTAATTTTATTTTCATATTCTTTCTGGTCCATTAACTTGTCATTGAATACATGTATGTCTAGAATGCCTGCTTGTCTGAGCATAGTATATTTTTCTAAAAACTTGGTAATGGAAAAATTCATAGCATCACATTTTCCTTTCAAGTTATTCATCAAAGTTATTCATCAAAGTTTTCTTTGTCAATACCTTTTTGATTTGTAATATAGCTTCTGTCTTGTCCTATATCTTCAGTTCCTCTAGTCCAGTCCTATTCTTATTGTTTAAGAAGGTAATTAGCTTTAATGTCTGTGCTTTGGCGGTGGCTTGTTTCTTAGTCATCTTGTAATAAATAAAGCAAGTTTATATAGTTTGCTATAGTTAATTTTCACAAATAAAGGGAAATTGAGCAATTGTTGGGAAAGGATTATCTTCAAAAAATTTCCTATTACTCAATTTGGGCTTATCAGAGATAAAACTGGATTAAGACAGGAAACGGGGTCTTTTTCAGCTTACAGATGGTATAATTTTGAAAGTTGCAGGTCAAAATACTAAAAAATAACTTTTCTGCAAGTTTTTAACCGACGAGAGGGTTTCTGGTGGCTTCGGCTTTAAACTGTATCCTTTGACGTAGAGGTTGGCTTCAATCAGCTTCAGATATATAAAAAAAGTGGTTAATTTTAGCTTCGGGAGAAGAAATCGATCAACAAGGGTTTAAAGCTCTTAAAAGAGTCGGGGCGGAAGTTTTAACCAATTGGAGTGCAAAGAATACATGTATCAATGATATATCAAAGTTTTATCTTTCAATATAAATCATTATAAATTTCATTTAATGCAGGTATATTCCAAGGCGGGAGGCAGATTTTTTTTTCGAATGCGAAAAACCATAGGTTGTTTTCGCGTTGGATAGAAGTGCTAAGCGGATTATTGCAATTCGAACGCGATCGAATCATATGTGGCCATATTGCATTGGCTGGTTTTATGATACAACCCATTTCGCGTGATTTTGAATCAACAGTGATCGATCAATTTCGCAGCGCAAAACTGATCGTGTCCATTAGATCTGTTTTTCCAATGCGAACAGTTGAGATATTTTTAAGAGTTGCAATGGAAATATGGGTGGGACTCGGGTGTTTTATATGAGTCGAGCAATAATATATGTAATAAAACTTTGTATATGATATGATTTATAACAGAGTTTTACACATGGGAAGGTTATATAGGTGCAGGGTTTATATGTTTGCAAAGGGAAATATGGGCGACAATATATATAAAACATTTTTAATAATGCCTATATATATAAGGTAAAAATGTGCATGAGGCGGAATTTGCATTTAACCAAAGGTTTTAATTTATATATAGAACATGAGGTTTTATACATCGAGGAAATGGTTTTTAAGTATTATAAAGGCGTAGAATATCAACCTTTATAAAACTTAGGATAAAATGATATAATGGGGGAAATATTTTTTGCTTACACATATAAATCATGTCTAAAGCCTTTTCGATCTTTGTTTTTATTATATAGTTATAGAGCATGGAAATGTCTATCACTATAGAGGGCGGGATATTTACATATGGTTAGTTTTATGCCAAAGGAGGTGTAATTGGGGGTTTTCATTTAAACATGCGGGTAATTAACTTTGGCAAAAAAGCCTATATTAGTGCGTTTTTTGGGAATATTTATATACAAGGAGTTATATTAATAGGCTAAGATATTTTATAAGGATTTAATAAATAAGTTAGAAGTTAATATGACATAGGACAATGAAAAACACCAAAATATATTTAGATGACTAAGTAAAGTGATAATGTAAAAAGAAAAGCTTTATCATTTGTAATTTTACCACTTTGACCTAGAATATAATATTTTTGGAGGGTTTTTATGTTTTTATGAATGAAGGGAATTAATCAAACGGGATTTTCTTTTTCATTAAGTAAAAAAGGTCTTTACTTATGAATTTGAAGTGCAAATGGATGAATGTAGGGTTAAATTGATGACAATTAAGGATTTATATAGAAATTCAACACTTTTAACTTAACAGTCATTGAGCCCTCGGTCCGGTCCCAACAGAAGTCAGAGAAATGCTCTGAGCCTCTTTGAATCAAAGTCTAGAATGCAGAATAACTATAGGGTAGGAGAAATTAGTGATTTTTGCCTGGTGAAAAGTATTTACATGATTCTCCCACTTCTTTCTACCTACCCAACTTTTAATCTAACATTTTTTTCTTCCATTTTGCAGGTGCATTTGAGCTAGCAACCTTGAACATTTTAAACTGTCTGACTAATCTTTATTCACTATTATATAACAATAAAATTTAAAACATGACAAGTCAAGATTAAGCAGTTCAACTCATCATGGATTATGGCATTTATTGACACTCTGCCATAATCATCAATAAAAAGTAGTGGCATTTGGAATTGCTCACTTTCATGTTTTATTTCTTTTTATTTTGGGTGTAATATTTTTTCTAAGTCCTTTGATCTTTCTTTTAGGAATTTACCCTCCTTTTTTTTTTTTTCTCCAAATATGGGAAAACAACTTGCAGAAAGAAAAGTATGTACATATTTACAAGATTATCAAGAGTCAATTCAAAATTATGAATTCTATATTTATAGGACCCTAAAAACGGCTTCACATGGGGATGGCATCTCCTTGTGAGATGCCAAGAGCAACGTCGACTAGTATCCGGATCCTTTGAGTCAATCTAAACATGCATTTTCTTTGTTATAACATCTCTGTGACTGAAACTCTTGAATTGAATTTAGTCCTTTTTCTACAAACTGAAATCTTATTTGAAACTAAAAGAACATACTAAAATTGTCAAACCAAACTGATAGATCTTAAATATCTTTAGGACATTTTCCTTGTCTTTAAATCTTAATGAATTATTTCAAAACTAGCTGAAAAATGAATACTAAAAAAAAAAAATGCTCAGAGATTTTAGCTTATTTTCATTCATCTACCTACTCTAATCTACTGTTAATTTTGTTGAATCAGGTAATACAAAAATGCCAATGAAGCCAGTTAAGTAGTTGTAGCAATGAAAAGATAATTTGACTAATTTCATCAAAATTTGAAGCGTAACTTGATCATGTGTCTTCATAATCAAAGATATGATGTGTAATGGCAATTCCTAATTTATTTGATCCTCATATATAAAACATGTTTGCAGACTTGAGCTAAAAATAGTCTCCATATAATTTTCTATAGGATCATCAAAAGCATAATGTATGATTTGTGCTTCAAGGCTTTCAATGACCAATTGATTAGTTGGATTCTTAATATTAAATCCTAAAACAATTTCTTCAGTCTTGTGCTTGAAAGAATAATCATCCTCAATCCACAAATGAAAAGGTAGTACAATTTCCTCTTGCTTAGGAGGAAGATTTTCCAAGAATTATTTAGGATCTCTGAAATTATAGGACTAAATTTGAGAATGCAAAAGTTTAATTTCATTTTGATATTTTTCATAAACTAAATCAAGGACACATATTTTAAGTTTAGGAGAATATTTTCTTGATTTGAAACAAAGAAAGAAAGCTCTTAGAAAATCCTCATCAAGATGAAATTATAATAAAACATCCTTGAGTTCATTGAAAATCTCATGAGATGAAAGGTTTGCCACAGACCCAATCATCTTGTATCACCATTATTGATTAGGAATATGGATTTTTGGTTATGGTGTTTCTTTTGAACTATGAAGTTCTAGATCTTGGAAAATGGAGTCGCCAGGTGGATGATTTTAACCTTTATATGTCTGATCACTGTCCACCATCATAGATCAAATATGAACCTATAAAATATTTCTGAAGAAAATGTTAGTCATCCCCAGTATTCTCGCCATTATGTTATTACTCAGTAATTTCTCCAGGTTCAAGAGAGAACTCACCGAGGTAACCACAAACCTACTTCAAATTCTAGGATCTAGCCTTCCTAAAATTCAGAGAGGGCTCTCTCTTAATGATTTAACTTTGTTTTTGTTTAATATTTTAGGCTAGTTATGATAGTTCAATTTTTTTTTGGTTTTGAAATTTTTGGTGGAAAATAATATTACTTAAAGACAAATTAAAGAGGGATATACTGGTCCATTGGGCTATGGAGTCAAAGTCTAGCAAGAAAAACTAGAAGGCAAGGCCAAGAGGATGCTAATGTATTCAGGGCAAGGTAAATAACCCTCAGATATTTGGATAGACTTTTTTGATGAAATGGATTGCTTTGGGATAAAGGGAAATAAAGAATCCTTTGATCCGGAAAAAGAGGAAGGAGGCAGAGTTCAAATGGGACTAGGAGCAATTAAGAATTCCTAAATCCAGAAATCAACAGAAAAAATCTAAATGATTAAGCAGTTAAGACAGGTAGTTCTAACACTAGTCCTGAAATAAAACTCCTAATTAATCATTAATATTGAACAACATATATTAAATGAATGGAACTAAGAAAGTAAAAAATTACAAGATATATGCACTTTAATCTTCAAATTATCGCATGAATTCTGAATTATGAAGTCCAATTGGCGATTGTCTAGACTGCTGCTTTGAAATCAACACATGTGAGCCTCCAACGTACTAGAAAATTGTCTATAATGCTCTTAGAAATTTTATTCCACCGTAAACACTTCATAAACTGAAGTATTTATACAAATGTTTATTACAAAATATCCTAGAGAAATCTAGGAATAACTCTAGGAAAATAAAAGATCTTTACATATTAAGAGGGATAACTGCTTAACAACTCTAGCAAGTTGTCCTCTTATCAAGAAAATATAGAACTAACTTATCTAATCAAAACAGTTTGTTGACTAGGTGTACATGCTTTCTGGCATATTTGGAAAATATCTCTTTGAAGATTGCTTGATTGATACTCTTTTCACTTTATACTCTTTGACCTTGTACTTTATCTCTGATATTCTTTCACGTTGTTTATTAACCATTTCACTGCTATAAAAAAGGAAATTACAACAGTCAAATTAGCTAGCTGTTGTTTTCATTTCTGATACACTTTAACTCTGGATTATTTACTCTAATATTCTTTAACCTGACAATTTGACCTCTAACTGCTGTAAAAAGATTCTTTTCAGCAGTAAAAAATAAAAATCAAATGTTGTGTTATATGTTTTATTTTCAAGTTGATTTATTCATTTGCACTGTCTTCCACTATTTTCTTTGTTGCTACTATAATAAATCTGTGAAGGTATGCCATTGTTCATCATCTGGAATCTTCATACTTTTCAACTTTCTGTAGTTCTCATCTGCTTTAGTGTACTTCGAAAAATTTGGCTTAATCACAAATAAGTGTTTGATTTCATTCTGAAGGAGGAATAAATCTTTAAGGTATTGAAGAACTACTTTCCCTGTTGGAGATCCCTGTGGCAGTTGCTTATTCACTTGTTCTTTGGCATGGTCTCTGATTTTCTTGTCATATTCTTTCTGGTCCATTAACTTGTCATTGAATACATGTATGTCTGGAATGCCTACTTGTCTAAGCATAGAATATTTTGCTAAAAACTTGGTAATGGAAAAATTCATAACATCGCATTTTTCTTTCAAGTTATTCATCAAAGTTTTCTTTTTCAATACCTTTTTGATTTGAAATATAGCTTCTCTCCTGTCCTGTATCTTAAATTCCTCTAGTTGAGTCCTATTCTTACTGTTTAAGAAGGTAATTGGCTTTAGTGCCTATGCTTTGGGGGTGGCCTATTTCTTAGTCATCTTGTAATAACTAAAGCAAGTTTATACAGTTTGTTATAGTTAATTTTCACAAATAAAGGGAAATTGATAAATTTTTGGGAAAGGATTATCTTCAAAAAATTGTTTATTGCTCAATTTGGGCTTAAGAGATAAAACTGGATTAAGACAAGAAACATGGTTTCCTGAATGGTACAAATGTGGAAAATAAGTCTTTTAATCAATCTCTAGGCCTTTACACTTCTTCTGTGTTCGGAATTGATCTTCAAGGGTTTAAAGATGATGTAAACTAAGGATTTTTGACTTTGAATGACTAATAGAGGAATTTAGGCTTCTTGGAAAAAACTGGCTAGGGTTTGGCCTATTTTTGGCAATTTACACCATTAATTTTTTTAATTCAGTCTTTTTCAGCTTACAAATGGTATAATTTTGAAAGTTTCAATTCAGAATACTGAAAAATACCTTTTCTGTACGTTTTTAACGAACAAGAGGGTTTCTAGTGACTTCGGCTTTAAACTGGATCCTTTGACGTAGAGGGTGGCTTCAATCAGCTTGAAATATATAAACATAGTGGTTAATTTTAGCTTCGGGAGAAGAAATCGATCAACAAGGATTTAAAGCTCTTAAAACAGTCGAGGTGGAAGTTTTAACTAGTTGGAGTGCAAAGAATACATATATCAATGATATAAAAAAGTTTTATCTTTCAATATAAATCATTATAAATGTCATTTAATGCAGGTCTATTCCAAGGTGGGAGGCGGATTTGTTTTTCAAATGCGAAAAACCATAGGTTGTTTTCATGATGGATAGAAGTGGTAAGTGGATTATTGCAATTAGAATGCGACCGAATCATATGTGGCCACATTCCATCGGGTGGTTTTACGATACAACCCATTTTGTGTGATTTTGAATCAACAGTGATTGATCAGTTTCAGATCACGAAATTGATCGTGCCTATTAGATCTATTTTGCCGATGCGGATGGTTAAGATATTTTTAAGAGTTGCAATGGAAGGATGAGTGGGACCTGAGCATTTTATATGACTCGGGAAATGATCTATGTAATAAAACTTTGTATATGATATGATTTATAACAGGGTTTTACACATGGGAAGGTTATATAGGTGCGGGGTTTATATGTTTGCAAAGGAAAATATGGGCAGCAATATATATAAAACATTTGTAATAATTCTTATATATATAAGGTAAAAACGTGCATGAGGCGGAATTTGAATTTAACCAAAGGTTTTAATTTATATATAAAACATGAGGTTTTATACATCGGGGAAATGGTTTTTAAGTATTATAAAGGCGCAGAAGATCAACCTTTATAAAACTTAGGATAAAATTATATAATGGGGGAAATATTTTTTGCTTAGACATATATAAATCATGTCTAAAGCCTTTTCGATCTTTATTTTTATTGTATAGTTATAGACTATGGAAATGTCTATCACGATAGAGGGTGGGATATTTACATATGGTTAGTTTTATGGCAAAGGGGGTGTAATTGGGGGTTTTCTTTTAAACATGTTGGTAATTAACTTTGGCAAAAAAATCTATATTAGTGGGTTTTTTGGGAATATTTATATACAAGGAGTTATATTAATAGGATAAGGTATTTTATAAGGATTTAATAAATAAGTTAGAAGTTAATATGACATAGGACAATGAAAAACATGAAAATATATTTATATGACTAAGTAAAGTGATAATGTAGAAAGCAAAGCTTTATCATTTGTAATTTGACCACTTTGACCTAGAATATAAAATTTTTGGAGGGTTTTAGGTTTTTATGAATGAAGGGAATTAATCAAGGGGGATTTTTTTTTTCATTAAGTAAAAAAGGTCTTTACTTATGAATTTGAAGTGCAAATAGATGAATGTAGGGTTAAATTGATGACAATTAAGGATTTATATATATATTCAACACTTTTAACTTAACAGTCATTGAGCCTTGGGTCTGGTCCCAACAGAAGTCGGAGAAATGCTCTAAGCCTCTTTGACTCAAAGTCTAGAATGCAGAATAACTATAGGGGAGGGGAAATTAGTGATTTTTGCCTAGTGAAAAGTATTTACATGATTCTCCCACTTCTTTCTACCTACCCAACTTTTAATCTAACATTTTTTCTTCCATTTTTTCGGTGCATTTGAGCTAGAAACCTTTAACATTTTATTCTTTTGAAAGTAATAAAAACTATCTAAATCTACCTTATATCATCCGAGGGCTCAGATTAAACTGATGAGCACCTCTTTATTCTCTACCTATCTACTAATTAGTCAGGATTAAACTATCTAACTAATCTTTATTCGCTATTCTATAACAATAAAATTTAAAACATGACAAGTCAAGATTAAGCAGTTCAACTCATCATCGATTATGGCATTTATTGACACTCTACCATAATCATCAGTAAAAAGTAGTGGCATTTGGAATTGCTCACTTTCATGTTTTATTTCTTTTTCTTTGGGGTATATTATTTTTTCTACGTCCTTTGATATTTATTTTAGGACTTTACCCTCTTTTTGCTTTTCTATTTTTTTTATTTTCTAAAAATATGGGAAAACAACTTGCAGAAAGCAAGGTATGTACATATTTACAAGACTATCAAGAGTCAATTCAAAATTATGGATTATATATTTATAGGACCCTAACATGCACTTTTCGCATAAAAATAGTTCGTGGATCCGCACGTGTCTTATGCATGAGGTGTGGCACCACGACAATTTTCCCTTCACAAAATTGGTGGGGTCTGTAGGTGTCATGTGTTTTACCTACGGACCCTCGTGAGTGAATTTTTGAACATATTTTCCTCCTAAAAAATGAATTTAAGCCCTAAATTAAGAAATTAAATGGACAAAAATGAAGGTAAGGATGATGTGGATTACCTGAAACTGACGGTTTTCGATTCTGACGGGCGAATCTTCCGTAATCTCCTCCGGAACGTTTTTTACCAAAAGCTCTCAGTTTTCACTCTAAAATCAAATGGTAAAAATGATTTAGAGAAACTCCTTTTTATAAGATTTTTTGAATAAATAAAATATAATTTTATTTATTTTTCACTTTGAATAGTTGTTTTCCAAATTATTTTTATTAATCATAAATAGGTATGTTTAATTTTTGAGTTTTTGTGCAGAATACAAGATTTTTGGGTGAAATGATCCTTTTGACAAAGGAGTATACTTTTTATCACTTTTTCAAACTCAGTAAAAATTATGAAAAAGTGAAATCTATGAGTACATTTTTATCACTTTTTCGAACTCATTAAAACTTACAGAAAAATAGAAACTACTAAGTATACTTTTATCACTTTTTTGAACTCTTGAAAATTACGAAAAAGAAAAAAAATGGAGTTCTCCTTTAATCACTTTTCAGACTCTCTAAATATGAAAATATTTTCGAGTACTTGACTATTCTAACTCGTTAAAGGAAATGAACAGTCATCCTTTCAGTATAAGTTTACCCCTTTTCCGGACTGAAATGGACTATTTATGAAAAAAGGTATACGTTGACTAATCATGGTCAATAGAGTTCTCTCCTGTATTATTTTATCCTTTTTCGGGCTTGAGAGACTAAAATTATGAAAAAATACACCCACAGAGTTTCCTTAAGTTTTTCTTTTGACTCCCTAAAATTGAAAAACACCGAGTTTCTCCTATACTAGACTCGTTAAAATTTAACAGTAAAGGACCTGTCGATTACAAACAGGAACGAACCACTCCTTCTTAGGGTTTGATTTTAAACTAAGTTAGACTCATTTGAAGGATGAGCTTATATAACAAGAAAATGTTATCCTCCTTAAGCTTGTAAAAAATAAAGAGGTACTTGCCAGAAATGGTGAGGGAAAAAGAGAGAAAACAAATCCATTTGTCACACTTTGTTTAAAAAGCAGTATACCACTCTTTAACATGACACTTTTTGTCACACTTCTACCTGGGTTGGGAAAATCCTTTGCCTATCAGTTAATCAAACCATATTGAAAGTCTTCAGCCGGTTTCTGGGTATTAGCTTAGGTCAATTGTCACCAAACCATCTGCAGTGTCGTTATGTGTTCAAGAGGACAGTTCAAATAAACCATTCATTACAAACATATGTCTCCATTCACGTTGACCATCCCCGAGTTAGTCCTTGCAAAAAATTTCTACAAAACTTGATCTAATGGTTTCGTGTTGTGGGCTTTCTTACGACGAATCACTTTCTATCGACGATAGCTTATCATCTAGGAATTTGATCTAGAATCCTTCAGTACCTTGGAATCTGCATGCCTTAATGGCAAGTTTCTCGCCTTCGATGACAGGTCGCATCATTGACCTTCGATCAAATGATTTCGTGAAATGTTCGACTTCAGATCATTTATTCACATTTCATGGATTGTACTGAGTAATTTGAGAGCCATTGTCATTATTGGTGGTTTCTCTCACACTTGTTAAGATTTTACATCATTGACTGGTAATCAAGTGGTTTCTACCATGTTCGACTTCAACACAATCAATCGCGTGGATAGAATCGTACTAGTTCGGGTAATGGAAATCAAGACCCTAGATCTAGTTTCCACCATCTTGGCTGTAGGGAGTTTTATTATTCATTATGCAGTAGACTATTCATAAACAGATGGCTACGTTCATAATGTGTCTACATTATTGATGTGATAGTAAAACAATTATTCATCAGAACAAGTTTTAGTTAGTGTTTGATCTGAGTATGGGAATGCATACCTCAGCGATGATATATATATATATATATATATATATATATATATATATATATATATATATATATATATACACATTTGCATTGAATTTTTACGGGATTTCATTGAGGTGACTACAAGCTAAGAAGTGTGCTACTACTACACATCACTCTTCGAATGGTCTCAGACTTCGCACTTTAGGGGGAAATCTGTTACACTAAAAATGATCACCATGACGTTTTACTGTCTATATAGGTTCATCATTACTCACATATTACTCCCTTAGAAATATACAAACATCAAGTTCCTAAAACCAAGCCTTGAAATTGAGAGAAAAGCTTATAAAAGTCATAAAAATACTTGTACCGCACTTTCTCTTAGTATTATCTGCGGTGCCACATCTGTTTGTTCTAGAACATGCGGAACCAGCCGCACTTTTTCTTCATTAAAGGTGTGGATTCCTGTAAAAGGTAAATTGAAGGTGGAAGTAACATTTGGAAGCCCAGCTGGCTGAATCTAGAAGCTTTTGGAAGAAATTATTCGGTGGAAATTTTTCTCCTTTCATGTACATTCATCCCTCCATTAAAGGAGCATACCCATTGGTATGTGGAAATTAATCCCTTTGAAAGAGGATTTTATCCCCTCTTATTTAGAGCTGCAACCTCTTCTCTTTTGCTATAAATTGAGGCCATAGTTCAGCCTCAAGGAGAGTTAGGCTTTGAGATTTTTTGAGGAGAATTGTTGGAGAAGCTCAAACTCTCTTAACTGATCATCATATGGGAATGATTACACACTCATGTGTATGTTAGTCAAGAGAGTGAAAAGGCTTGTCAAAGTAGAGGAAACACTTGTTCTGGACCCTGAAAGGACCTGTATGACATCAAGGAAAACAAGGTTGTAAGGCTCCCTTTTTCATTAAAGATAATACAAATGGATCCTGTTTTTTCAATGAGTTGTTTATTTAAATGGCTTATTTCTTGAATTCCTTGATCATCAAGATAGATTTTTGGTTTATGAATTAATCTATATTATGTAGGTGCTTCTGATTCTTTCATTTTTTTTATTTCAGATCCTGAAAGGAGATGTACTCAAAGAGACAGGAAAGAAGACTACGATCAACGTTGAACTACATGTAAGTCCTAAATCCTTCATTATGGATAATTCTAGATCAAATATAATCTAGAGAAAGTAGTTTACATATGTCTGTTTGTTGTTATTTATCCGTAGGATACTAGGGAGATATGTCTTGTCCGCAAGAATGATTTATTCATCCAACAGGCCCTCTTCAGATTGAAAGGCCCAATACTGAGCTCTTTCTACAACCATCTTCCAAAGGTGTACTCCGTAAGTCTTCTTACAATCCTAACGCTCGTGCTGCTCAACATTACAGTATTGTTGAGGATTTGGCTCAGGTTCCATCTGTGATATTTGTATTAGAAGTACTTTAAAGTTGTCTATATTAGCGAAATGATTTGCTATCTGCCATTGGCGGGGTTGATCCTCCTGATTCGAGCCTTATCACTTTCAACTTGGAGAATTTCGTCCCACATCTCCCTCACCAACTTGTGCTCATCATACAAGTTGGCATCAATGGATTGAATATCCATCGAGCGGTCGTGGATGAGGGAGCGTCTACGTGAATCATGTCATCTGCCTACTGGAAAGCTATTAGTTCTCCAGCTCTGAATTCCTCTCCAAATGATCTCCAAGTTTTTGATGGAAGGGAATCTAAATCTCTTGGTGTTCTCGCTAATTTACTGATTACCTTAGAAGGGAAGATGGTCAAATTTGAGGTTGAAGTAGTTGACACCAAACTCAATTACAATCTTCTCCTCGTTCGTAATTGGACTCACGCCACGTTGTGTGTTCCGTCTGCTCTCTTTCGTGTTTTGTGATTTCTGCATGAAGGAAAGATCACTACTATTGATCAGTTGGGGTTCTTCACTTCTTCTTCTGAGAGCAATGTTTCATACATAGATCAAATTCCTACGCCTTACAAGAGCATAGGGCCAGGTCTCTTCAAAGATCCTACCCTCATGGGTATTTTTCCTCTTCCTCCAGCCAACACTGTTCAAGTTAATATGATATTTAGGTTTGACAATCCGTGGATTATCCCTTCGCCCAACCAGATTGATTCATTTGGAGATTCAATGTCATTAAGTCTGATCAATATTGATTATTGTGAACTTATTTCGGCTTCGGATCCTCCACATCTTGATCATGCTCCTTTGGGCATGTCTCTTGATACTTATTCTCAATCCCCTTGGCTCGGCAATTCGGATTCGCCTGATCCCTTAAAAGAGATATTTCCCTTCGATGAAGACATCATGGAAACTATGTCTCTTGAGGATCCTCCTTGGGATGATAATCATCATCGTTCCTCATTCATGCCTGGCCTTGGGGCCATGTCTACATGTCTTGAGAGGTTTTATTTTTAGGTTCCTTCTCTTCCGCTTCAAACACCTATTCTGACACACGATTTTTTTACAGAAGTTAACTTGAGTAGTATCACACAAAAAATGCCTATCAACATTTCCATCAAACCAGGAACTGTCGAGAACATCCATATTGGGGTGACCTATTATTCGGATGAGGTTCAGGTCTATACTGGCCTTTTCTGTGAGTTTCGTGACATCTTCGCATGGTCTTACAAAGAGATGCCTGACATCGATTCAAGTATAGTGGTGTCATGCCTGTTCGTCAGCATCTTCATCCTGTGCACCCTAGAAAGGCTGCTACTATTGAGGGCGAATTTGAAAAGCTTCTTAAATTTGGTTTTATCTATCCAATTCCATTGACAGAATGGGTTTCCAATATTGTTCCTGTACATAAAAAACAAGGTACCATTCGTGTCTATGTTGATTAATCTGACATTAACCATGCTTGCCCTAAGGATAATTATCCTACTCCCTTTATTGATCAAATCATTGATGACTATGTTGGGAGTAAGATTTTTTGCCTTATGGATGGCTTTCTCAGGTACAACCAAATTAATGTTCTTTCGACCGATCAACATAAGACTACCTTTATCTGTCCTTCGGGTTCTTTCACTTATAAAAAGCTCCCTTTTTGTCTGAAAAATGTTGGGGCTACATTTCAGCGAGCAATGTCATATGCTTTCCATGATATCAAGTACATTATTCAGCCCTATCTGGATGACCTTCCAGCTCATTCAGCAAATTGTAAATACCATCCTGATCATCTCTGTCATATTTTTCTTCGATGTCGATGCTATAATATCTGGCTGAATCCGCAAAAGTGTATCTTCTGCGTTGACTCCAGTAGACTCTTAGGTTTTATCGTTTCCAAAGACAGGATTTGTCTCGATCCACTCAAAGTTGAAGCTATAGTTAATATCCCCTCTCCATCCTCATTACATCAGCTATAGAGTTTGTAGGGGAATGCTAACTTCTTATGTCATTTTATAACTAACTATACCGAAGTGGCTAAAGGTTTTACGCGATTACTGAAGCAAGGCATCCCATTCCTTTGGGATGAGATCACCCAAAATTCCTTCGATGCACTAAAGACGTTTCTTGTCAATGCTCCTCTATTGCGTCCTCTGAATTATCATCACGATTATTCCCTCTATTTGGCCGCTGCATTCAACATGATTTCCATGGTTTTAGTACATGGTGGTGACGAGCATGTCATTTATTATCTCTCTCGTAACCTTCTCTATACTGAAACGTGATATGCACATGTCGAGAAGTTGGCCTTGGCTACTGTTCAATTTGTTCAACATTTTCGTCACTACATTCTGTTGCATACAGTGACTATGATTTCTGACTACAACCCTATGAATTAAATATTGTCTCGTCAATTGCTGGGGGGAAAGTAATCGAAGTGGATTGTAATCCTCCAATAGTTAGATTTGGATTTCACTACTACCAATTTGAAGAATTCATTAGTCTTTGCCAATTTAATATGCTCTCTCCCTTCCGACTTCGCTCCATCTGGTTCCGAGGAACGCATTCTAGATGACATGATTTTTTTGATTAGCACCCTCGATCCTTCTTATGGTGATATCATCATATATCTTCGGACTTCTATCTTCCGATCTGAGTTGACAAAGGATGCCCATCGACGTATCTGTCATCAATCGTAACCTTATATTACAGTCAGAGATACACTCTTCCGCATCGGAGTTGATTCGATTCTCCGTCGGTGTTTGACTCTCGAGGAGGCCGAAAAAGCCTTGAATGATTGTCATAGTGGCACCTATGGTAGTCACATGTCTTGTTATGCTACTGCACATAAATTTCCTCTTTTTGGGTATTTCTGGCCCACTGTCTTTAAATACTTCATTGTTGTTGTCCGTAAATTCCATGATTAAGAGATCTATCATTGAAAGATGCACGCATTGCCTTCCCATATCCACCCTTTCATTACCGTTGGTCCCTTTGCAAAGTGGGGCATCGATTTTATGATGTGTAACCCTCACTTGGCCAGGGGGCATGCTTATATTATCGTATACATTAACTACTTCACCAAATGGGCTGAAGCAATGCCTACAATTACGGCTGACAGTAACACAACAACTCAATTTCTATTCAATCATGTCATTTCTCGGTTTGGTGTCCCTCAAGCCATTGTTACGAATCATGGTTCCCATTTTTGACATTACATGGTGGTGGAGTTGACTAAAAATTTGGGTCTACGTCACGACAGCTCAACGCCATACTATCCTCAAGCCAATGGCCAAGTTGAAGTTGTGAACAAATTTCTCGTCCTATGCTTCAACATACGATTAGAATGCACAAATAAAACTGCCATCTCATGTTTTTTTCGGCTCTTTGGGCATACTGAACCTCAGTAAAGGATGCGACCGGATATACTCCATTTCAGCTTGTTTACGATCTGGAAGCTACCCTTCTAATTGAATGTGAAATACCTTCACTCAAGCTAGTTGTTGAATTGCTATTGAATACATCGCCAGAAGAAGATCATCTTCTCTACTTAGAAAGGCTGGATAAAACTCGCCACTTTGTTGCTCTGGTCATTGAAGCACAAAAAAAGTGGGTCAAAGCTCATTTTGATCTGTCAATTTCCCCTCATTCCTTCATAGAAGGAGACCTCATCCTTCTATACAACCAAGCTCACGATAAGCTGGGGGCAGAAAAATTTCAACTCATGTGGCATGGGCCCTACATTGTTAAACATGTTTTGTGGAATGGGGCTTATGAGCTTATTGATTATGAAGTTCATCCATAGGGCTTATGAGCTTATAGACCTTTAAGGTATCTATCTAGGACAAACTACAAACAATGTCGTTGAATATAGTGTTGTTATTGAACTCTTAACTGAGGCAATTACCCTCAACATTCGTGCATTGGTTGTTAACCTACACTCACAACTTGTTGTTCTTCAACTTTACAAAGATTATTCTATTAGAAACCCTCACATCTTAAGGTTGTATTCTCATGTTCATTTACTGGAAATAAATTTTGATTATATTACATATGAACATATTCCTAGAAAAATGAATGCATTAACTGATAAAGTAGCTAACATTGTATTAGATAGACATTTGCGTAATTTGTAAAAAATCATCATCACATGACAAGATCCATATAGGAATATATGTGTGTGTGTGTGTGTGTGTGTGTGTGTGTGTGTGTGTGTGTGTGTGTATCAGATGTTTTCATCCGTATGCATCCTAAGTTTAAAAAATATGTATGTTTTGGTTACATCCTGAGACATCATGTCCCTCAAAAAATATGTGGAAATAAAACCTAGGTGTCTAATGAGTGTGACGCTCATGGTAACACGTCACGGCCCGTAGAAGCCACCTCAGTAAGCGGTGGACACGATTTGACACCCCTGCAGCGTGTCTCTATTATGCACAAGGAACATCATCGAATTGCGCATAGTCCGGGATCCCTGAGAGATTCCCTCCAAGTTACGTATGATTTCCTCCTCCTTGCCTCCCTCACCATGAGGGGCTACATCAAACTCGCAAGGGATTTGCCTTGATATCGAAGACATACCTATAGGTCTCTCTGTGCCAACATTTCCAATTACATGGATTAATATCAAAACATGCATAACAAAAAAATCATAATACTCATGAAAATAAAAAAGCAGTCTTACCAAGTAATTCATCCCAATCCTCTCCTTTCGAGAGCAGGAGATCTGCATCACCGGTGAAATGTGTGACAAAGTAGGGCTAATCATCAATGATAATCAGTTGTGGATGGAGCCACTCAAAGAACTCCAGTCTCCAGGACATCTATTGACCACCCCCTGACCTTGGCATCAGATGTTCCCAATGGGCCATTAGTGGTTCCTGTGCTGGTGGTGTCAAAACTATCACCTCCTAACGCTGAAAGATTGCTAGTCATTACAAGATGAATGATACTAGAATGGATGCATAACAAAACTGCTTGAGCTTGGTTTTCTTGCACTTTATCAGTTGATGCTTCATGTTGATTTTCACTGCCTCTTCCCATTTGTAGAGGGTTGGTGCCATGCAATCTACAACAAGAAGCAGTTGCGTCTTTGTGGCCTCGTGTGGTGCCGGTTATCTTGCAGCTCTTCTGATGGTGTGAGGCACTACCTTGAGTGCCAAATTCAGAATCATTTGGATATCCACTTTTCAGCTTCCCAATCCTTTCCTTGCCCTTGTGAACACCCTATCAATAGCCATACTTGTGTTATCCACTAAGGGTGCGTATCGGTTAGGATTGGTATTTCCCCCCTCCGCAACAGTTTGGTTATGAAATAAACGTCCGAGACTTCAATCTCAAGTTCTTAGTCATGAATGATGAATTTTTCATGATCAACGTCCAAGACACTAATCAAGCACTGCAATAGCTCCAGTTGAGCTCTGAGGCATGGTGTCATAAATAATTTCTTGATCACGCAATCTCTGAGAGCTTCCATGCATCTTTTATTGCTCATAGATTCTTCATCTTCTTCACTATGTTCTTATTCTTTCCATGCAATCACCATTTTTCCTATTCACACCTACAAAAACATTCATGTGAATGTCATTTTCCAAATCCAAATATTTTGAATCATTAATTTGGGCCTCCTTGTCTACAGTTACATGCTAAAATTGTCTTTCGCACTTGGCACATCCTAGTTCAAATTTTAGGATGATTGGCGCGAGTCTGTACCCGATACCCGTGCCAACCGCCGCACCCTAGTTTTTGCAAATTCCCCTGTAGATTTCAAAATTTGGGGTTGTAGGTAATGAAAGTATTATCAAAATTCAGGGAAGGATGTTAGATCTTACCTGGAACTGATGGATTCGAGATTGGTCTTCTAGATTAACCATTGTCACTGCCACAAAATCGTAGTGAAAAGGGGTAAAAAATTTCTCACAAGAGGTAAAAGTGAAAAGTAATTTATTTTTTACCATATTTAGCATTTTATAACTTTTAAAAACCCTAATTATTTTTTAAAGCATTTTTTTCGATTATTTCGCTATGTTATTTTGAGAAATTGGTTTTACGTTTGTCTCTTGTAAAGCGACAGGTTTTCAACGTAACGACGATGAAGTAATGAGTTGTATTTTATACTTTTTTCGGACTTAGTAAAAACACGAAAAAGTCACTGTTGGAGTCATCTTTCAGCTCTTTTCTGACTCTCTAAAAATGTTAAGATTGCTGATACTCTTGTCGTTTTGAACTCGTTAAATGGTTGTGAAACGATATCTACCCAGTATACATTTACCCCTTTAAGAGGTTCTCTCAAACATAGTTTTATACCTTTTCGGATCTACGAAACTACCTACGAAAAGGGACTATTGAAGTTTTATTTTTTGCTTCTTTTAAAACTCTCTAAACATGAAAATATGTTGACTTCTTCCTTTGTAAGACTCGTTAAACCCTAAATAACATCGAAAATTGTCACCATGATGTCACCGAGTTCCTCCTTCCTAGGGTTTGTAAAATGTACTAGGATGGATTTGTCTGAAGGACAAAATTACATGACAAGCATATACTATCCCCTTCAAGCTTTTTTTCCAAAAATAATCGAGGTACTCGCTAGAAATGGTGGGGGAAAATGGAACCAGTTCTCAGTCGTGTCAACAGTATGTTGCTCTTGAACATGACACTCATCTGCATTCGTGTCAGGTTGGGGACATCTCATTCCATCATTTTTTCCTCCATGGGTTTGGGCAATCGCTTTTGGCCTCTCATCTGCTCTTTTCCATCTCATCATGACCTCAAACCCCTTGACGTCAAATACTGCCAAATCCAGAGTCGTGTCACTGATATGTTCAAGAGAAGTTTCTGATTGCACTTTTCAACCTCCCTCTGATCCTTTGTTTAGTCCTGATTCATTATCATCATGTTCCTCTGTCTTGTGTCGATGATGTGGGAAACATTATGGTGCTCCTTCGACTAGGAAACTTCCTATCGACTTCAGCTCATTATCCAGGAAATTGATCTAGAGGCTCCCTTCCGGTACCTTGGAGCTTGATACCTCAATGGCAAGTTATTCACCTTCGATGATAGGTCCACATCATTGGCCTTCGATCGAGTGATTATGGGGGAGTTCGACGCCAGAGCACTATTCACATTATGTGGATTGTATGTGTTCTGCCTTGAGATCCATTGTCATTATTGGTGGTTTCTCTCATGCCTGTTAACAATTTTCATTATTGGCTGATAATCAGGTGACTTTCTTGCATGTTTTACTTCAGCTCACATATTTGCATGCTTGAATTTGTATGTAATATTCCAAGATTTTCCTACAATAAATTGGAATATTATTTTTTGTTGATTTCACCTAGCAGGAGAATAAATGGGTAAGGAGGCACATGCATAATGGAAATCTCAATAAAATCCATCATAGTATGAAAGGGGATCATCATTGGAGATGGTTTTCACACCCTAATGTGTGAACAGGGTCATTTTCAAGTGGACAAGGTCAAGTTTGACCAAGTCAACAGCGCTGGGATAAGAGGTGGAGAACACTTAGAGAAACAATGTAGTATGAATGGGAAGAGGGTTATTAGGTGGAGGAAACCCTAAAAGGAGTGGGGCCCATGGAGAGGGGGCCTTCACTTGTTTAAAAGGAGGGCAAGGTAGCATTGTTTCTCATGTTAAGTATTATTGATTTTATGGTCTATTCAGACTTTCAGAAATCTCCAACTATTTAGCTGAGTTGCAGTGCTGCTTAGCACAAGGGATTCCTGTTCAGGATTTCCTCTCCTTCTTGAGAGGCCTCTTGAGGGATTTCACTGATTTTCCTCACATCCAGGCTTGCGGCCAAGCATCCCCCTCCAAGACAGTGTTATTTCTGCAGCAGAATAATGTTGTGTTGCAGGGTGTTGCAGTGAGGGTCCACTACACCACCTCCATCAGCTATTTTTTAAAGGAAGAGTCTCTCTTTCCTATGAGAGATCAGTTTGGAGGAATTCAGAGCTTATTTCAGACTTTGGCATCAAGCCAACTCATTCTCTTGCCCCTACAACGCAGTTTCATCCACTGACAGCATGATTTTTAGTGAAGCATTTGCAGTGGGGTTTTGTAGATTTTTGGAGGGTAAGATATTTGGTGAGGGGATCAGCCTTTCACTTGAAATATCCATTGGAGGAGACATATTCAGTTTGGGCATCATCTATAGCCATCTCCATCCAGTTCTATTTCTGATTTGCAGCTGCTACCCAGCAACTCCGACATTTTGCAGATTTTGTATTTTATAGCCAAACCTTCCAGGATTGACATGAGGTAGCCTTTGGGAGCTGAGATCTTCACTCCCAATGTTGCATGGGCCATATATTTGTATATCCATGTATTTTACATATCTAGCATGCATTTTCTCTTATAAAATTTCACTGTCATAGCTTGGGCACACATATGTAGCAGTGTTTTATCATGACTTATGTACTTGTCTCTTGAGGCTGAGCATTGTCTATCTTGAGTAACCTTTTCCTCAAGATCTTGTATTCATTTGTTGCTGCTATTATTTAATAATATGGCTATGGATATTTCTCACATTTATATGATTTGAGTGTCACTTCTACTCCATTATTGTGTTTTCATATTTCTGGGTCTCCAACTTTAGAATATCTTGAGATATTCTCATTGTTGTAGCATATTCCCATTTTGGGATATTACAGTGGTATCAGAGCATAATATTGGCTCAGCCTATGGATCTCAGCCATTATGCTATCAAGAGAAGGGAATATGAATACTCCATGATGTGGAGAGAAAAAGGAAGATAAGCTTACAAAGCTTCTTCCAAGATCTGTACGAAGCATTCATGAATAATTCGAGAAGATAAGGAGGGAGATATGTATAGGATCCCCATGAGGGTTTGAAATTGAGTCAAAATCTAGATTTTCTTATAGGGAGTGTGAGCACGTAGCCACACCCTATAATGTATAATTCAATCACATGGCCAATTTTGTAATAAGAGAAAAATAAGAAGAAGGAATTCCTGTGAGGGGAGCTCTTAGTGGGTTCTTGCATGAGTATGAGTCTCAAACTCAAAATTTTAGAGCTCGTGTCACTTTTCCAGAGTTTTACAAGGTCAAGGGGAGGAGGAGCAAGCAACATAATATGGGTATATCTCTTTGTTAAATTTGGACAACTAGGTCCAAACTCCATATTAAGATGCTCAGATTAAGAGGCTAATATTTTTGTTGGATTCCTCTTTCTGAGAGGTGTAAAATCCATATAAAATATGTCTTAATCCGATGAGCAGAACTTATATTTTGAATTTATTATTTTAATAAATTATATGTGCAAGGTCGGCCAGTTTTGTAATGTAGGCTCGCATGCCCAACAGATGTGTCACACACCCTCATGATGGATATATATACAGGAAAAGTTGGAGAGATTTTCATCATCATCACAACTCACATATTCCTATCTCATCTTAGAGTACGAGCTACCAAGAAGGACGAGTTTCAGCCACACGTGTGAAGGACGAAGAGGACAAACTGTACGGCTGAGCTGAAGTACGGATTTGCTGCTGCTAGGGTTTCGTAGAAACTTTGACCAGCGTTGACTTTGGTCAACGCTTGGTCCAAACAAGCTGAAAACTTGTGGAAGGTTCGATTTATGAAGGCCGTACTACCTGGCACAAAAATCGAGGTCAAAGGGTTGACCGTTTTGCCGCTGCGTTGACTTTTAGCTTGCTGCCCCTGCGTTGACTTTTCAGGACAGCGTTGACTTTTGCAGAGTTGACTTGGGTTGACTCATCTACAGATTGAAGGGTTGTTGTGACACATGCTGGGCTGGCTGACCAAAGGAGACTTTGTTGGTTGAAGCATCCTGTTGACCGCCGAAACGAACATACACATTTTTCCTGTTTCTGATTTGTCTTCTGTAAGATCTTCTTATATGTTCTATCTGCATTTTGCTTAACTACTTGTATGATTGCTGAAATAAAAGTGAAATTGCTACTAGCATAGAACATCCACAAAACTTTACATGGTATCGGAGCTGAGGTGAAGACAAACTCAATCTATAGCAATCATCATCGGAGGAAATGGGTTCCACTAGTCTTGAATTCAAGGAGAATGACAAGCTGACTGGAAGTGATGACTTCCATCCCTGGAAGATGACATTAGATCTCAAATTAGAAGATCATGATCTCCTGGATCATGTGACAGGGAGGATTCAAGAACCTCCATCCAATGCCTCTGCTTCTGTTAGAAACAAGTATAAGAAGGGAGAAATCAAAGCAAAGCTTCTGATCAGGGAATCCATAAATAAGAGTCTGGTTGCCTACATATCTGAACTAGGCACATCCAAGGAGATGTATGACAAATTGATACTTATGTTTCAAGTAAACAATGTGAACCAAGTGCTATTCCTTAAGAACAAGTTGAAGAATATGAAGAAGGGCCGAGATGAGTCTGTTCAAACTTTCTTTCTGAAGTTGACCGAAACCAGGAACAATCTGCTAGCTATTGGGGAAATAATAGCTGATCGTGAGATGGTTCTCACCGCACTTGGAGGACTTCCATATGAATGGCAAGTATTCACAACTACTATTCTCAACAATAATACCATTCCTAACTTTGATGAGCTTCTGTCAAGATGTATGCAAGAAGAAACAAGGATGAAGGAATTTGATAATGAAAGAAATGCCGCCTATGGTGCTCATTCCCGAAAGAAGAACTCTGGTGGTTCTAAGGACAAAAGAAGGACAAAGACTCAAGAGAAGAAGGGTAAATGTTTCACCTGCCATAGGCCTGGACACTATGATAGAGAATGCCCCTTCAAGAAGGATTCTCCCGATAGTGACGATAACAACAACAACCGAAGAAATGGGAATCGAAGAAATGACAAATCCAAAGGAAAGAGGAAGGCACACTTTGGAGGAAACAATCAACCTTCTAAGAGGTCCAAAAATACCAGGTATGAGGAGTCTAATGTTGTTGATAAAAGAAATGAGTATATTCTGGTATCTGCTCTCTCAGCTGCATCTCTGCCCGACACGATGGATGTCTGGCTAATTGATAGTGGTGCCTCAAGACATATCACCGTATTCAAGGAAGCACTTTCTGACATGGTTGAAAGGGATACTAATCTAGAAATTATCCTTGGGGATAATGCCACTTATCCTGTGAAAGGGACCGGGACTGTGACCCTCCACTTGTCCCAAGGACAAGTCCTCCGTTTGCAAGATGTACTTTATGTACCCAAATTGAAGAAAAACCTTGTGTCTGTATCTGCCATGGAAGACAAAGGATTCAATGTTACTTTCTCTAATGGAAAGGTGCTCATGTGGAAGAAGAGCTTCAAGGAAGCTATCTCAATTGGTTTTAGGGTTGGTACACTCTATCAGGTTGGAGGCAGTCCGTTGGGAGCTATGACTTGTGATACTATCCGACAAACCGAACTATGGCACCAAAGATTTGGACACCTTCATTACAAAGCCCTTCCCGAAGCAAGGAAGGTGGTGACAGGGATGCCTGATTTTGGAAATAATCATGAAGGTGTATGTAAGGGCTGTGCTGAAGGAAAACATACAATGGGACCTTTCCCCTCAAGTGTCACAAAGACATCTGAGATATTGCAACTGGTCCATTCTGATCTTTCCGGTATGTTGCCTGTAACATCCCTGGGGGGATGCTCTTACTATATGACATTTACTGATGACTTCTCTCGCAAAACCTGGATATACTTCTTGAAGAAGAAGGATGAGGCTTTCATGTGGTTCCGTACATTCAAAGCCTTGGTGGAAAATATGACCGGAAAGAAGATCAAGAGTTTGAGGACTGACAATGGCACTGAATATGAGTCAAATGAGTTCAAAGACTTTTGCAGAGAAGCTGGCATTAAGAGGGAGACTACCACTGCATATACTCCTGAGCAGAATGGTGTTGCTGAACGCAAGAATAGGACTATTGTGGAAGCTGCCCGTGCCATGCTATGTGACCAGGGTCTAACAAAGTTTCTGTGGGGAGAAGCTGCAAATACTGCTGTGTACATTCAAAACCGATGCCCTCATTCCGCTCTGGACTTCAAAACTCCCGAAGAGGTTTTCTCTGGTAAGAAACCCGATGTCTCACATTTTAGAATTTTTGGATGTCCTGTCTATTTTCATGTGCCGAAAGAAAAGAGAAGTAAGTTGGATGCTACTGGGAAGAAAGGAATGTTTGTGGGCTATAGTGAGACTTCTAAGGCATATAGAGTCTATGTACCTGGTCAAAGGGAAGTAGAGATAAGCCATGATGTCATTTTTGACGAAGATGCTTCCCTGAAGAAAGTAGTAGATCTTCCTAGATCTGAAGAAAATCATGAAGAAAGACCTGGAAATCTGGAAGAACCCCAGGATGAGACTATGCGTGATATTGAAGGGCCAATGGACCCTATTGATCCAACCCCTTCACTAGGAAAGAGACCATCATGGCTCAGGGACACCCTCGAAGATGCTGAGGGTCATGCTGCCCCAAGGGGGACATTCCGAGAAAGCAAGAAGCCGTGTAGATACCAAGGGTATCTAGCTGCCATGAGTACTATTGTACAATCTGAACCTGGATCTTTTGAGGAAGCCATCAAGCATCAAGTTTGGAAGGATGCTAGCATGAAGAATATGAGTCTATTATGAAGAATGATGTCTGGGATGTGGTCCCGAGACCGAAGGACAAATCTGTTGTCACCGCTAAATGGCTCTACAAAATCAAACATGGATCTGATGGGAGTGCTGAAAAGTTTAAGGCAAGGTTTGTTGCGCGTGGCTTCTCTCAAAAGGAAGGAATTGACTATGACGATATATTTGCACCTGTGGCACGATATACCACCATCCGATCCATCATAGCCCTTGCTGCTACGCAAGGATGGAGTCTTCATCAGATGGATGTCAAGACCGCTTTTCTGCATGGTGCAATAAAGGAAGAGGTGTATTTAGAACAACCTCTGGGATTTGAAGTTCAAGATCGAGACACTTATGTCTGCAGGTTGAAGAAAGCCCTCTATGGGTTAAAGCAAGCACCCAGAGCTTGGTACGAGAGGATGGATAGGTACTTGATGAAGCTGGGCTTCACTCGAAGCAATGCTGATCCGAACCTATACTTCAAGGTTGTGAAAGAGAAGCCTCTCATTCTAGTGCTGTATGTGGATGACCTCTTCCTGACTGGTGATGACCCTCTCATTCATCAATGTAAGAGGGAGCTTGTTGCTGAATTCGAGATGAAGGACCTAGGACTGATGCACTATTTCCTAGGCCTGGAGGTCTGGCAGAGACCTGGAGAGATTTTCCTTTCTCAAGGAAAATATATTGTGAAGCTTCTAGAAAGATTTGGAATGGTGGACTGTAAGTCCGTGTCGACACCGATGGAACTCAACTTTAAAAAGTTGAGTGGCAGCGCTGCTGGGCCTATCTTGGCCAATCCTACTGAGTATCGTCAACTCATAGGAGCTTTGATGTTCTTAGTGAACACCCGTCCGGACATATGTTTTGCAGTGAACACTTTGAGTCAACAGATGGTTGAGCCTCATCATTTTCATTGGGTTGGTGCCAAGAATCTTTTAAGATATCTTCGGGGCACGATAAACCATGGGCTGAGATACACTGCCGGGAGTGTGATACTCCGTGGATATACTGATGCCGATTGGGCTGGTAGTGTGGTGGATCGTAAAAGCACATCTGGATGCTGCTTCAATCTTGGTTCTGCTTCGATCTCATGGATGAGCAGGAAGCAGAAGTCGGTGGCTTTGAGCACCGCGGAGGCCGAATACATTGCTGCTAGTATGGCCTGTTGTGAAGCAATTTGGTTGCGAAAGCTCTTTAGTGAGCTGTTTGGACATGTGCTAGATACCACTGTGATACTCTGTGATAATCAGAGTGGGATTCGTATGACTGAGAATCCCGTGTTCCACGACCGATCCAAGCATATTGATATCAGGTACCACTTTATCCGGGATATGGTACAGCGAGGCGCCGTAAGGCTCGATCATATAGAAACTGATGAGCAGGTCGCGGATATTCTCACTAAGCCCCTGGGGAAGGTCAAGTTCCTAACCTTCCGTGAGAGTCTTGGTGTCGTGGAAAGACCCTATGATGTGGGTCCTGCTGGACGATGAGCTCTGGGAGCTCTGGGGGGCTTTGGGGAGAGCTTCTTGGAGCTATGGGCAACCACAAGGCTAGGCTTGCCAACCTTGGTGGTGTGCTTGGACCCCACCGTTGTGATTTTGAGTTGGTTCACCTCTCATTTTCTGTGCCCCGTATGCATCTTACCCATTGAGTTCAGGGCTCATGGGAAGTACCTCTCATTTGGCCAATGAGGTGTGGAAAAGTTAGAGACTATTAGCAAAGACTGATGGACGCATCAGAGATTGCCGTACTCTCTATCTAGGATGGCACGGTCCAACCACTTGATCTGGATCAAGATTTGTGAGGTCTGGGACCTCTGGACTGACTATGTCAGTCGGGGGATGATGTCTTTGTGACTAACCCACTTCTGTTCTGAAATAAAGAAGCCAGCAAAGCAAGTTTCGGCGGGATGACGCACGATGTTGATTGCACTAATAGATGGAGTTCTCCCTAGTTGAGAGGGAGTGTTAAATTTGGACAACTAGGTACAAACTCCATATTAAGATGCTCAGATTAAGAGGCTAATATTTTTGTTGGATTCCTCTTTCTGAGAGGTGTAAAATCCATATAAAATATGTCTTAATCCGATGAGCAGAACTTATATTTTGAATTTATTATTTTTAGTAAATTATATGTGCAAGGTCGGCCAGTTTTGTAATGTAGGCTCGCATGCCCAACAGATGTGTCACACACCCTCATGATGGATATATATACAGGAAAAGTTGGAAAGATTTTCATCATCATCACAAATCACATATTCCTCTCTCATCTTAGAGTACGAGCTACCAAGAAGGACGAGTTTCAGCCACACGTGTGAAGGACGAAGAGGACAAACTGTACGGCTAAGCTGAAGTATGGATTTGCTGCTGCTAGGGTTTCGCAGAAACTTTGACCAGCGTTGACTTTGGTCAACGCTTGGTCCAAACAAGCTGAAATTTGGTGGAAGGTTCGATTTATGAAGGCCGTACTACCTGGCACAAAAATCGAGGTCAAAGGGTTGACCATTTTGCTGCTGCGTTGACTTTTAGATTGCTGCCCCTGCGTTGACTTTTCAGGACAGCGTTGACTTTTGTAGAGTTCACTTGGGTTGACTCATCTACAGATTGAAGGGTTGTCGTGACACATGCTGGGCTGGCTGACCAAAGGAGACTTTGCTGGTTGAAGCATCCTGTTGACCGCCGAAACGAACATACACATTTTTCCTGTTTCTGATTTGTCTTCTGTAAGATCTACTTATATGTTCTATCTGCATTTTGCTTAACTACTTGTATGATTGTAGAAAGAAAAGTGAAATTGCTACTAGCATAGAACATCTACAAAATATCTACATTTGATGGTTCCCCTACTTGTTTAGCCAGGGCCTGGGTGGAAGAGCTAGACACCTTTCTGCAGTAGCATTGTTACAAGTCAAAATACCTCCTCATCATCTCAGAGGGGAAGACAAATATGGAAGGGATAAAGAGACCTAGATTAAACCTATTTCTTCCAGGGTAACGCCTATATAGAACAGAACAAGAGCGTTATAACGCAGGCAATCAGTACATTGGCCGTGTTAGTGGCTAGGGTAACGCTCTGTTTACACTGGAAGGAAGCGTTACCCATGTTTTAAGTTTGAATTGGGAAAAGAGCGCAGAGAATGATTTGAATCTCCGACTTTCCCTCACAAAGGAGTCAATTCATAAAGAAAACTCCAGAAGCACCAGTTCATTATTGGTCATTGCCATAGAAGAGTGAACTCCAAAAGAGGCAAAAGCATAGAGATCAAAGAAACATCTAAGTTTTTTCCATTCCAAACTAGTGGAAAGAGAGGGGCAACAATGGCCTTCTCCCTCTCCTATAAGAAGGAGCTGAAGGCTCTTAGTTGAGGGTCGAAGGATTGCTCAAGGTTCTTGTATACTTGTGGAATAAAGAATAGTGTGACATTGTGAAGGCCAAGAGTCAAAGAGGTTCCTAGAGAGCTTGTTGACTTGGACTTCTTCACTTGAAAGAAAAGAGAGATTTGGAGATAGAGGAGGGCTTGGTACAACCGATGGTTGTATTCCTCCTTCTTTCAAAATCAATAGAACTGTGTTCGTTTTTTCCATTCAATGCTTAATATTGTCATTATTGTTTGAACATTTACATAGTATGATATGAATGGCTTAGATGTGTATGATCTAGATTTTTATTGTGTATTGTTTTAATTGATAGGATACTTGTTATGCTAGAAATTACGCTGGTGCTTTGACTGATTGCAGGACTAAGATTTGGAGCCGGTGAAGAAGGACTCTTGCTTCGCTGCGTAGCGCTCTCCAAGGGACTCCAAGACTGTCAAAGAGGTAATTATCTATCGTATTCCTTCAAGTTATTTCAAGCTAATATGAACATGCTCATGCCATCTTTGTGAACAACATAGCTAATCTTACTGTCTGCCTCGGGCACCGGAAAGCCCTGAGAGGGATATTCGAAAACCAACAACCCAAGCAGTTTACCCTATAGCAGAATTGGCGACTCCGCTGGGGATTTCCCCCATAGTTTCCGAACTATTTTTTCCTTCCTTTCTTCTCTCCTCTGTTCAAAGATCCTTTCGACCATTTTTTATGCCCAGTAGACATACCAAACGCTTGCAGAGTTCAATCATGTTCCTGTCTGGCCAACTGAAGAGCCTTTCCCTGGTTAACGTGACCTATGCAGGTTATCCAGTGCGTTATAACGTGGTCTATGCTTAAATAAAGTGCATTATAACGCTGTATTTTCTCACAGACAGAGCGTTACTCAGCCAAAACCTTGCTGTTCACTGCTGTGATCGTGTTTTAGATGTAGAGTTTTTTGGCCATCAGTACCTTTCACTGACTGAATCCCTGTGCTTTTCTGCTAAGTTGGCATTGTTATTTGTTTCTCTTGTTTAGTTAGTGTGCAAAGCATTTACTTTTTAAGAGAAAATATTTTTTTTATATATTTCTGCATCTAGCTGAGTTTATTCTGAAAGTTTTAGTTCATCGATAGAAGTCTGAATCTTGAAAAGTTGAGCTGTGTTATTTACATGTTGGTGCATGGATGATTGAAAAAGAAACCTCTCCCTGTAGAAACACTCTTCATTGAACTTAATATTTAGAGCATGTTTTGCATGGTTTCTTGAGTCAGAGTCTCACTATACTTCATACGTCCATTCCCCCTCCGCGTGACTAATAATAAAGTACACTAAAAATAAAGCGATACTAAAATCAATCTAATTACTCTTTTTGGGCTCACACAAACAGTAGTTCAGGCTAGGATCTTGGGTTAGGAAAGTGAGAAAACTATCCAAGATCTCAAAACTTGAAAACTAGAGTCATTAACGAGTGAAATCCTGCTGCACTCATATTATCGGGACCATTCCTTTACCGGAGCTCAGCGCGAGACAACACTTGGGTGCACTAGAAGGTAGCCCGCCTTCGACTGCATCCTGTGGGTGTGTTATATATTGGGGTTCCCTTCGGGGATGTCGAAACTAAGTCGGGGATCTAGGTATTCTGCCCATATATCACACTGTCCTTGACCGTGGACACCCCTGATGATGTCTGTGATTTGAGGTATCCTTAGTGGCCATACTTTTAGGGACTTACACAAGGTGACTGGGACGGGCTGTCCTGGTACCTGAAACAAATGGACCCACTCTGTCTTCGGTCTTTAGGAGGGTACTCATCTTCACGAGAGTGCTTACACCTATCGTCTGAGGTTCGGGTGAAGCTCTAGAGTGACCGTAACTGTACTTTCGACCAACCCTCTCTGTATACTATTTCGATACTGGATTTCATCACCAGTGAATGGTAGTACTCAGACAGGGCACCCTATTCTGGCTGCTTGCTGATTGATTTTAGAAAGTCCTTTTTCTTTTTGTTAGGTGTGTGGTTACTATCATTTGAGAATTTATAATAGATCACAATTTAATAAAATTTGTTAAAATTAAATCGGTCACCGTGGCGTCCCCTGACCCACGCCGTCTGTCTCGACGACAGCAAGGTCTACCTCCTCTCAACCTTGAGGAAGAATTGAACCTTGGTGAACCCGGGCCTTCTACGAAAGAGCAGTCTCCTCTGACCAATCTTGATTATCACATAGACCCTTATTAGCCGGAACTTCCGGAGGACCCTTTCACTGAAGGCGTTGTACCTAATTACAACCCTCCGCTCACTGATCCGTTAGGGCCTGTGATAATCTAGATTCCACCACGCCGAGATATGTCTGCGACCGCACCAACATCTATTTCTCCACCGGAATCCACAGGGTCGATACCAATGGAAACCATCCCTGGTTCGCCACCATCCTCCCCGCCGGTGGTCAGTTCTATGCCATTACTGGGTAACCCCAGTAGTCAACATATACCTATGCCCAATCCTATGGTCAACACAACTATCAGTAGTTTACTGAACCCTTCGGCATCTACTCCTACCGTGAACACGTTGGGGCCCACGGTAGCTCCTTCCGCGAGCATGACTACTTCGGTGCCCTTTAGCAACCCTTTCGGCTGGAACCCTCTGTTGAGTTCAAACCCCCTGGCCACTATACTAGGGGGTAGTGTTATTAGTACACAGGTAGCAGGGAATATTTCTCTTCCTATGCAATCCTTAGGACAAATGGGACAACCCATTGTAAATACTATCCCCTTAAGTGGTTCAAACATAGGTGTAGGATCTATACCGTTGCCAAATTATGCAAGTACTAGTATGCCTCCGGGAAACTCTATTGCATCCATTTGGACTAACCAACCCCAACCTCCATCTGGAGTGGGAGGGCACTTTTATGCTAGGGGCAACCAACCATTTTCCCCGCAATACACTATGCCCTATGGACCGCAACCGTATGTTCCTACTCCTCCACCTATGGGGGGTTTTTATCAAAGTCCCACTTACCCTTCTGGTAACACGTGGATGGGGGGACCCTATGGTCCAAGTAGTTAGCCCATACTGCCTTGGTTAGACTCGGGGGCAAATCCACAATTTCCATTCTTGGCAGCTTTGGACATACCCGACATCCATAAGCTGGCGAACGACCCCATCAACCACAACCCTCTTTGGCCTCCAATACCACATAAGATTCCTTCTGATATCTCGAAGTTCGACGAGAAACATGGGGACGACCCGGCCGCACACATCACTACCTTCCATTTATGGTCCATATCCAATTCCATGGTAGATGATAGTGTCCGACTTCGACTGTTTCCCCGCACCCTTACAGGCAATGCCACCAAGTGGTACATTGAATTGCCACGCGCCTCCATCAATACGTTTGGTGCTTTAGCGACGGAGTTCTTAAAAAATTTCCAACTGCCAATTAGAGTGGAAACCGGAACAAAATTTTTAACATCGCTGTGCCAAGACACCGCCACCCACATCTCCGACCATATTCATGAATGGAGATGTAGGAGGAGGCTCGTCAAAGCGCCAATACCGGACCATCTCTTGGCCAATTGGTTTTGCAAGTCTCTTTTACCCCACATCTCTAAAGACATTGGCCTTTCTGGTGCAATGACAAAAGATCAATGTATTCGTCGTGCCCAACACCTGGATTTAATCTATTCAAAATCTGGCACGCTTTATGATCTACTCCCCCATGCCCCCGGTAACCCAAACCCTCCGGCTACTCAGAAAATCGGAACTCATGCCGATGGCCTTGTTGGTGTGATCTCTGGTGTAGCCACCATTCAGTCTCGGGGGCAAACCTCCCAGCCATCCTCGGCTGCCACCACCCCCCATCAAACGACTCCTCTTCCTCCCGCTGAGGTAAATTCGGTGCAAACCTCACAAAAACCTAGCGGGAAAAATAATAAGAATAAGAAGAAAATGTCTTCTTCGGAAGAGCAGTCAGATAATCAGAATAACCCTAATCAGAAAAATGCTGCCAGAAATGACAAAGGAAAGGATAAACCCATGAAATTTCCTTGCAAAATCTGTGCGGAGTACCACTTGACATACAAATGTCCTCGGCTGCAGGAATGCACCGATTTTATTGCTAACAAGGATTCTGGGCGAACACCTGCCGTTCTTCACAATCCTTTCCCCAATCAACCGCAGAAACATCAACACATGGTTGACAATCCGCCACAACCCCATCAACGGGGCAATGGTGGTTCGTATCCTTCCGGCGAAGGACCATCTACCATTTATGGCATTGAGAGTGTTGACCTTCAAACTCGCGCCAAGCTTTATGAAAATCCTTCCATAGATGCTTAGGAACCTGGAACTAGTTGTAATCTGTCGCCACCCAACGATTTACATATCGAAAGGCCTACTGTTGAACCTGTAATTCATCCCCCCAAAGGGACACTTCGACGCACGACTCATAACACCTCTGCACATGCAGCCCAAAACTACAATATTGTAGAAGATTTGGCGCAGGCACCGTCAGCTATGTCTGCTCTTGAAGTATTACAAACCTGTCCAGCACAAAGGAAAGCCTTGCTTTCGGCCATTGGTGGAATAGATCCCCAGGATTCCATGCTAGCAATATTTGATATGGAAAAGGCTAAACCTCGCCTCTCACATAAACTCGCATTCCAGGTGCAGGTTGCGTCGAAAGGGAGACCAATCCATCGCACTGTCATAGACGAAGGTGCTTCGACCTGCGTTATGTCACAAGCTTGCTGGCTCCATTTAGGTTCTCCTACTCTAACCCCGCCATCGAATTCCCTCAAAGCTTTCGATGGCCACACTTTCCTACCAAAAGGATACCTGGCTAGCTTTCCCATCACTCTGAGTGGGAAAATGGTAAACGTGGACGTTGAAGTCGTAGAGCGTCATCTCGACTATAATCTATTGCTTGGTCACAATTGGTCTTATGCTATGACCGCCATCGTGTCTTCGGTCTTCCGACTCATCCTATTTCCATTGGATGGGAAAATAGTCACGGTCGATCAGCTATCCTTCTGCACCCCTGATTATGCCACTTTACCAAGTAGCACTGTACCCCTAATAGGAGGTGTCCCTGACTCTTACGTCAGTATCGGTACCGGTCTTCTGAAGGAATCTTCCCTACTGGGTTGTTTTCCTCTACCACCGCCACAGATCCCAAACACGGTTGCAATGATATCCACCTTTTTGGATGGCTCTATCGACCCATGGATCATCCCGACACCTTCAGACATTGATTCCTATGGAGATCAGATGCCGCTTTCGCCGGTCGAGTTGGCTTACCAAGCCATTCAAATCACATCTGAACCCTCCACTGATATGGTTTCGACCACAGGTACAAACCTCTCTCCCATCACAGTTCTCTCTAAGGATCTCCTCAATGAAGTCTGGCCTACAGACGAAGCTATTCGAGAGATCATGTCATTAGAAAAACGACCTTGGGGAGAGTTCCACCATCGCACTTCGATGATTGATTCAGAGGCGATAAAAACTGAAATCCCGTCTTTCGACCAACCTGAGATAGTTCCCTCCTCTTATACGACTGTTCACACTATCGATTCAGAGGGAAACATGGGTAATATTTCCAAGACGTTGTTCATTAATATCTCGGTCAAAACGGGCATCATGGAAAATATTCCGTATTGCTTTTCAAATATCACACCTTTCCAACTTGCTTTCGGCCTGGAGGCAGTACTTCCAATCGAGTGTGAAATCCCATCACTCAAACTTGCCATTGAACTCCTGCCTGGCACCACCGCCACTGAAGAGCGCTTGCTCTCACTCGATCATTTGGATGAAACTCATCGAGATGCTACACTAGCACTCGAAGCTCACCAGCGCCGAGTTAAAGCTCAATACGACAAATCTGTCAAGCCTCGTTCTTTCCAAGAGGGCGATCTCGTTCTACTTTATGATAAAAAGCATGACCTCTTGGGGGCAGGAACACTCCAACCATTGTGGCTCGGTCCTTACATCATTACGAAAGCCCTCTCAAAAGGAGCTTACGAACTCCAGGACTGTAATGGAATTCCACTCGAGGAGCCCCGCAACGGGCTCTATCTGAAGAAGTATTTTGCCTAGTTTCACACTAGGCATATGCTTTGTAATTTTATGTATATAATTTTTTCCTATTTTATTTTGATGCTTCTGGATTATTTTTTGGTTTAAGGTGTTTTTCTCATGTAATCATTTTCTTTCGCACAGATTTCATCACATTCGTTATCATACGTCGGATATGTGGATGGTGCTAGTCATCACACTAGACACATTGCTTCAGTTGCTTAGGTTCTCTATACTCCTGAGTCGGACCTTCTTGGTTCCGGGGGAATCTTCCTAGGTAACACCACCAATAATGTTGCCGATTACATGTCAGTGATCCAACTCGTCACGGAAGCGGCATCTCGTGACATATCTGATTTAGTGGTCAGGTTAGATTCCCAACTCATCATTATGCAGTTAAACAATCATTACCGTGTCCGCCACCCTGTATTGCTACGTTATTTTTTACGAGTGCGACTTTTAGAGTGTCAATTTCAAACAATCACATTTGAACACGTTCCTAGAGAATTTAATGCATTAGTCGATTCTTTGGAAAATTATGTGTTAGATTGGCATTTGTCACATTTATTGTAAAAGATTTACTCATGAGTACATATATTTTTATCACATCAAAAATACAAAAAAAATTTAAAAACACAAAGTCACCAAAAATATATATACATATATATATATATATGTCATGTCCAGTACATAGTAAACATCAAAAAGAAAAATCTTCCAAAACTTGGGGTGTTTTACAAAAATTTGGCTACACTAAGCCATGCTCTGATACTAATACATCTACTCCACCAGCTAAGCCTGATGCTCATGATAGCATACAACTGCTCTAGCTATCCTCCTCAGAGGGACTAATTATCTCTCCGGTACACCTACAGTATGCCGCTACAGACGAACTGGAACCTCCCGCATAGGAAGCGGTGGTATACCCATACTCAGACCCTACAGGTTCCTGGAAAGTTCATGTAAAACTTGGGTATCATCGTCGTCGCCGGCTTCCGCATCCTCTACAGGTGCGCTAGCCCTGGGTAGCTGCAATCCTCAACGTGCATAGCGAGGGGCCCCAGCTGGAAGGACAGGTGCCAGATCTGTGTCAAGCAAACAAAAGCTTCATGTCAAAACTTAATTTTCACCCCTTTTCAACAAATTTTTTTTACATAAACATTCAAAAGCTAAAAAACACAAAAAACTTCTTTGAAAAACACTGATCATTTTTCTTACCATCGGGCCCCCACTGGGTGCCAGGGGGCAAAACTAACTCCGGATCGCCAGTGAATTTCATCCATGCATAGGGATAATCCTCAATCATGATTATCTGGGAGTCTAGCCAATCAAAAAACCCCTCATCAAAACAGTGACGGACGGGACCCTCTCTAGTCCGTGGAAGCAAAGTGGCCCACCGAGCCTGCCTTGACTTGCGTGGACCCAATTACGCTGTAGGGATCCTGGGCCTCATCAGTGGTATCCGCTCCAGTATGAAAGAAATAATCAGTGTACCGTACCCAAACTCTCTTTGAGTACGGGTCTTGCATGCAGTAAGCTCTGCTCGGACACGACGGACCACACCGTCCCACCAGTCGAAAACCTGAGGCTGCATACAATCCAAGGCTAGGAGCATCTGAGCCTTGGTGGCCACATGCTAACTCTTGGCACCTGCCAAGCGAACAATCATCCATAGTATAGACCGCAGTGGTCTCAGATTCACCTGTGCAATAGGTATCCGATTACTCACAGCCTGGGTGCCACGTATACAGTGCGCATGGATCAGATCAGTAGTGGAATGAGGGTCAGCTCTGGACCCCGTCAAATTGGGCCTCGCCCCACGACATGATAAACCGGTCAAAAGGTACACATCATCCTTTTCGATGGCGACCTCATTGCCCCCAATCCGAAAGACATGATGTCGTTCGTCCCACTGCTGGATCAGCCACCTCAGGAGGTCCTCTTGACCCCTCATCAGTTCTAAACGGGCATACTTGAGCAATCCGCACCTCCAGAGAGCCATCAAGCTTGCCGCATCCATCACCATCTCTCGTTCTTCCTGTTCATGTTCTCTCTCTCGCCAGATACTCATGATTAACAGCTGAACACCTGCAAATGCAACATTTTCAACCGATTAAAACTTGCCTGGACCACTTCAAAATGGAAAAATTGAATTGTTAGAAAGCACGGTGCACCTAACGTGGGCTCTAGTACAAAACAGAGCATTCTAACGCGGAACCCCTTCACGAGTTGTGCGTTTAACGCGGCTATTGCACTCCTGACCCGTGTTAGGCGCAAATATTTTTCTAGGGCCTCAAAATTTCCTAATTTTGAACCAGCAAAAACTAACAAAACAATAATTAAATGATAGCAGGAGGTTCTAGCTCTTACCTGGATCTCGCGGAATAGAAAACTGTTGCCCAGATTGACCGTAATCGTCAGCTGAAATTTTCACCCCTTTTCCACTCCAGAGCTTCTTCACAGCACTCAAAACAGTGAAAATGAAAGTCTTCTGACCTTCTTATAGCAAATTCTGGGGCATGACTCTCTTAAGTCAGTCGGAAAAGTCATGATTTCTTGATGTACACATGTCGCAACTCTCGAGATTTGGTATTGATGTTCTAATTAGGGATCAAGATTTATGAGCAAAACATACTTATGTTTTATCGAGCATTATTTTTACGGTATTTTTCTTGCTCATTAATCCGAAAAACCTCGAGTTCTCTTCTTCGGACTCGTTAAACTTATACGAAGTTGGCATCGAGCGTTCTTTTTTTTGGTCTTTTCTTGCTCATTAATCCGAAAAACCTAGATTTTTCTTCTTCAGACTCGTTAAAACTATGGAGAAGTACTGAGCATTCTTTTTAGGAATCTTTTTCTTGCTCATAAAACCAAAAAAATCCCGAGTCGCCTTTGTCAGGGTCATTAAACTATCAAGACAGAGAACAAGGAGCCATTATTTTCCTCTTTTTTCAAAGCTCTTTAAACTGAAAAAATAATCGAGTTTTCTCCACGTGACTCGTTAAAATTTCACGGAGGTACCGAGTTTTCTTTGTTGGACTCGTTAAAATTTCACAAAGAATATTGAGTTTACTTCATCTCCTCGTACTCATAACAAAATGAGGTAGACGTTCATTGAACATAGATTTCTCACTTTTCCAGATTCGATGGACTAATTTGCGGAAAATGAACTGTTTCGGGCTTACTATTACCCCTTTTCCGTGCCCAGTTATCAAGACATGACAAAGGTACCCCAATGGAGTCATCTTTTACGACATTTTTCAGACTCTCTAAACATGAAAAATTCACCAAGTTTACTCGTCTGGACTCGTTAAACCTAATCAGACAGGACATGGAGTTGTCTTTTATGACATTTTTCAGACTCTCTAAACATGAAAAATTCACCGAGTTTACTCATCTGGACTCGTTAAACCTAATCAGATGGGGCACAGAGTTGTCTTTCCTGACATTTTTTAGACTCTCTAAACATGAAAAATTCACCGAGTTTACTCATCTGGACTCGCTAAACTTAATCAGACGGGGAAAATTTGGACAAAATTGATACTACCTCTGTTACATTTTCAAA
The DNA here is from genome assembly GCA_034641835.2 of Pinus albicaulis. NCBI lineage: Eukaryota > Viridiplantae > Streptophyta > Pinopsida > Pinales > Pinaceae > Pinus > Pinus albicaulis. The sequence continues at coordinate 83,219,135 of MU968411.1, forward strand.
AAAGGTCGATTTGGCAGCAAAATTCTTGAACATGGCACTTCCTAGAAAACTCTTTCGCAGTTAGCCGAACCCTACCATCTATGAGAATTAGCCTTCATTTCCCAGTGTCCCTGCACTGGTAAAATCCTAACACACTCTTTGGTGTTCATCACGCTTCAGCTGCCTAGTACCCTGCTAGAGTGCCTTCTATTGTTCAAGCAGATCTCGTTATCTACTGCTCCTGTTATCAACCAAACCGTTCATTATGCCAGAAATTATTTGTCGTCTGACGTTCCCATTTACTCTTCCTTATCTCAAATCATAAACAAAATTAGTTGGTTTCCGTTTCGTGTTGACTGATGTAGGACGCCTCAGTGCCTACCTTTCAACAGATCACTTCCTATTGACTTCAACATCTTATCTAGGAAGTTGATTCAGAAACCCATCAGTACCCGGATAATTGCAGACATCAGTGGCAGGTAGTCTTGCATTTGATCAAGGGTCTTCATCATTGGCTCTTGGTCGAATGATTCTATGAGTGTTCGACTTCAACTCATTTTATTCACACTTGCTAGATTGTACTGGGCATCTTAGGGACCATCATCATTATCGATGGCCACCTTCGCGTCTGTTAACAGTTTTCATTATTGACTGGTAATCAGACGATTTCTCACATGTTTGACGACAACTCCTTCATTCACATGTTGAGAAATATGCAGTTTAAGTGAATCGGTGGTCAAGACCTTGGGGCAAAGGCTACACCATTCAAGTTGTGTTCCCTCCCCCAAGTTGCGATATTGTTTATGGAGACAGCTTCTTCAGCCTGATCCTGTTATGACAGACACTTCCACATTGTGCCTATTGGTGGACAGATTCTTCATATCTCTATTCTAGAGAAATCATGTTGTTTAAGCTACTGAGCATGGGACATGCCCGACTCTAGGAAAATACTATATTTTCCGACATATGTTGTTGTTTCAGGTTTTCCTCAGTCTTTCAATCTCTCTATCTCTACACAAATTGTAAAGTATTTCGGCCATCGTCTTCGTCTCTGACCTCACACTTTAGGGGGCATCTGTTACAGGTCAAAATACCTCCTCATCAGCTCAGAGGGGAAGACAAATATGGAAGGGATACAAAGACCTAGATTAAACCTATTTCTGCCAGGGTAACGCCTATATAGAATAGAACAAGAGCGTTATAACGCAGGCAATCAGTACATTGGCCGCGTTAGTGGCTAGGGTAACGCTCTGTTTACACTGGAAGGAAGCGTTACCCGTGTTTTAAGTTTGAATTGGGAAAAGAGCATGGAGAATGATTTGAATCTCTGACTTTCCCTCACAAAGGAGTCAGTTCACAAAGGAAATTGCAGAAGCACCAGTTCATTATTGGTCATTGCCATAGAAGAGTGAACTCCAAAAGAGGCAAAAGCATAGAGATCAAAGAAACATCTAAGTTTTTTCCATTCCAAACTAGTGGAAAGAGAAGGGCAACAATGGCCTTCTCCCTCTCCTATAAGAAGGAGCTGAAGGCTCTTAGTTGAGGGTCGAAGGATTGCTCAAGGTTCTTGTATACTTGTGGAATAGAGAATAGTGTGACATTGTGAAGGCCAAGAGTCAAAGAGGTTCCTAGAGAGCTTGTTGACTTGGACTTCTGTTAGACTCTTATACCAATAGGTTTCATCTTTCATGATTGTCTTGATGGAATTATGGAATATGTTCAAACCTTCTTACTTGAGCAAAGGTGTTCCATATTCTTAAAAAACCAAAAAATCAAAAAAAAAAAAAAAAAAAAAAAGTTAAAAAAATGTAAAGAGGGTATACCCTAAAAGAAAGATCAAAGGGTAAAAAGAATAAAATGGTCAAAAAAGTGAAATAAATGAACCCCAAGCAAAAAATAGACCAAGGAAAGTGTGCAAATCCAAATGCCACTGCTATTTCATTTTTGTAATAAATCAATTGTGTGCAGCTTGTCAAACCTTTGCCACAATTCATGAATAAGTCAAACTGTTTAAACTTGGCTTACTCATATTTCAATTTCATGTTGTAGATTAGAGAATAAATATCTGACCAAACAGTTAAATCTTGGCAGATAAGTAGATAGGTAGAGGTAATAAGAGGTGCTCAACAGTTTAATCTGAGCTCTCGGATGTAATAAGGGTAAAATTAGATAGATTTGCCTTGTAAAAAGAAAAGATTGAAAAGGGTTTGCAAGTCTAAATGCACCCTAATAAAGAAGAGAAAATGGTAGTGTCAAGTAGATAGGGTAGGTAGATGGTGCTGCAAAGTGTTATCTGATGAATGATGCTGCTACATGTTTTTGATCCTTTACTTTCATCATAAGTACTGAAGCAGGAAATACAATGGAAAATCATTGCAAGCAAAGTTAAAAAATCATTAACATCCCTCATCATTTTCCCCCTTAAAGGTTTTACTAATTTCCCCCAAAAGTACTAAGGTGTTTGGAGATCAAAAGGGCTCAAGGCATTTCCTTGACTTCTGGAGGGACCGGACCCTCGGCCTAATGTTCAAAAAGACCTAAGTACTTGAGATAATTCATCATTGTTATCTTCCATTTTTAACTTTCTCCTAAGTAAAATCACATTTTACTTAGGAAACTGATGCATAATTTCATAAAAATCCCTCAAGATAAACTTGCTATTCTAAGAAGTGTTGGAGATAAAATGTTGCAATTTACTTCACAAGTGATCACTTTCTTAGATATGTAAAAATATTTTGAGTTTCCTTGTCCTTTGCCATATTAACATTTAACTCTATTATATTAAATCCCTAGTGAAATACCCTTTCCTAAGTATATAATTCCCTTTTTTTATAAATATCCCAAAAACCCATTTATTATAATGTTTACCAAAGTATTATATCCCCGCACATTGAAAATAAAAACCCCGCTTTACAAGCCCTTTGGTTAAAATATAACGTTATACATTAATCCCGCCCCTATGGTGAATTAGTTGTATTAATTAATTTACCATATAAATAAAATATATATGAAAAATCAAACTTTAGACATACAATATGTATGTTTAAAACCAAAAATACAAGGCCCGAATCTTATTTTCTAAACTAAACTTGGAAAAAACCCCGTGCCAACGTGGCTCATCCACCTGGCATCTAACGCAGCCTTTTACTACTCGCGCCCAGCCAAACCCCGCCATAACTCCATTTTTCTATATAAACGCGGGATTAGTTAATTATCCGAATTAACTAATAACCTTACCTTCCACCTATCAGATGTCTCCCGGAGTGATTAAAAACGTTAAAAAGTGTTTTAAAGCCCGATGGGCCCACACCGGAATCCCCCGCCTATCTCCCCATCGCCCCAGCCGTTGGATCAGCCTCTCGCAGATCAACGGCCAGCCTTGATCCCGCTGCCCATCCCGTGTAAGTTTTTTAACCAGCGGGGGATGGGTGGTTTTGAATAGTCAGACCATCCACGTGGCAAGAAACCTGTGGAATCGCTGCCCCTCCGATAAAAACCATCCTCGACCAAAAGCGGTGCGGGAATACCACTTACCGCTTACCGCTTACTGCCGGCTTATGTCACCCCGTACGTCGATGACGTCATCACCTCGAAAAAATAAAAAATACTTTTAACTTGTGAATAAAGCCATTTTTCGTGTTATTTTCGTTATTCTGAAAACGACAAAGCTGTCGCTGCGATTTTCAAATTTTCACTGTAATTGATCATTTCGCCCCAAAATTCTGCTGCGCCCGTGTTGAAGAACAGTCCCGCCATTGCCTGTTACCTGTTAAAGAACCAGTTTCCGTCTAAAAACAGGTATTTATCCTTTACGCCCCGACTGCAAGTAAAACTCAGTTTCCTTTGTTTTTTTTCGCTGAAAAAGTGGTTAAAAATCATCACTGAGTCCTCCCTGGAGATTTTAAACCTGTGAAATTGCTCCCCGAACCTGCAAATTGTTCCAATTTCCTTCATTTCAAGAATTCCGCCCGGCCCGTGAAGAAAACCAAAAACCTCCATTTTGAATCCACAAGAACCAAAATGGAGGCCCCGGCAGCTCTTAATATCACTCCATTGACTGCTCCTCACCGTGAATTGGACTATTTACCTCTGATAGATGAAGATTTCCAAATCAAAGACCTGCATTTCGATGAAAGTCCCCTATTGAGCTATTGTCGCTGCAGAGACGAATACTCAAAGGGGCAAGATCTTATAGGGTTGTGGGAATCCAATCTCCCAAGGTATCTTATTCCTTCAGTCCTTATTTTCCCAGAAATCATTCATTATTGTCATTCAAACTATGATCCTACACAGAGGGCAGTATTAGCTCCTGATCAAAGTGTTCTGTTTCCCATCACCCCACAGGCTATCAATGCCATGTTGCACTTTGAACCAGACCAAGAGTTAGCACCATTGTCCATGGAAGGATTGATTGAGAAAACTAGGCAATTAACCCCAGAGAAGCTAAAATCCATGTGTCAGCATTTCATGCTACCTGAGCATCAGCCAAAAGGGTCTCCCCCCTATGGTTTTTACTATTTCAATACATTGGGAAGGCTCATTGTAAATATAATATCTTTTGTCTTAGGATTTAACACCAGTGAATATGTGGATGAGATAACCTTGGCTCTGTTATCCATTTTTACTCCTGGGAAACCTCCTGAGATCAAATATGACTATGCTTCTTTCATAGCCAGCAAGATCCATGATCAATTCTTAAGGCTAGATACTGAAAAAGTTTTTAAGTACTCCTCAGTTATCTATCATCTCATGATCTTCTATCAGTCAGAAAGGTTCCCTTTCCCTGTACAAAAACTTGATGCCAAGAAAAATCCCAGGTCAGTCATTTTTTGGTCCCCCATCATTCATTTTTCCTCTGATTCTCCCTACTCCTACTCAGAATTCATTGATCAGTTTGTATATCCCGCAACAACTTTATTAACAGGAATTTCTCCCCCAAGACTAAACAATGAAATTAGAAATACCTTGCAACTGTCAAAGAGTTATAAGGTTGGGGATTGGTACTTATACCAAAACCATACAGTCATCAGGATTTATGGATGTGAATTACATCCATTCAAGTTACCCAGATATGTACCAATGAGAATTTTTGCCTTGGAATACTTTAGGCATATGAACAATTCAGATGTGATCCATTTCTGCAATGTAAAGAAGAAAGCTCAGTTAAGGATCAAAAGCCAATTAGGTCCTTTCATCTGCAATTCTAGTGAAGCTGAGAGAGAAGCAGAACTTCTATTAGAGAAAAAGTTCCAGACATCTTTCCGTTGGGTTCCTTATGACCCCTTTGGTTTTATTTGTGAAAAGAGATTAAAAAATAAATCATCTCCTTATATACACCACAAGATTCCTGATCTAGAACAGTATGCAAATAAAGATGAATGGGTTGAAGGAACTCTTGTTGAGGAAGAAAGTGAAGCAGACAAAATGAATAAAATTATGAAAGATGTTGAGAAGAACTTTGACCTAGAAACGTGTGGTCAAATGAAGGTACCCTACATTGGCACATCTTCAGCAGCCACCCTACAGCAAGCATTACAGGAAGACAGTCCATCAGTAGCAGCAGAACCCAAGGGTAAAGGAAAGGAACCTGTAATCCAGGTTATTGAAACTTTGGTCATGGCTGAAAAACCACAGAGTTCCAAAGCACCGAAACAATCTCAGGCTTCTCCCACACCAGCAAAACACATCCAAGTTCCAGAGATGCAAACTCCACTGAATGTGGAAATAGGGAAAAAGAGGCTAGCTCCAGATACCACACCTTCAAAAGGAGCCTCACAGGTTTATCAAACTAAAAAACACAAATCAGATCCACCTCCAGAGGTAGAAATTATAGATGAAGTATTTGATGATGGAAGGGAAGATAGTCAGCAAACTGGCACAGCAAGTGAAACAAACATAAGCCAGAAAGGGATACAAAAGCAATTAAGCACTGAGGTATCTTCTTTCAGACTGCCAAAGACAGACACTGGAGATATTAAAAGGACCTTCATTAATATTAAAACAAAGAATGATCCATTGAAAATGAAGGTATATGATCAGTATATGAAGATGGCTCCTCATAATCAAGAAAGGCTAATGTCAGCATTTGACCTTTCACAAGGTAAAATGCTGATGAGCCACTTCAAAGCAAAGGTGCCAAAGCCAACTTCAGCAACAGATTACATCAGAACAAATTTTGAAGTTTTAGCAAAGGATATCCATCCCCTGGACCAGATAGAGCTACATAGACAAACTGGGGAAATGGTTTATTCTACTCTCACCAACAAGGCCATGGCAGCTTTAACGCTGCAGGATTCTTTGAATAACACTACCGCACAATTGAAAATTGAGAAGGCCTCCTCACAGGCCAAGGATAATAGAATAAAGTCTCTAGAAGAGATAATCATTGGTTTGGGTCACAATCCCAAAGACATTAAAGGTATTGAGGCATTGGTAAAGAAGAAAGAGGATGATATAGCTGCACTCAGAAAACGGCTAAAACTACCAGCCTCGAGGCACCCTCAGACCCAGGAAGTTATAAAAGGAAATTCACAGGAAGAAATGATGGAGTTGCTCCTGAATATGACTGAGCGACTTAATGAAACAGAGAAAGAGTTGGAAAAAGCATTGCAGGAACAGGAAATTATCAAGCAGACTTCAACAACAGGTACTACAACCACAGGGCAGCAGGAACAACCATCTCAAGTGAACACTTCTAATTTGAGTTCTGAGGACTTAATAAAACAGATGGAGAGTTTGCAGCTAAGGGTCACAGAACTCCAAGAAACAAAATTGCAATTAGTAAAATTGGAGGAAAAATATGACACATCTAAAAAAACAGCTGCTGATAACACCAGAGAGATAAAAAGATTGGAAAAATTGGTTGAGGCTTTGGAAAAGGATCTTTCTTTGGAAAAGCCTCTAAAGGAAATAAATGACATTCTTTGGGGAAACATCATAGAGTTAATAAAGGTCATATGGCCCTCCATTCAAGCTATCTTTGAACAAAATGAGCTGGTTAAAATTGCCCAAGAAGAAATAAACAGGACCAGAAATGAATTAAGAGGCAGGCCTGAGCAGGCCAATCAGCTCATTCAATTTTTGAATTCCAGAACAAAGCAACAGCTTGCATTGTTAGGAATTGATGACAGGACAGGTGCAGTTTTGGAAGCAAAGAGAGTTTTCACCAAGAGGACTTTCATGCAAAATTTAGAAAGGAAATGCACAGACATTTTGGTTGATATCAACATTTTCAGAGAGAAATTTCAAGCTTTGCTGGATAGTGGGTTACCAAGTCCCATGCTCACAGAAGATCAAATAGTAGACTTAGAAACCTATGAGAAGAGAATAAAGGCTCATGCTAAAAACACAGCTCATTGTTCTACTAGCTCATCGGAATCAAAATTACCAACCGGGAAAAGTATCTATGATAAAGTGAGGAATTTATTTCATCTGGAACATGAAATAAAATATCTATTTCCGAATGAGCCCACCTTTTATAAACTTACTGAAGCAGATGAAACTTTAAGAAAGCTCAGAAGAACTATGATACCAGATGATCAATGGTGGAAAGAAATGTTGGAAATTCTATGAAAGTCGTTTTCAGGATGAGAATTTATCTTTACTATCAAGTAAATGGTAAAAATAGGAAAACAGATGAAAGAGTATCAGGTGAAAAGGTTAAAGAGCATCCGTGAAAATAAAGAGTGTCCAACAAGCCAAAGAAATACTGCAAGGGACAGCACAGAGCCCTATTTTAGCACTTACCTCCAGCACGTCCACGAAGAAAGGAACAACACATCAGCAGTTACACATTATTCTATCCACGAGACCATTTGTCTCTTGTTTGTTTGTAAATAATGCTTTAAGTCAGCCTAGGTTATTGGCTAAGATAGTGTAAGATTGTTTAAGATTATTTTGTGTATAAATAAACCCTCAAAGAGAGTATTGGGGGTGGATTCTATTACTCTACTGTAATATTGAGATTTTCGGAATAAAAGCATTTTGGAGAGATTTATTCGTGGCTTACTGGATGACGATTTAAAGCACTGGACTTGTTGCAGGATTCATGTGTTGGACTACAGTTCAATAAGTTTTTCTACCCTTTTGTCTGAAATACTATAGTAGTTTATAATATCATCATATCCATTTCTGAATAATTTACATAAAGGATTGAATCAGAATTTGCTTAATTGTACTCTGATTTCAAATGTGGTTGTTCTTAATGTTTTCTTCTAAATTAGTTATAAGCATGAATTCTTAAATGCTCTTGCTTTGCTAATTTAAACACTGCTGATTACTATAATAAAGAATTCTTCATTGCTCTTTGTTTGTAGTCATCTCATTTCTTTCTTTTGAACATGGTGAAAGATTTTTAGCTGCCTTTCATCCCTTCAAGATCATCCCATCCACTTTAAATTTTAAGGATTGTTCTCTGTCTAGCTATCTTGCCCTGTAATACCATCTTGTGTTTAGAATAGAAATCCAATAAAGCCATCCTTTGACTCCATAGCCCAATGGACTGAAAGCTCTCAACCTTGCCCTTAGTTTGTGGATTCCACCATTTTCCCAAAACAAACTTTGAATCTATAACTAGCCTAAAACCTTCCGAGAACAAAGATAAATTATAAAGAGAGAGCCCTCTCTGGATGCAGATTGGCTAGATTTTGCATCTAAAAGGTTGGTTTGTGGTTACCTCGGGTATACTTTCCTCTTACACAACTTCTAGGAAAACCTGAGTGATAACAACTTCTTCACTTGAAAGAGAAGAGAGATTGGGAGACTGAGGAGGGCTTGGTACAACCGATGGTTGTAATCCTCCTTCTTTCAAAATCAATAGAACTGTGTTCGTTTTGTCCATTCAATGCTTAATATTGTCATTATTGTTTGAACATTTACATAGTATGATATGAATGGCTCAGATGTGTATAATCTAGATGTTTATTGTGTATTGATTTAATTGATAGGATACTTGTTATGCTAGAAATTACGCAGGTGCTTTGACTGATTGCAGGACTAAGATTTGGAGCCGGTGAAGAAGGACTCTTGCTTTGCTACGTAGCGCTCTCCAAGGGACTCCAAGACTGTCAAAGAGGTAATTCTCTATCGTATTCCTTCAAGTTATTTCAAGCTAATATGAACATGCTCATGCCATCTTTGTGAATAGCATAGCTAATCTTACTGTCTGCCTCGGGCACCGGAAAGCCCTGAGAGGGATATTCGAAAACCAACAACCCAAGCAGTTTACCCTATAGCAAGCATCATATTTTTGAAGATGAAGCCATCAGAGTAGCATCGATGCACTTTGGAGGTAAGGTCTATGCATGGTGGTTATTTGAGTCCTTTACTTTGAAGAATGAAAATACTTCTTCCTATGCAATTTTCATTAGAAATTTGGTGGAAAAATTTGGTAGGAAGAATTATGAAACACATGTGGAGGAAACAAACACATCTAAACAAACAAAACCCTGCTATGTGATGGAAGAAACCATAGACTCAAAATCACTTCAGAGAACCATAAAGGAGGTTGATATCTTTCATGATACTTTGTTGGAGGCAAGACCTTCATCTTGTATTTTTGCACAAGGAGACAAAGAGATCCCTTTTCCAAAAGAGGATCCAATCATTGGAGGGTTGCCCACTCATGTTGAGGAGACTAAGGGCAACAACGTTTTCATTTCTAGAGTTGATCTAGCATCTCATGCAGAGGAAGGAGGAGCTCTTGATCCAACTAGAGGGGTTCTTGCATATTTGCAAGGAAGACCCCAGGATCTCATACATGGAGGTCCAAGCACAATTAGTGAGCATCATGATTGTGCAACATTGCATCCAAAAGGAGGAGGAAGGGAGGAAGAGCAACATCATGTGATGAGAGGCACACACCCTTCTCTATTTTAGAGAGCCAGTGCAAAGAGGAGGCAAACTGTATTGTACTGTGAGAGTAAGGGAAAGGTTGCCCAACCATGTGTACAGTCCACTTTTGACATTGATGTCTCACCGCATAGAAGCCTTCCACCAGGGACGCCACCAGATCTATTATTGATGAAAGACATCTTGTCTTTGGATTCACCACTGTTGGATTTTGGAGAGGTGAAGGGTTTGGAGGAGAAATTTGGCATGGGGGATGTCAAAGTAGCATAAAACAACAGGAGGAGAGCTTCACATGCCAAATCACCTTCGATGTCTCTTAGGAGGATTGATCCTTATTAGAGATCTCAACTCTTAGTAGAGTACTCCAAGGATCTTGGTGCATGCATGGTTCTCAATGACCCGGATGGAGATGATGAGTGTATGGTGGATGATATGGTCATATATTCACATGGAAGATTCGTCTTGACTAGAGATTCTAGTCTCGAGGAGAAGCTGCTGCATGCAACACATGAGGACTTCTTTTCAATGCATTTTGATGCACACCTTGCCTTGGAAGAGGAGTTCATTTGGGAGGGCATTCAGCAAGGCATATTTCAGCATATGGAGAGATGCATAGCCCGGATGATGATAGTGAGGATGTCACAACCACCTTCCTACTCATTGGGAGTAAGGGAGCATTTTCAGTTAAGCCATTTCAGCTCAAGTCTTTGAGTACATAATGGAGAATGTACAATTTCACTTTATGTTTTGTACTTCTTGTCTTTTTATGAGCATCATATTGTACCAAGGAGGATTATTCCTTCTTGCATATTGTATAATGATGTACTTGAAGCCATTTGTAGCATTGAGATTGGCAATATCATTGGTGGTTTGTGGGGAAAGCCACATGACTTTTGGTGTGCACTGTTGACACCCTTTTGTAATTTCATGCTTATATCTTGTAAAATGATTGTGGCAGAAAACAAGTGGCTGGAAAATCACTTGTTTTTGTTTGATTTTTTGCAAGAAAGGGATGCACAACACTGGTTCCTTGTATGGACCTTGATCCACTTTCCGGTTGTCATGTGACAACTTGTTTCTATTTGGTTTTCCTTCCATGTATTGTTGGTATCTCTATGTTCATGGGAAGCTTTGATTGGAGAGTGGGCTTGAGACTGAAGATGCCCGTTAGGAGCATGATTCTCCCTACTATACATGTTGTATATTTTAGGAGGAACCATGGGCCAACCATGAATGCCACATTACATTTCTTTTCTTCTTGTGGGAGGAACCACTTGAAGAACTTGAGGAGCCACTCCGTCGATCATGAGAAGATGGAGGAGTTAGCATAGTCAACTCTTTTCCCTTTGAGGATGAGGGGAGACTCTTTTATGAGCCAATCCATTTATATGAGAAAAACATATTGTAAGAGTATTGTTGATTTGCATAGTAATTTGTCTATATGTATGCATCTCTTAACCATATATGTGCAGGGATTTTCTCAAAGGAGGGATATTCTTCCTTCTAGATTTGGTGGTCTACATAAGGCCATTATGGATGATCACTCCCTACGTGGATATGGGGAGGAGATTTCTCATGGAGAACATACTCACATTGCACATTACATCATTCACTTTCTCCAGACTTGTGAAGAGATTGGGGCAGAAAGCAAATGGTGGGGAGGCCACCCATCATTTTATTTTCTATGGCAGTGGAGAGTCAAACTGCGTTGGATACATTTGAGGGACCATTGTCCTTCTCCTTTACTTCACATGGCAGCTAGCATGATTCTCCTTATGGTTCCCTTGGTTGATATTGCTAAAGATTTTCTTGGGAGCATGATTGCAGGAGAGACACATTGGGTGAATGTGTCCTTGGAGGGAGAGAACTCCCACACTCTTTGCACTACATGTTCTAAAGGGAGCATGGGAGATGGTATGGCCACTACAACAACACATGGGTTTCCTTATGAGGTGAGCCATATGAGGAATGTGATGCCATATGATGATGACTTCCAACTCATCACATATGAGGTGATTTGGGCCAACATGTTTCATAACGTTGGAGGAGAGATCCTTAGAGGTCTAATCTCCATCTTGCCATTTGAGGGCAATATCATTGCAGCCCAGGATCAACATACACTCTACACTTATCCTAAGTGGAGAGGAGGATAGCGTGGGGTAGGTTATTTTTTCTACCAAGATCATATTTTCAGCCCACCTACATTACCAGAGCCAGAGGTGGAAGATGACTTTCAAGAGTTGCCATGTTGGGAGGTAACTTATTTTGCATGGATGATTGCTTGGGGGATGGAGGACCCACATCAGGAAGATTTTCCTCAACACATCGTAGACTCCATGCCTTCAGAGGAGTATTTCCAGTCCTAGCCTTGTAGTTGCTTGAGGACAAGCAACATTTGGGAGGGGAGGACTGTAATATTCCAAAAATTTCCTACAATAAATTGGAATAGTATTTTTTGTTGATTTCACCTAGGAGGAGAATAAATGGGTAAGGAGGCCCATGAATAATGGAAATATCAATAAAATCCATCATAGTATGAAATGGGATCATCATTGGAGCTGGTTTTCACACCCTCATGTATGAACAGGATCATTTACAAGTGGACAAGGTCAAGTTTGACGAAGTCAACAGTGATGGGATAAGAGGTGGAGAAAACTTAGAGAAACAACGCAGTATGAATGGGAAGAGGGTTATTAGGTGGAGGAAACCCTAAAAGGAGTGGGACCCATGGAGAGGGGGCCTTCACTTGTTTAAAAGGAGGGCAAGGCAGCCATTGTTTCTTATGTTATGTATTATTGATTTTATGGTCTATTCAGACTTTCAGCAATGTCCAACGGTTTAACTGAGTTGCAATGCTGCTTAGCATGAGGGATTCCTGTTCAAGATTTCCTCTCCTTCTTGAGAGGCCTCTTGAGTGATTACAATAATTTTCCTCACATCCTGGCTTGAGGCCAAGCATCCTCCTCCAAGATAGCATTATTTCTGCAGCAGAATAATGTTGTGTTGTAGGGTGTTGCAGTGAGGGTTCACTACACCACCTCCAACAACTATTTTTCAGAGGAAGAGTCTCTATTTCCTGTGAGATATCATTTTGGAGGTATTCAAAGCTTATTGTAGACTTTAGAATCATTCCAACTCATTCCCTTGCCCCTATAGCGCAATTTCATCCAGTGTCTGCGTTATTTTTAGTGAAGCATTTGCAGTGGGGCTCTTGCATATTGTTGGAGGGTAAGATCTTTGGTGAGGGGATCAATGTTTCACTTGTAAGATCCATTGGAGGAGGCATATTTAGTTTCTACAGCCATATCCACCAATTTCTATTTATAAGTTGCAGCTGCTACCCAACAACTCTGACATTTTGCAGATTTTGTATTTTATAGCCAATCCTTCTAGGATTGACATGAGGTAGCCTTCGGGAGCTGAGATATTAACTCCCAATGTTGTATGGGCCATATATTTGTATATCCATTTATTTGACATATGTAGCATGTATTTTCTCTTATAAAACTGCGCTGTCATATCTTGGGCACACATATGTAGCAGTGTTTTATCATGATTTATGTACTTGTCTCTTGAGGCTGAGCATTGTCTATCTTGAGTAACATTTTCCTCAAGATATTTTTCACATTTATATGAGTTGAGTGTCACTACTACCCCATTATTGTGTTTGCATATTGTTGGGTCTCCAACTTTATAATATCTTGAGATATTCTCATTGCAGTAGAATATTCCCATTTTGGGATATTACATTGTACTTGTTTGAGTTGAGATGGAGCGCAATACCCTGGGTTTTGTCTAATAAGATCTAGGCTGCAGGATATTTTGGTTTATCGTGACTTAATGCATGACTCTTTTGATCGCATGGTTGTGACCATACCTGAGTCTATTTGTTGATCTTTACTACTGGATGGCTACGTACATACCTCAGATCTCAGTTTTTATGTACTCTATTATGGATGGCTGCACCCATGCCACATGTTGATGCATCACAGATAACAAATGTATTTGTACTTGCAGGTTTTTCGATAGCAGTGTTTGGTTCGAACGCTTTCTTGTAAAGCATTTCACTCCTCCCTCTTTCTCGGACCTCATGCTTTAAGGGGCATCTGTTAGACAACATTTTTTCACCGTCCCTGAAATTTCCATCCGACACATTGGAGGACCATTTCTGTGACTTATATGAAGTTTCATGCCTTGAAAAAAGTATCATTCCATTCCTTTCCATGAGGATAACATTTCCTTTGTTGAATTTTCCTATAGCAGACCATAAAAAACACATGCTTTTGGGTTGGTGCTAGTAGGCCATTATGACCTTGCACCGATAAAGAAAATTAACACTGGGCCCTACACCCATTGGTGCTCTGTCCCAGTGAGCTGCCCACGCTGAGCTATTTTTGGAAAAAATTTTAAATATAGAAGTGAAGTTTCCAATATAACTACAACGTGAGTGAGTCAGCTTGGGTTGTTTGAATCCATAACCACAACCACCTTCCTTTGGATTCTTGTTTCCTCCTTTTGGGGGAGTCTCCCAAAGGATAAGGCCTCCCCTCCACCATTTGAGGGATCCCAACCTCCTCCTCTCCTTCTATAAATACACCTATCTCACACAAATGCAGCTAGCTGAAGAGGAATTGCTGAACATTTTGCTGAAACAGTTTGATATAGTTGGTGTGAGATAGAGCAGAGAGAGAGACCCTTGTCTAGAGAGAGCTTAGTCTTTTGCCTTGCCACATCCAAATTCCACGACGAATGCTCAAGAATCGCTTCGAATGGACCCGATGAAGGAGGCTGCGATGTTAAGGCTCCGGTTGTAATCTATTTCTTTATCTTAGTATATGCATGACTGATGTTTTTCTTCCCGTCTTGTGTTGATGTGAGTTATCTTATGTAATACGTTTAATCTTCCTTGACTGATTAAATAGTTATGAATGCAATTATTTTCATGTATGTTGCTTTCATCCTTTGATATTTGTGTAGACACCCGAATACCATTGATGAAGGATCGCAAAATGTTGGGACAAGAATCAGGAGACCTATTCTATAGCTACAACAACCGCGTTGGATCACAAGTAGGAAAATCTATCCCAACTCGTTTCATTCGTTAACTAGGAACTGACACATTAGCATGTCCTCCTACTGCTAGACCCACCCTAGGGCTAGAATGATTGCCTCCGTCTGCAGAGGGGATTTACCTACACAACAAGTTGGTGACTCCACTAGGGATTAGTGTGTGTTTTTCATCTCGTTGTTTGTTAAGAGTTTGACTTGTCAAGTTGACTTTGGTCATTTGATTTCTTTTCTGCCTTGCTTGATTTGCCTGAATGTTTTGAATACTCCTGTTCATTTCTAGAGTGTCAAGACTGACCTATGCTCAGTGGTTTTATCCTTTTCCCATGGTTTTCTAGCCTGGTGCAGTTTTTCCTTGAATAGTTTTGCCAATTTGCACCTGTTTCTTTTGTCACAGGTGCACCAACCGCTGTTAGGTGTGGATTATAGCCTGACAGTCGCACTAAATCATGTAGGATTTAATTTGACCTTCTTACTGATTTTTTATTAGTATTTCTTGTCTCTAGGTTGTTTGTTTGCCTTGCAATTGGTCTTTTGATATTTTTTTGACTCTGTAGTCTTGGTCTTCTCAGCTGTTTGTCCATTCTCCCATCAGTGAATTTTTGTATCCCTAGGGTTTCTAGGTGTCCTATGTTGCTTGTTCGGCCTTCTCCTCACTGAGCCTTCTGAGCTAGATTCGAGTCACTTTTATCTTTTTCATTTTGATTCGTTGATCGATTGTGTTAGTCTTTCTTGATCCTTCATGTCTTTGGTTTGTTGGATGATCACTTTTTTTTTCTTTTAACTCTCCATTTCTTCACTTCGAGCATAGATCACATTGCTCGTTTGGATCGTTTTGAAAGGCTTTTTGTTTCCTTCGAAGAGTGAATCCTTGTTTTGAGTGCATTTTATGTTTGTATTTCCTTTGATTTACTCGTTTTAAATATTTTCATTCGTAGTGCTCAAAACTAATGTTCACTTTGATTTTTAGTGTAATAGTGCATTGTGTGCTTCATTCATCTAAAAAACAAAAAAAATTGCATTCTTTTGCTTGAATTGAAAATGAAAAGTTATTTTGTATAGCTAGCTCTTAGAGAACTAGGAAAGAGTTTTTAGTTCCTCATTTGGTTGTATTAGATGCATTAGTGAAATTATTCTTGGATTTTCATTGATTTCTACTTTGTTAAAATTTTCTATCCTTCTCTTAGTTATCATTCATTGAACGGAAATGTTGTTCTTTTGCATGTAGTGTGCATTTAGGAATTCGAGATCACATTCAGTAGGGCCTTGAAACTGAAACATTAATTCAAGTTCAACCTTAAAATCAATTCAATCAATCTAAGGAAGCATTGAAACATAACGTATACATTTTAAAGGTCTAGGCTAGTGACGCATTCTGACTTCATTAAACCTAGTATTTGTCGTTCGCCATCTAGCATTAGACAACGTTAGAATGAACTTGTGCTCCCCATACCATCGCGTATATAAATGGAGACCCTCATAGGTTGCAATCACTTATCCATAGGAAGCCAAGTCTACTGCTCTGTAATCATGATACACCGAACACAACATTTGGGGAGACTATTTGCACGTACGTCAAGTCCGTGGTATTTTCTCTTTCATTTGATCACCAAGGTGTATATGGCAGTTCACGGAAACTTGGTACACTCTCTTGCTTAGATTACCTGAGTATTCATTTTGATCTTTTCATGAATCTATAAAAAGGAAAATATCATTAATCACTTTTCCTTTCATGCTCGTTTAATCTGAAAGTGACTAGAGTCATATTTTTCCTTTTTCTCAACTCTTAAAACATGAAACAACCAAGTTTTGTTTCAATGTCATAAAATTAATTGCCTACCACCACATTCCCTTTAAAATTTTTCTACTTGGCTTGTTTTTGTAGTTCCTTGGTGTTTGATCTTGAAGCCTCAAATAGTCTATCTCGTTTTTTTTCTTCCTGTGTTGAAATATTGTGAGAGTGGTAGAACCACCAGTTTCATCATCTTCTTCACTTCCTCCTAGTGGTAGTCCTTTTCCTGATGTTTCTTTGGAAACACCTCAATCCTCTAGGTCTGTCGATTTTTCACATCCTATTCTCCTAAGTTTCTTACCTCTCACTTCTCGGTCTCCTCCTAAAGGGTCGATTGAATTCAATTAGCCATCTCAGGGTGCTTGGTTTGGTTTTGGGAGTGAGGAAGAATTACCTCCTATCACTTCGGGAGACTCTCACTTCGGAAGCGAGGAAAAAATGTTGTGTAATAGATGCCCCCTAAAGAATGAGGTCCGAGAGATAGGGATGAGCGAAATTATTTACGAGAACACGTTAAAACCAAACACTGTCATCAGAAGACCTGCAAGTATAAGTACAAATTATATCTATGATACATGAACATGTGGCATGGGCGCAGCCATCCATAATAGATTACACATAAAATTGAGATCCGGGGTATGGACACAGCCATCAAGAAATATGGATCAATAAATAGACTCAGGCATGGTCACATCCATCCAATCAAAAGAGTCATGCATGTAGTCATTATAAACCAAAATATCTCGCAGCCTGGACTTTATCAGAAAAAACCGAGGGTCTTTCCCTCCATATCAACCCAAATAAGTACAAATTCAAGCATGTGAAAATGTGAGTTGAATTCGAACATGCAAGAAAGTCACCTAATTACTAGCCAATGATGAAAGTTGTTAACAGGCACGAGAGAAACCACCAATAATGACAATGGCTCTCAAGTTACAACAAGTACAATCCACGGAATGTGAACAGTGATCTGGCATTGAACACTTGTAGAATCACTCGATCGAAGGCCAATGATGAGGACCTGTCATCGAATGCAAAGAAATTTCCATTGAGGCATGCAAGCTCCAAGGTACCAGAAGGGAGTCTCTAGATTAACTTCCTGGATAATGAGCTGAAGTCGACAGGAAGTGACCTGGTCGAAGTAGGGCTATAGTGTTTTCCACATCATCGACACGAGACAGAGGAATAAGATGATAGTGAATTGGGACCAAAAAAAGAGGATCAGAGGTTGAAAATTACAAAAGGAAACTTCTCTTGAACATATCGAGGATGCGACTCCAGAATTTGGCAGTATTTGACATCAAAGGATTTGAGGTCATGGTGACGTGGAAAAGAGCAGATGAGAGGTCAAAATAGATTAACCAAACCCATGGAGGTAGAAAATGATGAAATGATATGTCCCCAACCCGACACAAATGTAGATGAGTGTCATGTTCAAGATCAGCATATTGTCGACGCAACTAAGAACTGGTTCCATTTTCCCCCACCATTGCTGGCGAGTACCCCAATTATTTTTCGAAACAAGCTTAAAGGGGATAGCATATGCTTGTCATGTAAGTTTATTCTTCGAACAAATCCATCCTAGTACATTTTACGAGCCCTAGGATAGAGGAACTCGGTTATGTCATGGTGACGGTTCCCAATGTAATTTAAGTTTTAACGAGTCTAAAAAAGGAAGAAATCGACATCTTTTCATCTTTAGAAAGTTTTAAAAGCAGTAGAAAATAAGACTCCAACAGGTCCCTTTTTGTAGGTAGTCTCACAGATCTGAAAATGTAGAAAACTATGTCTGAGAGAACCTCTTAGTCGCGATAGGCTAACATATTCCTTTTTCACAAATAATCTATCCCAACCCGAAAAAGGGGTAAATGTATATTGGGTAGATATCGTTTCGCAACCTTTTAATGATTTCAAAATGACAAGAGTCTCAACAATCTTTTCAATTTTCGAGAGACAAAAAAGAGCTGAAAGATGACTCCAGGGGTGACTTTTTTGTGTTTTTATATAGTTTGAAAAAGTATAAAATACAACTCATCACTTCATCATCGTTATGTCGAGGACCTGTCGCTGCACAAGAGACGCACATAAGACACATTTTTTGAAATAAATTAGCTAAATAATCAAAAAATATTCTTCAAAACCTAATTAGGGTTTGGAAAATTTTATAAAATTCCAAAAATGGTAAAAAATAAATAACTTTTAACTTTTACCACTTGTGAAAATTTTTTACCATTTTTCGCTGTGATTTTGTGGAGATGATAGTGGGAAATCCAGAAGGCTAATTGTGAATCCCTCTATTCTAGGTAAGAACTCATATCCTTCTCTGCATTTTGATATAATTTTCATTCTTTGCAACCCATTTTGCAGCTCTATACTGGGATTTTTGTAAAAACTAGGGCGCGGTGGTCGGCGCAGGTATCAGGCACAGACTCATGCCAACCGGCCTTGAATCCAAACGGGGGCACGCCAACCGCGGCAACCATTTTAATATTGTAAGCCATATTTAAACACTTCAAAGGAATTTTATTTGACTAATAACAACCATATGGATGTTTTTGTAGGTGTGAAAGAACAAAATGGTGATCAAATGGAAAGAACGAGAACATAGTGAAGAAGTTGAGGAAGCCATGGGCAATGTCAGATGTATGGACGTTATCAGGGACTACGGGATCAAGAAATTATTCATGGTACCATGTCTCAGAGCTTAGTTGGAGCTATTGATCTGAAAATGGAATTATTTGTAAATGCAGTAAATGCTATGCAAAGTATCCATTTGCATTTAATTAAATGTGTGCAAAATTCTCCATGTCTTTCAAGTTAAACAAAATGTATTTGGTAAATGTTTCTGAGTTTATGTGTGAGGGAATGTTATTAAAGTTTTTTTTTTAACATATTGAATTAGAAATACACAGCAAAATAACTTCATCATAACATGACTCAGATATTTGCTGAGCATTTCACCCCTCTTGGGCTACGTCTGCTGGACCAAGCCTCCCAAATTGGCTTGTCCTCTTGTATTAAAATGCTCCAAATTTCTAATAAAAGTTTAAAAGTGCCTCAATAGGAAAATTTTATTGTAAATATAGAATCAAAAGACATGAAAATTCTAAAAATGCCTTTCCATATTCACTAAACAATGAAGAATTACCATAAACATTGCCATCTTCAACAAGACCCTAATGGATCTTTGAACTCCTCTGAAGATTTTCAGGATGTAGAATTCCTCAAACAGTTATTAAAAATCTTCCATTAGGTTCAGAAGGTGGAAAATAGCTGAAAATGGTTTTTGTATCACCTCAAACAGTGAGGTACAACTCCAGATATCTTCATTTCCCCAGTGGCCCTAGTGGCTCTCCAAGCTTCCTTAAAGAAAAAGTGATTGAAGATCCACTCTAATGGATTTGCAACTTGTCTAAATGGCTCCATAATCCTCTGAATACCCAAATTGACCAAAATTTCATCCAAATTTGTCCAATATTGAGGAAGATATGGCCAAAACCATTTTTGCCCAGTATCCCCTAAACAAATTCCACCAAATGTGGAGAAACTGCAGATAGTCTGACCAAAAATGGCGGAATTCCGAAAATAGTGGAAACGCCCAAAAATAGGTGGAACCACTAGCAGTTATCATAAATGCTAGGTTGGGTGGTTGGACGCGGTCACATGACCGCTTCTGTTTAAACCACTTATTAACTCCACTCAACCCGTAGCATTAATTGTAATTGCTTGAAGTGCGGCCACATGCAAACGGATAAGCCTCTGCCATCCTAATTATAGCCACTAAGTCTGGAGATCCAGTCACAGCGGTGGGTTCTATGGTGTATGGGGGCTGGCCCCCATTTTCCACCGCCCAAAACTAATTCAAACTATAAAGCAAACTTGTTGCCATTACTTTGTAAGTAACACGAACTAGAGGAGACGATCGGGCCTTTGGCTTGTGGGCAGGAGGTCACCAGTTCAAACCACTAGAATTGAAAAATAAAATTTTACATAACAAAAATTCTCCATGGCCTTTGGGCGTGCCACGTGGCAGCCCCTCATTGGTCCAGAAAATGAAAAGTCAACCCAATGTCAAATACAATCTTGCCACTTGTCGAAATAGGATTGGCCCGAATGGAATATTCCATGGAATAATTTGGGGAATATTCCAAGAATATTCCTTGGAATATTATTTTTTTAATAATTCCAAATTCAAAGTCAATCCTGATCAAACTTAATTTTTTTGTAGTTTACTGAAAATTCAAACTTGCATAACATTCACATACAATGTCAGATTTGAGTGCCGTTCATGGCACCAGGATCATATCAATGAGGCTTATCTGGTCATTTAGGTTGGAAGTGATTTTTAATACTTTCAATTTTGAGCTTTTTCCATAGCTCGGATTT
The DNA here is from genome assembly GCA_034641835.2 of Pinus albicaulis. Classification (NCBI taxonomy): domain Eukaryota; kingdom Viridiplantae; phylum Streptophyta; class Pinopsida; order Pinales; family Pinaceae; genus Pinus; species Pinus albicaulis. The sequence goes on from MU968411.1 coordinate 83,240,208, forward strand.
GAGCTCCTGATCACACCTCCCAAATGAGAAGCTTTTTGACCCCAAAAGCTCACTAAAATGTTGAAACTGAATTGTACAACAAATGAGAGAATAACAACATCCTCTTCTCTTCAACCTCCAAAAGTTTTCCTGACTTTCCAACTGTCCTCATGGAGAATTTTTACTGAATGAACCATGTACTTGTGTCGAATCCCGACCATGATTTCTCGCCATACCAATATTCCATTCTGAAACCAGCAATGACCCTTGCTAAACTTTGTGCCCTCTTTTCTTGCATGCCTTTCCATCTCATGGAATATTTCACCGCTTTGCACCGACACTTCGTTCTCTGCACCAATCAACACCAAAGGCACCTTGTGCAACATACGACATCAACAAGAAGTTGACCTGAAATGTGCTATATAATTGACACAACCATCAATGTAAAAAGTGTGCACAAAATCGACACAAGTCGACAAACATGTGTGACACAGTCAACACAAGTCGATAAACAACAAGATACATCTTTACATTCACATGTGTATGTATCATGTACAATGAACTATATACAGTTTGCTAATTACATATACAACCTCTATGTACATGTGCAACTTCAACTCTTCTTTTCAAATACCAACAAGTACATCATCCCAAAAACATGTGGGTGACTAAGAGCTGAACTGAAAGACATCGCTGCAATATAAGTGAGTATCATACTCATCTTTTACACCTCCATGGCGAAATTTTGCAACAACAAAAAAATTCCTTCAACTGAAACTTCTTTTTACATGCAATCTTGCATCAAAATTTTCAACTGAAATACATGCATACAAAATCTGAAATTTGCATGTACAAAATGAGTATGACTTATTGCATTATGAAGTTAATCCACTTCCTACCAAGCCAACTCCATGGCATCTTTTCCTGTTGCAACATTTCTACATGTGAATCTTCCATTTCCACATCGATAATGGAATTCATAAATCCATTTGCGCCAATAATTTTTTCATATAGCTGCATCTGCTTTGGACAAATTGTTGGATGCAAAGTCCAACAATCAGAGACATCATGTCCCTTATTTTGACAAAATGCGAAACTCTTAAGCACTTTCTGTGAAATTTTTCTTTGCCTCTTCTGCTTCCTGTGTACTTTCTTTTTCAACCAACATCTTGAAGAAACATGGTTAAATCCACCACAAAATTTGCAACAAAACTTTTTTTCATTTGAACAAGAAAAATTATCATTCTTTGCTGAAACATAATCAAATTGATCATGTGAATAATTATGCCTCTTGTGTTTTTTATAATTTCCATCCTTTTGTCTTCGTGAGATGATGAACTGATAGAGGCTACAACTTTCTTTTTCAGACTTACATCAGAGTTCTTGTCTTGAAAACTGTTTGAACTTGAATTCTTTCCATGAGCAGCATATTTACCCTCTACTTGCTGCAATGATGGCTTAAAACAATGGCAATCATCCTTAAAACAACTTTGACATATATGCATTTTACAACTTGGAATAAAGGTTCTCTTTAAATTTTCATCACATGCATTCAAGGATTTGGATTCTTCACCATTAAACTGCTCATATCCAAGACCAACATTCTTGAGTCGCTCCACAACCGAAATAGGGTCAACCATGCCTTGTGCATGCTTGCCCAAACCTTTTCCTTCATGATATCCCATCTTAAACATTAATTTGGACCCTATACCCCTTGTATGTTTTTCAAAATAACCAACACACTTTTCAATTGAGAAAATTGAAGACAAGTTGGAATGGTTTACCTCTTCCTCAAGATTGTTCTTGGACAAAGCTTCTTGAGCTTGAAGGAATTGTTTCTCCATGTCATGAAATCTTTGGAGAATTTCTTTCTTCTCTTCCTTCATGGCTAACAACTGTGCATGACGCTTAGCACTTTCTCTTTGATCCTTAATTAGAATCTGCACCATGTCCTTCACTTTAATGAACTCATTCTTAATGTCATCATTGTAGAATATCGTGAAGGAGGAAACTTCACTTGTGGAAGAATTTGAAATTTTGTAAATGGTAAAATTAACAAAAGGAACTTCCAAAGAAAATTTCTCAAAGCTTTCAAAAAAATGACAAGCTTTTAACCAAATGTCTTTACAGCCATACTTTTATTCAAGCAGCCATAAAACACAAACTCCAATAGATTTTGTAGCAAACACTAATCAAGTGGGTTTGTTTTCCAAAGATAATATTGAGGTACTTTGGGGTAAGGAAATAATCTACTACTCTTTCCAAGACTTAGCTATCAACAGCTATCTTTTCAACTCAAGCAAACTCATACAATCAACCATTTTGCAAGCAATAAAACAGTCAATCTTTTACACTGTTTTAACACCTTTTTCACAAAAACAAATGATCAAACTGAGCTCAACCTATGCTCTGATACCATCTGTTCTGAAAATGGAAGTATTTTTAAATGCATTAAATGTTGTGCAAAGTATCCATTTCCATTTAATTAAATGTGTGCAAAATTCTCCAAGTATTTCAAGTTAAACAAAATGTATCTGGTAACTTTTTCTAAGTTTATGTCTGATGGAATATTATTTAAGTTTTATGTTTAACATATTAAATAAAAAATACACAGAAAAATAACTTCAACATAACATGACTCAGATATTTGGTGAGCAGTTCACCCCTCCTCGACTACGTCTGCTGGACCAAGCCTCCCAATTTGGCTTGTCCTCTTGGCATAGGAAAATATAACTGTAAATATAGAATCAGAAGACATGAAAATGATAAAAATTTCTTTCCATATTCACTAAACAGTGAAGAATTACCATAAACAATGCCTTCTTCAACAAGACCCCGATGGCTATTTGAAATCCTTTGAAGCTTTTCAGGCTGTATAAGTACTCAAACAGTTATGAAACCTCTTCCATTAGGTTCAGAAGGTGGAAAATAGCTGAAAATGGGTTTTGGATCACCTCAAACAGTGAGATACAACTCTAGATAACTCCATTTCCCCAATGGCCCTAGTGTCTCTCCAAGCTTCCCTGAAGCAAAAGTGGCTGAAGATTCACTCTAATGGCTCTGAAACCTGTCTCAATGGCTCCATAATCTTCATAATACCCAAAATTTACCAAAAATTCATCCAAATTGGTCCAATATTGAGGAAGATATGGCCAAAACCATTTTTGCCCAATATCCCCTAAACAAACTCCACCAAATGTGGACAAACTCCAGACAGTCCGACCAAAAATGGCAGAATTTCGAAAATGGTGGAAATGCCCCAAAATATGCAGACCCACTATCCGTTATCCTAAATTCTAGGTTGGGCGGCTGGACGTGGTCACATGACCGCCTCTGTTTAAACCGCTTGTTAACTCCGCTCAACCCGTAGCATTAATTGTAATTGCTTGAAGTGTGGCCACATGCAATCGGATAAACCGTTTCCATCCTAACCGTAGCCACTAATTTTGGAGCTCTGGTCACAGCGGTGGGTTCTATTGTGTATGGGGGGTGGCCTTTAGGGGCTGGCACCATTTTCCACCGCCCAAAACTGATTCAAACTATAAAGAAAACTTGCCACCATTACTTTGTAAGCAACACCAACTAGCGAAGACGGTCGGGCCTTTGGCTCATGGGCAAGAGGTTTCTGGTTTAAACCACCAAAATTGAATATAAAATTTTACATAACCCCACGTGGCAGACCCTCATTGGTCCGGAAAACGAAAAGTCAACCCAACATCAAATACAATGCTGCCACTTGTCGAAATAAGATTCACTCGAATGGAATATTCCAAGGAATATTCCAAGAATATTCCAAGGAATATTCCAAGAATATTCCTAGGAATATTCTAAGAATATTCCTTAGAATATTCTTTTTTTAATAATTCCAAAGTCAAAGTCAACTCTGGTCAAACTCAGTTTTTTGCAGTTTACTAAAAACTTCAAACTTGCATAACTTTCACATACGATGTCGGATTTGAGTGTCATTTTCGACACCAAGATCGTATCGACGAGGCCTATCTGGTAATTCAGGTTGCAAGTGATTTTGAATACTTTCAATTTTGAGCTTTTTCCATAGCTCGGATTTGAGCTCCTGATCAGCTATTGCAATAATTGATCAGTTTTTGAGACATTGATCAGGAAAGATTCATCACTCGCGATCAGGAACTCGAGATTGAGGTCTAAGATATTTACTTCATAACCGGATTGTTGGGGAGGGGGGCAGTACCAATCTTGACAGGTACTCGACCCATAATTGAAAACATGAGCATGGTTATCAACAAAGTGTGTCGAGGAGCATAGAAAGGATCCAAAAGTGGGAAGGTGGATATCCAAACCATTCCCGATATGGCACTCAAAGTAGTGCTACACACCATCACATGAGCTGCTGGAGTTCAACCTCCACATGAGGCCACAAAAGCACCGTTACTTCTTGTAGTGGATTGCATGGCACCAACTCTCTAAAACTGGGCAAAGGTGGTAACAATCAACAGAAAACGCCAGTTGAAAAAATGCAAGAACTGTAAGCTAAATTAGTTCAACTATGGGTCCATATTGGTACCTTTCTTCTTGGAACGACTACCAATTTTCCAATGTCAAGAAGTGATAGTTCCGACACCACCAGCCCAAGAGCCATGGATGGTCCATTGGGTAGCTTTGATGCCAAGATTAGGGGGTGGTCAACAGATGTCCTGGAGACCAGAGTTCTTTGAGTAGCTCCACCAACAGCTAATTGTCATGGAGGATTGGCCCTATTCTGGCATGTACTTCACAGGTGATGCAGATATCCCACTCCCAAAAGGAGAGGATTGGGATGAAGCATTAGGTAAGAATCATTTTTTATTTTGACGAGTATTGTGATTTTTTTTTATGCATGTTTTGACATTAATCCATGTAATTGTAGATGTTGGTCCAGAAAGACCTATAGGCATGTCACTGATAGCACGGAGGATTCCTCGTGACTTTGGTGCGGCCCCTCATGGTGAGGTCGACGGGAAGGAGGAAATCATATGAAATTTTGAGGGAATCTCTCATGGGATCCTTGAATATGCAAGATTTGATGATGTCCCTTGCGCGTACCAGAGACACACTAGAGGGGTGTCAAAGCATTTCCATCACTTATTGAGGCAGCTCGTACAGGCAGTGATGTGCTATCATGAGCACCACGCCGACTAGACACCTAGGCTTTTATTTCCGCATATTTTTTGAGAGACATGATGTCTCAAGATGTAACCGAAACATACATATTTTTTGAACTTATGATGCACATGGATGAAAACACTCAATATATATATCTTTTCATGTGATGATGATATTTTACAAATTACGTAAATGTATATCTAATACAATATTGGCTATTGTATCAATTAATGCATTCATTCATCTAGGAATATGTTGATATGTAATGTAATCAAAATGTCTTTCTAGTAAATGAACGCGTTGATATGACATTAAGATGTGAGGATTTCTTACAAAATAATGCCCATTTGGCTAAAGAACAACAAGTTGTGAGTTTAGTTTAACAATCAATTCACGAATGTCGAGAGCAATGGCCTCAGTTAGTAGTTCAATAACAACACTATATTCAATGACATTGTTTGTGGTTCATCCTAGACAGATACCTTGAAGGTATATTAACTCACTAGCAGGAATATAAATTACCCAGGCTACAGAAGACAGGTTTCGGGTACTGTGGGAAGCACCATCCACAAAACTGACATAAGGGGCAATAGACATATGCACAATAAGAAATGATCCAATAAGAAAGAAAATGCTCGCAAAGCACACCAAGCCAAAAAAATGTACAAAAATGAAAAAAAACCTATGTAAAAAAGAAACATGCATGAAAGACTCATGCATAGTACTTTTTAAGATACAACCCATTTATGTGTTGACCGAGAGGATGACCTTTATAATCATTTATCGCATAAGCCCAATTCGAAAAAATGCGCTTAACAATGTAGGGCCCATGCCACATGGGTTGAAATTTTCCTGCCCCTAGCTTATCGTGAGCTTTGTCATATAGGAGGATGAGTTCTCTTCATAAAAAGGAATGAGGGGAAATTGACTGGTCAAAATGTGCTTTGAGCTATTTTTCTGTGCTTCTATGACCAGAGCAGCAAAGAAGCGAGTTTCATCAAGCCTCTCTAAATATAGAAGATGCTCTTCTTTTGGCGAGGTATTAGGCAGAAATTCCACATCTAGTTTGAGAGAATGGATTTCACATTCAATTGGAAGGGTAGATTCCAGACCATAGACAATTTGGAATGGAGGGAATTTGGTTGCATCCTTCATTGAGGTTCGGTAAGCTCAGAGAACTGAAAACAACATGAGATTCCAGTTGGATTTGTACATCCCAATCGTACGTAGAAGCATAGTGACAAGAAATTTGTTCACAACTTCAACCTGCCCATTGGCTTGAGGGTAGTTCGGCGTTGAGCTATCATGACACAGACCCAATTTGGAAGTCAATTCAGCCACCATTTATTGGCATAAATGGGAACCATGATCGGTAACAATGGATTGAGGGACGCCAAACCTAGAAATGACATGATTGAATAGAAACTATGCTTGTAAGTGTAGGCATTGCTTCGGCCCACTTTCTTAAGTAGTCCACGGCTACGATAATATAAGCATGCCCCCTGGCCAAATGAGGGTTACACGTCATAAAATAGATGCCCCACTTTGCAAAGGGACCAACGGTAATGACAAGGTGAAGATGGGAAGGTAGCGCGCGTATCTTGCGCTGATAGATCTGACAATCATGATACTTGCAAACTGCAACAATGCAGTCTTTAAATATGGTGGGCTATAAATATCCAGCATGAAGAATCTTCTCTGCAGTAGCATATCTAAAAATGTGACCTCCACAGGTGTCACTATGACAATCATTTATGACCTTTTCAGCCTCCTCAAGAGTCAAACATCAACGGAGAATGGAATAAATTCCAATGCGGTAGAGAGCATCTTCGACTGTGTGATATGGTTGCGATTGATGGCAGATGCATCGACGAGCATCCTTCTTCAACTTAGATCGGAAGGTGGAAGTCTGAAGATATACAATGATATCACCGTACCAAGGATTGAGGGTGCTAATAAGAAAAATTGTGTCGTCCAGAATGCATTCCTCAGAGCCATATGGAACAGAATCGAAAGGGAGAGAGAAGATCAAATATGTGAAGACCAATGACTTCTTCGACTTGGCGGTAGTGAACTCCAAATCGAACTCTTGGAGGATGAAAATCCACTTTGAGTATTTTCCCCCCAGCAATTGACGAGTCAATATGTAAGTCATAGGGTTGCAATCAGAAATCACAGTCACTGTGCGCAATAGAATATAATGACGAAAATTTTGAACAACTTGAATAGTATCCAACGCCAACTTCTGGACATGTGCATAATGCATCTCAATATCAAGAAGATTATGACTTAGATATTAAATGACATGCTCATCACCATCATCATCATATTATACAAAAACCATGGCAATCGTGCTAAACACAACAGCCAAATCAAGGGATTAATCACGATGATAATTTGGAGGATGCAACAGAGGAGCATTAACTAGCAATTTCTTCAGTGGATCGAAGGAATTTTTGGCAATCTCATCTGAGAGGAATGGGACACCTTGCTTAAGTAATCATGTGAATCCTTTGGCCACTTCAGCATAGTTAGGTATAAAATGACATAGGAAGTTAGCTTTCCCCTACAAACTCTAGAGCTGATGTAAGGGGAAAGAAAAGGGGAGATTAACAATAGCATCAAATTTTAGGGGATCGAGATGAATCTCGTCTTCGGAGACGATAAACCATAACAGTATACTGGAGTCAACGCAGAAGATCCACTTATGCAGATTGAGCCGGATGTTATAGCGTCAAAAACAAAGAAAAAACTAACGGAGATGATGAGGATGGTCTTTACGCTTAGTCAAATGAGCCAAAACGTCATGCAGATAAGGCTGAACAATGCGCTTGATATCATGGAAAGAATATGAAACTGCTCACTGAAATGTACCCCGACATTTATAAGACTAAAAGGGAGCTTTTTATAGGAAAAATTACCCCAAGGATAGATAAAGGCAGTCTTATGTTGATCATCCGGAAGAATATTATTATGGCTGTGTCTAGAAAATCCATTCATAAAGGAAAAAATCTCACTCCCAACACATTCATCAATAATATGGTCAATAAAATGAGTGGGATGATTATCCTTAGGGAAAGCGCAGTTAATGTCACGGTAGTTGACACAGATCCGAATAGTACCCTATTTCGTATCCATAGGAAAAATATTGGAAACCCATTCTGTCAAGGGAATTAGATAGATAAAACCATCTTTAATAATTTTTCAACTTCTCCCTTAATGGTGGCTGCCTTTCAAGATTTCACGGGATGAAGACGCTGGCGAATAGGCTTCACACCAAGATAGGTAGGAACCTCATGCACCACTATACTTAGATCGATGTCAAACATTTCTCCATAAAACCACGCGAAAACTTCGCGAAACTCGGGGAAGAGACTAGTATAGACCTGGATCTCATTGGGAAAACAGTTCACCCCAACATGGATGTTCTCGACAACCTGTGGTTTAATAGAGATGTCGATAGGCATTGTTTGTGTGTTTTTTCCCAAGTTTCCTTCCACAAAGACTTCATGTGTTAGGATGGGTGTTTGAAGCAGAGGAGAAGGAACTTGAAAAGTGAAACTCCAGAGACAAGTAGACATAGCCCCAAGGCCAGGCATGAATGAGGAACGATGATGACTATCATCCGAAGGAGGATCCTCAAGAGACATAGTTTCCCTGATGGCCTCATCAAAGGGAAATATCTCTCTTAAGGGATCGGGTGAATGTAAATCTCCAAGCCAAGGGGATTGATAATAAGTGTCAAGAGACATATCCAAAGGAGAATGATCAGGAGGTGGAGGATCCGAAGCTGAAATAAGTTCGAAATAATCAATCTCGGTCGGATGTAACGACATAAAATCTCCAAATGAATCAATCTGCTCGGGTGAAGGGATAATCAATGGATTAGAAGACCTGGAGATCATAATAACAGTAACAGTTTTGGGTGGAGGAAGAGGAAAAATAACCATGAGGGTGTGATCTTTGAGAAGACCCAGCCCTATGCTCTCATAAGGCGTAGGAATTTGGTCTACATATTGAACGTTGCACTTGGAAGATGAAGAAGTGAAAAAATACAATTGATCGACAGTGACGATATTTCCTTCATGCGGAAATAGTAAAACATGAAAGAGAGTGGACGAAACACATAGCATGGCGTGAGTCCAACTGTGACCAAAGAGAAGATTGTAATTGAGCTTGGCGTCAACTACTTCAGCCTCGACATTAATTGTTTTCCCTTCTAGAGTAATTGGTAAACTAGCGAGAACACCAAGAGGTTTAGATTCCCTTCCATCAGCTTCTAGAGAATTTGGAGATGAACTAAGAGTTGGAGAACCGATGGCTTTCCAGCAGGAAGATGACATGACGCACATGGTTGCACCCTCGACCATGACCGCTCGATGGATATTCTTTCCATTAATCCCAACTTGGATGATGAGTGCAAGCTGGTGAGGGAGACGTGGGATGAAATTCTCTAGATCGAAAGTGATAAGGCTTGAATCAACGGGATCAACTCCACTAATGGAAGATAACAAAGGCTTCCGTTGAGATGGACAACTCTGAAGGACTTCCAATGTAGACATAGCATATGACGCCTGAACCAAATCCTCAACAATACTGTAATGTTAAGTAGCATGGGCGTTAGGATTGTAGCAAGACTTACGGAGTACACCTTTGGAAGGTGGTTGTACAACGGGCTCAGTAATAGGCCTTTCAATCTGCAGAGGGCCAGAAACATGTGGAGGAGGAGGACCATTAGTGATATCTTTCCCCACTACCTGACATGGTTCGGTATAATATTTCGATCGGGTAGCTATAGAGACGGATGAAGGACCGCTCATAATGAAAACATGAGAGCCAAATGGGGTAGAGGACTGAGGTTTCTCTACCAACTAGGTCTGATGTGATGAAAACAGTTCTTTGAGAACAACCAGAGTGCCTTGGGTGCCTTTGAGCAATCGACTCACTATGGCCCATCGGGGACAGTACTTGGTGTAGTGCTCTTAGTCACAAATCAAGAAAGGATTCTTCAGTTTACGTTGCGAACTATCATCACCACGAGATTTCTAAGAATCCTATTTCGAGGTATTTTTATTGGCCTTACCTTTACCCTTCTTTTTACCTTTGGAAGTTTTATTCGCTGGATTGGACTAGATGGAATTCAGTTTCGCGATTTTACTGAATTCGAGATCGGCTCAGAAGCAATATCATTGGAAGGAGAAGACTTCTAAGAAGTCTGAGACACGAAACCGATGATACCATCGACAGATGGTGTTGTCGGTGCTTTGGAAGTTCCAAGTCGAGGGGCATCAGGCAATAGTTCATATAATGTGCTAGATTAAGGGTACACAAGATCAAGGTACTGGGCACAAGTAATGGCTTGTTACTTAGTAATGCATGCCCCATAGCAATAAACTGTGTAAAATTTGAATAACTGATATATTATTCACCGAGATTATCCTGATCACACACTATTTTATCTTCATGCAAAATACAGAATCTCTTCTACCATTGATCATTACATGCGGAAATAAAATCAATTGCATGTGCACATTAAAACCATAAAAATTCACACATATGAACACGGTATTTCATGGGAAAGCTTAAAGCTGAAAACCCCAACTATCTGTATATTATATGTCATAGAGATCATGTAACAATAATTGTACAAAGCTCCTCACAAGCTCTCAGCACAACCTCCAATTGCTACACACTAATCAAGCTAGATCTAGCAAAACACATGCTCCAATCTCTGCCACCTGATAGCCAGCCTCTATTGCATAATCAATGTTGTAGGATGGCTCATTAAATAACATAAACCACCTGGCTTGTACTGCGTAATCCTCATGGGCTCCTCCAATCACTGGTAGTTGCAAATATGCAACAGTATAGTCACAACTAATAGTTAACCTGCTCTTTCACCTATCTCTGCACTGGTCTCCACTGAAACTGTCCATGCACTAAAGTTAACTGATATATTATTTAGTTTATTAATGAGTTTATAATTAGTGAATTGATTAATAACTAATTCACACCACTCTCACTAATTTTATCAATTAGTTTAACTGGATACAAATAGCTCAACTATGTTTAGATTAGTTAAACTGAACACAACTCCATTAACTTCCTCAATCCACTCCACCAAACTCTGTCACATGAGTTCTAACTGAAGTATCCATGCAATTTCTCCACTTAACCCCTAGGAATAGCATAATTCCTTCTGTCAGCTCCTGTGCCACATCTGTGCACTTAACTGAAGTGCTCCAAGAGAATAAGATAATGTTTATAGTCCAAATATTATTAAGAGCTAATAATATTCGACATATCTATTTTTAGACTGGAAATCTAAAAATAGATTTCGCCCAATATGTCTAAAAACAGAAGTCCATCTATTTTTTCCAACTTGACCAACCATCCACAAATAGCATCCTGCAACTCATAGAACATGATCCATATGTCTAAAAATAGACTTTGCGCCAAAAATAGCCTGCGGGCCCACTTAGTGAAGGCGACTCTTTTCACTAAGCTCATCATCTTGTTGCAATCTCAACACTCCCTCTCAACAAGATAGGGATTATATGCCACCCCGATCTTGCCTCTGTGGTATTCGAATTTGCTCCTGCTGAGCGCCTTCATCAAGATATCAGCATCCTGATCCTCCATAGGAATGTATGAAAGTAACATGATCTTCTGCTGCACACAATCTCTGATATGATGATACTGGATATCAATGTGTTTAGATCTATCGTGAAATATTGGATTAACTGAGAGTTTAATGCAACTATGATTATCACAATAAATCACAGTAGGATCTAATTGTGAACCGAACAACCCAACCAAGATCTTCCTCATCCATATAGCCTCGCATGCAGCCAAACTTGCTACCATATACTCAGACTCTGCTGAACTGAGTGCCATGGATCTCTACTTCCTGCTGTACCAAGAAACTATTGTCGACCCGATACTGAAAATCTCTCCAGATGTGCTCTTTCTGTCCGTTGGGCTCCCTACCCAATCTGCATCCATGAAGCCACACAACTTCACCTCATCTGACTGTCTATACCATAATCCATATCCCGATGTGCCTCTGAGATATCTCAATACATTCTTACCCGCCTTCCAAAAGAGCTTGGTAGGCTTAACCATAGCTTGTGAAAGCTGGTTAACTACATAGCATATGTCGGGTCGTTTATTGACCAGATACATAAGTGACCCCACCAACTGTCGATAAAAAATGGCATCCGCTACCTCTGCCGAAGTAGCATCCTCCTTCCTCCATCCACCAGGAAGAGGAGTATCAACAGGCTTGTGGCCATGGATGTTGAATTTCTCCAGTATCTCCGAGGCATACTTACCCTGAGAAACAAACAGTCCACCACTGTGCTTCCAAATTTCCAATCATAGGAAATAATGAAGGAGGCCCAAGTCCTTCATCTCAAACTCTTTTGCAAGATCAGCCTTGCATGAGAGCATCAACTGTTCATCACCGGTCAGTATCAAATCATCTACATAAAGTACAATGATCAGCAACTTACCCTCCACCACTATCTGGTATAGGTTCGGATCTGCCTCACTCTTGGAGAATCCAAGTCTGATAAAATAACTGTCGATCTGTGTGTACCAAGCACAAGGTGCTTGTTTCAACCCATACAATGCTCTCTTGATCCTGCACACATGAGACTCGCTACTGAAGATATCGAAACCTTTGGGCTATTCTATGTACACCTCCTCCTCAATCACTCCATTGAGGAATGCAGTATTCACATCCATCTGATGAATGTGCCACCCCATCTACGCTGAGAGAGCAAGAATCGTTCATATGGAAGAATACCTTGTGACAGGTGCAAAGGTCTCCTCATAATCGATCCCCTCAATCTGTGAAAAACCTCGGGCAACAAATCTTGCCTTGTACTTCTCCACACTCCTGTCAGCTGCCTGCTTCACTTTGTAGATCCATCTCGAACCCACCACTGATTTCCCTTCCGGCCTTGGGACAATCTCCCATGCACTGTTTCTGACAATCGAATCATACTCTTCCATCATGGCATCTACCCATGTGGGATCCTCCACAACTTCCTCAAAAGAGGATGGCTCTGTCACAATACACTTTCTCATAAGAGCCATGTATCCAGCATACCGATCAGGTGATTGTCTCTGTCTGCGCTGTGATGTAGGTGCTCCTACAATCCTCTCTGCATCTTGAGCTAGTCGCTCAGCTTCTGTAGTGCGCTTCTGCCCTCTAATGGTTGGCGCTGCATGAGTGGTCTCTTCCACTCCATGAACCTCCTCTTGTGGCTGATCCACATCCAGAGACTCATCCTTAAGAACTAATAGCTCCTCATCTACATGCAAGTGTGGCTCCCTCTCAAGCGAACACTTCATGGCTTGCTCCTCATGAAATTTTATATCCCGTCGCACAACAGTCTTGCGACTGCCTGGAAAATACACACGATAGTTGTGGGGTGTATCAGTGTACCCCAAAATATCCCAACCTCTGCAGTCGGCTCCAGCTTCTTCCTGGCATCCTTCGTCACATGAATGTAAAGAGGTGAACCAAAAATCCTCAAATGGGAAATATCAGGCTTCTTACCAGAAAATGCCTCCTCGGGTGTACTCATGCCAAGTATCCTGTGAGGACAACGGTTCTCGCGTACATATACCGCATTGCATGCCTGGCCTGGCGAAGTGTATGGGAAGGCCCCCCGATCATGCAACATCGCCCGTGCAGCACCCACGATCGTTCTGTTCTTCCGCTCAGCCACCCCGTTCTGCTGTGGGTTATGGGGTGCGATGAGCTCTCTCCGAATCCCTTCTGCGCTGCAGAACTCCTTGAATTCAGCCGAGATTAATTCACCACCATTATCACTCCTTAGAGCAATCACCTTCTTCCCCGACTCCTTCTCGACCAGTGCTTTAAACTCACAGAACTTCGCGAATGTATCGCTCTTCTTCTGCATGAAGAAGATCCAGCACTTTCGAGAGAAATCATCAACAAATATCACATAATACCTGTGATTTGCTGTCGAAGCAACTGAGAAAGGTCCACATACGTCTGTGTGAATTCTCTCAAGGATCGTCGTGGCGTGAATATCCTTCTCATGAAAGGTGGCTTTCACAAATTTTCGTAAGGTACACCCCTTGCATTGATCTGACTGTGCAAGAGTACCCTTAGGAATCCTAGTAGAAATCTGCTGCAGTATCTTCAAAGCTCCATGGTGAAGGTGGCCCAATATCCGGTGCCACAACTCGCCATCATCCCAGCTCACCACTCCTTCTGCCTTGCCTTCCATTGCTGCACAACAATCTACCTGCAATTGATAAAGGTTCTTAACTCGAACACCTATCCTTCGGGTCTCACCAATTTCCTTACTGCACAGGAAAGCCTTTCCCTCGCTAAAGACAACATCATATCCCTTGTCTTCTAACATCGCCACAAAGATAAGATTATTCTTCAATCTTGGAACATGCATCACTTCCTTCAATATGAAGGGTTTACCAGAATCCCTCTCAAAGGAAATGGTACCGATACCGGTCGCATTGTATCTACCATCATCGCCCATCTCGATGCTCACTCCAAGATCTTTCTCATCTAGATCAGTAAACAAATCTCGATCTCCTGTCATGTGAAAAGATGCACCATTGTCAAGAAACCACACTGAACCCATCACACTTGATACCAAGCATGTGATCAGCAAAAAATCCAGCTCAAACTGCGAGGCTAAGGCCTCTCCAGCTGCAGATCCAGCAACCCACTTATTTTTCTTCTTCTGTGAACAACTAGTGGCGTAATCTCCGTGTTGGTGACAGTGACAGCACTTCACCTTGGACATGTCCTATTTCTTCCCTTTCGCACCAGATTGAGAAGAATGCTTCTTTCTCTTCCCCTTCTTTGCTTTGGCAGCCAAAGCGCAATTTTCTTCATCAGAGTTCTTTGATGAAGATCCGTCCCCGGTACTTTGCCTTATCTCCTCTTGCACAAGATCTTACCAAAGTCGCTCCCATCTTGGCAATTTCTCCCGACCATTGACAAAGTCCTGATAGGAATGCCAACTCTTCGGAAGCCCAAGGAGAACCAAGCTCACCAAGTCCTCGTAATCAACAGTAACCCCCACACTTCCCAACTCATCCCTGCATTCGATGAACTTCGTGAGGTACTTGGGCATACTATCGCCTTTCTCCATTTTTATGTTTGTGAGTTTCTCCTTGAGCGCCAACTTCCTCTGGTCTCTCTTGATTTGAAATAAGTCTGTCAAAGCTTTCCACATCAAGAATGGAGAAGCCTTACCATGAAGGCTGGACACTATGTTATCCTTTACACCTTCCAACAGAATCCTTTCACACTTTGTTGTCTTCTTTTGCCATGCGTCAAGTACAACAGCATCACTAGAAGTAGGCTTTGGAATTTTTGCATCTATGAACTCCTTCAACCCATTTTCATCTAGCACCGCCTCCATCATGTCCTTCCATGCAATATAATTCGAGTTGCCCTCAAGGGCATAATCCAATCACAATCCGTTGAAAGACATCTCAACTTCGACACCAAGAAAACACTGCTGCAAATTCGAATTCCACCAGCTCAAAACTCAACCGCTTCAATGTTTTGCAATTGCTCCAATGATCAATATCACTCTGATACCATGTAGAAAATTTGAATAAGTGATATATTATTCACTGATATTCTCCTGATAACACACTATTTTATATTCATGCACAATACATAATCTCTTCTAGCATTGATCATTACATGCGGAAATAAAATCGATTGCATGCGCACATTAAAACCATAAAAATTCACACATATGAACACAGTATTTCATGGGAAATATTAAAGCTAAAAACCCCAACTATCTGTATATTATATGTCATAGAGATCATGTAACAATCATTGTACAAAGCTCCTCACAAGCTCTCAGCACAACCTCAAATTTCTACACACTAATCAAGCTAGATCTAGCAAAACACATGCTCCAATCTCTGCCACCTGATAGCCAGCCTCTATTGCGTAATCAATGTTGTAGGATGGATCATTAAATAACTTGAACCACCTGGCTTGTACTGCGCAATCCTCATGGGCTCCTCCAATCACTGGTTGTTGCAAATATGCAACAGTATAGTCACAACTGATAGTTAACCTGCTCTTTCACCTATCTCTGCACTGGTCTCCACTGAAACTGTCCATGCACTGAAGTTAACTGATGTATTCTTTGGTTGATTAATGAGTTTATAATTAGTGAATTAATTAATAATTAATTCACACCACTCTCACTAGTGTATCAATCAGTTAGACTAGATACAACTAGCTCAACTATGTTTAGATTAGTTAAACTAAACACAACTCCATTAACTTCCTCAATCAACTCCACCAAACTCTGTCACATGAGTTCTAACTGAAGTATCCATGCAATAGCTCCACTTAACCCTCAAGAATAGCGTAATTCCTTCTGTCAGCTCCTGTGCCACATCTGTGCACTTAACTGAAATGCTCCAAGAGAATAAGATAATGTTTAGAGTCCAAATATTATTAAGAGCTAATAATATTCGACATATCTATTTTTAGACTGGCAATCTAAAAATAGATTCCGCCCAGTATGTCTAAAAATAGAAGTCCATCTATTTTTTTTCCAACTTGACCAACCATCCACAAATAGCATCCTGCAACTCATAGAACATGATCCATATGTCTAAAAATAGACATAGTCTAAAAATAGACTTTGCACCAAAAATAGCTTGCAGGCCCACTTAGTGAAGGCAATTATTTTCAATAAGCTCATCATCTTGTTGCAATCTCAACAGAAACTTAGCAATCAGAGCAACGAAGGAGGTAGTGAACCAGTCAATTAGAAGCTTATTAGGAATTTCAAACTTGATTAGACGACGATGATGCCTCCATTCATGAATATGACCTAAGATATGAGTAGCTCGATCTTGATTCAAGGATGTGAGGAGGTGCATCACAGTTTCATACTGAACCGGGAGATGAAAATGTGTGAGAAACGCCATGGCTAAAGATTTGAAACCTTGGAAGACACTGCGAGATAATTCGATGTATCACTTGGCAGCGCCACCAGTAGCAGTCTGTTGGAAAATACAAAGTCGGATAGAATCTTCAACCCAAGAGTTAGAGGAACACCAAAGGTGATATGTCATAACATGCACTTGGGGGTCTTCTCCTGACTTTCCCTCAAACTTGGGAAAATCACTAGGAATTTTGGTTGGAAGTGGAGGCCAATATGGATTATGAAGGATTGGATCGTTCATCAATTTTGACACATCAAACAGTTCCAAGGTTGCAAGGAAAGGTAATTGAGTATTTAAAGGCATTACAAGTTGTTGATAAAGACCAACATTTGGATTCCACCCAGGTTGAGAGAAATTTTTCCCCCATATGTTTTGTCCCGGAGGATTCTATCCATAGGGGTTATAAGCCTAAAAAATTTTCCCATACGTGGGTTGAGGACCATGATATTGATTCTGAGCATACCATTGAGGTCCTTGCTGAGAAACATATGGATTTTACTGCAGAATGAAAGCAGTGCCTTGAGGTGCATTATACAACACCTGAGTTTGACCTGGCAGAAGATATGTAGTGCCTTGAGGAGCGTTGTATACCATATGATATTAACCTTGAGGGATGTAAGAAATTCCTTGGGGCACACTATATATGACTTGAGATTGACCTGGAGGAAGATAAGTGGTGCCTTGCGGCTGAATGAGTTGCCCCTGGCATGCAGGTTGACTCGAATACTAAGGTTGGACAGGCTATCCCTGCGGAGCAGGTTGGCCTAGATACTGAACGCCACCAGGTTGCCCTTGTTGAAAAGGTTGTCCTGATGGTTGGGACGAACCAGATTGCACATAAAGACTAGGTTGACTTGGTGCAGGACCAAAGGGTTGTCCTTGTTGTACAAAAGTAAGGCCTTGTTGAACACAAGGGTGACGCTATTGCATAAAATTTTGTGCCTGTTGTGGATATATTCCCCCCGCCAGGAACATAATATGCACCCTGTTGAACACGAGATTGACCAGAAGAACCGAAGGGTTGTCCTTGTTGGGCTGAAGGTTGTCCCTGGAAGGGTTTTCCTTGCAAATCATAAGGTTTTCCCTGTGAGCCGGAGGGTTGTCCCTGTTTGTATGTGAACTGACTAGGAATAATTGGAGGCAAATAGATGGAATTACCGTACGCGTCATAATTATGGGAGGGTTACCAGAAGTTGCTAACTGCCGAGAACCCTGAGGGGTGGAATTCTGCTGCTGAGGACCCTGAGAGGTAGAATATTGTTGTTGAATGGCCAACAGACACTCATTGAATTCATAACCACTAGGAATGGAAATAGAAACTATAGGTTCAGTACAAGTAGGTGGGACTTCCATAACACGTGGTTGTGAAACACTCATGGTGGGCCTAACATGTATCATGGGATTGATAAAAATAGACCTATGGACAGTAGAAGGTCCTGATGAAGATGAAGTTATACTAACAACCAGTGCAAATGTATCCACACAGACAGTGGGCCAGACATGAACAAACATAACTATCATAGAGGTCATAGGAGTCGAGGGGGATGCCCCTGACACCGAGACAACCGAGCTCCCAGAGGTAGTCGATGTATCAGACCATATCAGATTCTGATACAATGACTAAAAACTGGAAATAATCTAACCAAAAGTATGATAACCACATGGGAGAGATATCAGTTGAGAGGAAGGTTGATTTGATACATAAGGAAAGTTCTCTGGAGGGAGCTGATAATCTCCTGTAGAAACATAAATCTCTTCACTACTAACGAGACTCGAAGAATCCATGTCGGATGAAGACATTTGATCATGAAAAAGACAACGAACAGTGCCGAGTAAGGCAGTAATTATTAAAGGTGGTTCCTAAGTAAGAGGGGGGAATTCTTGCACATTCCCAAAACCAGACCAGGCGTCTTGGTGTTGGAAATTGATATCAAATGGCTCTTCAAGAGGATATTGGGTAGCGAGAGGTAAGATACTCAGAAGAAGAGACTGCCAAAAATCGACAGACCTAGTGGATTGAGATGCTTCCGAAGAAACTTCAGGAGATGGATCACCACTAGGGGGTAATGAAGAGGATGACGAAACTTGTGGTTCTGCCACCATGACAATGTTTCAAAACATAAAGGAAACAAGATAGCATATTTGAGTCTTCAAGACCAAACAATAAGGAACTACCAACAGCAAGCCAAGAAAATATCTTTAATGAGCATGTGATCATAGGCAATTTAATTTTATGACATTGAAACGAATCTTTGTTGTTTCATTTTTTAAGAGTTGAGAAATAGGAAAAATATGACTCTAGTCATTTTCAAATTGAACGAGCATGAAAGGACAAGTGCTCGATGATCTTTTCCCTTTTAGAGAGTCACGAAAAGGCCAAAATGACTACTCATATGATCTAAGAAAGAGGGTGTACCAAGTTTCCATGAACTACAATATACACCTTGGTGATCAAATGAAAGAGAAATAACCAAGGACTTGACGTACGTGCAGGCAATATCCCCGAATGTTGTGTTCGGTGTATCATAGTTACATGGTGGCAGACTCGGCTTCCTATGGATAAAGGATTGCAAGCTACGAGGGTCTCCCTTTATATACGTGACAGTACGGGGAGCACAAGCCCGTGCTAGTGTTGTCTAATGCGAGATGGTGAATGACAGCTACTAGGTTTAACAATGCCAGAACACATCACTAGCCTAGACCTCTAAAATATGTGTGTTAGGTTTCAATGCTTCCTTAGGTTGATTGAATTTATTTTAAGGTTGATAGTGAATTAATGTTGTGATTTGAAGGCCTTACCGAATGTGATCTCCAATTCCTAAATACACACTACATGCAAAATAAAATCATTTCCATTCAATGAACACTAACTAAGAGAAGGATAGTAATCTATGACAAAGTAGCAATCAATTGAATCACAAGAAGAATTTCACTAATGCATCTAATACAACCAAATCAGAAAACGAAAACTCTTTCCTTGTTCGATAAGAGCTACTAAAGAAAAAGAACATTTCCATTTTCAAATTAAGCGAAAGAATGCAAATTTTGTCTTTTTAGATGAATAAGAAGCACAATACACTATTACACTAAAAAGCAAAAAAACACTAGTTTTGAGCACTGCATATGCAATGATCTAAAACAAAGAGATGAATGCAATACAAACATAAAAAACACTCAAAACAAGGATGCACTCTTCCAAGAAAACAAAGGGCTTTCGAACCATTTCAACGAGCAATGTAATCTATGCTCAAAGTCATGAATGGAGATATAAACAAAAACAAAGGTGATCATTCAACAAACTAAAGACACGAAGGACCGAAATAAATAATAACACAATCAGGCAGTGAATTCAAATGAAAAAGATCAAAGTGACTCGAACTCAAATCAAAAGTCTCAGTGAGAAGAGAGTCAAACAAATGGACAAGGGACCTAGAAAACCTAGGGAAATAAACTGCATTGATAAGATGATGGAAAAAAACTGAGAATACTGAGACTACAAAGTCAAAAAAATCTCAATGGACCAATTGCAAGGTAAAAAACCAATCCAGAGGCAAGAAGCACTGACAAAACTTAGGAAAGAGGCAAAAATTCAATCCTACAAGATTTGGAACGATAGTTTAGCTGTAATCTATCTTAAACATGGGTTGGTGCACCTGTGACAAAAACAACATGTGCCAATCAGCGTGATTGTTCAAAGAAAAGCACCATTGAGCTAGAAAACCATGGGAAAAAATAAAAACCACTGAGAAGAGGTCAGACTTGACACTCTAGAGCTGAACAAGATGGTTGAAAATAGTCAGAAAAGTCAAGCAAAGCATAAAAACAATGAAACGACCAAGGTCGAATCGACAATAAAAACACTCGAAAAACAATGAGATGACAAAAACACACTAATCCCTAGTGGAGTCACCAACTTGTTGTGTAGGTAAATCTCCTCTATGGACAGATGCAATCCCTTTAGCCCTAGGGTGGGTCTAGCAACAAGGGGACATGCTAATGCGTTGATTCCTAGTTAATGAATGAAACTAAGTCTGGATAGATGTCCTACCTTTGCTCCAACACAGTTGTCGTAGCTATGGCAACAGTCTCATGATATTTGTCTCGACACATCACAGTCCTTTAGCGGTGGTACTCAGGTGCCTACACAAGGATCAGAGAATGATAGCAGTGTACGAAACAATACTTACATTCATAACTATCTAATTGGTCAAGGATAATTAAACATATTGCACAAGATTAATCATATCAAACGCAAAATGGGAACCAAAACATTAGTCATGTATTAATAAGAAGAGAGAAAGAGTTTACAACCAAAATAGCCTTCACATTGCAGCCTCCTTCAGCAGGTCCAATAAAAATGCATCTCAAGCATTCGTCGGGGAATTGGACTTGGCGAGGCAATAAGCCTAGACTCTCTCTCGACAATAGGTATCTTTCTACTCTATCTCACACCAGCTATATCAAAATTTTTAGCTATTCAACCACTTCATCTATTGTACAAAATTTTCAGTTAGCTGCAATTATGTGAGAGAGATTTATTTATAGGAGAGGAGGAGGAGGTTGGGATCCCTCATATGGTGGAAGGGAGGCCTTATCCTTTGGGAGGTTGCTCAAATGTATGAAACAAGAAGCCAAAGGAAGATTTTTGATGTTATTCAATCGAAAAATCCATGCTGACTCCACTCACGAAGTGGTTGGGAATGGAAATTTCTCTTCTATTTTAAAAAATTTTCCAAAAATAGCTCGGCGCGGGCAGTCCACTAAGGCAGAGCGCCTATGGGCATGAGGCCATAACTACCTGCCAACATCGACCCAAAATCATATGTTTTTGATATTTTGCTCTAGGAATGGTTTACAGAGGAAATGTTATTCTCATGGCAAGGGATGCAATGACATGTTTTGCAAGGTATGATACTACATAGAAGTCATAGAAATGGTCCTCCAATATTCGGGATGGGGATTGCAGGGATGGTGACAAAATGTTGTGTAAAAATGTCCCCCATGGACATATAAAGGCAGTCTTGTGTTGATCAGCAGGTAAGATGTTGATATGGTTGTAGCTAGAAAAACCATCCATAAAGGATAATATCTCACTCCCAACACATTCATTGATGATATCATCAATAAAAAAAGTGGGATATTTATCCTTTGGGCAAGCCCGATTAATATCTCGGTAATCAACACAAATGTGAATGGTACCCTATTTTTTATTGATAGGGACAATATTGGACACCCAATCTGTCAATGGGATGGGATAAATGAATCCAACCTTAAGAAGCTTTTCAACTTCTCCCTTAATGAAGGTGGCCTTTCTAGGGTGCACTGGGCGAAGTCATTGACGAACACGCTTCGCGTCGGAAGTGAGTGCTAAGTGGACTATTCAAAAATATGAGAAATTAGTCAGTTACGACTACCTCTAATGGAAATGGTCTGTAGTGTTCAAAATGGGGAAAAACAAGCTCAGTAGGCAATATCTCAAGATATTCCACTATGGAATCATAGAAATATGGAATCACACCAATATTTATAAACCAGAGATAGACTGGTAGGGCATTTACTGGTTATATCACCTCTAAAGAGAGGGTGAAAACCAGAGGCTTCCTGGTCCGTTCCAGACTCTATCTATAGAATATTGGTGAAACACAGCAAGTGTGGGAATGACACGCTCCTCTTAGATTTTTCTGCCCTTAGGAGCCTTATATCTATAGATCTAAATAATGTATCCAAAAGAGAAGAAAAATCCAAACAAGGAAGAAGCGATAAATTCCACTCTCAGGAAACTCTGCAATAGGCTCAAGGAGGACGTTGTATAAGCAAGCCAGTGTTAAAATAATGTAGACTAGGGCTGGGTTCCCTTATTTTAGGCTGTGTGTGACCTCCATGCAGATTTTCAGCCAAAATAAATGGGTTTAGAGGGCTTAAACAGACCTCCCACAATCAACATTAGCTGAAAATCATCTAAAGGAGAGAGCTGAGTTAATAGAGAAACCCTCCTTCAGGAATTGCACAGTGCCTACTGGAAGCCACTGGAAATCAGCCATGAAACTCATATTATAGTATGGAAACAAGAAATCAGATCCATAATGAAGTTCCCTTGTACAAGCATTAGAATTACATGAAGCAGGAGCAAGAATTCTTCAGAAATTATAGCAGTAACACATGGAAAAGCTGCAGAAAGACTTGACAGCGTCCTATATGAGGAGCTTTAGTTGTTGTAGGTTAAAACTTAGATCTATAATTGATAAATGGCTAAAACATCAGATCCATACCAGATCTGGAAACTATTCATCTTGCTTAACAAGATCCCCTTGGGGTTTTATCAAAATAATGTATAATAAAGTGTAGATCTAGCTTTTAATACACTGAATTGCAGAAAAATTCAGATATTTCTGAAGATGGATTTCAATAAATTATATATCAGATCTGAATAACAATAGATCAGCAAACTACTTTACAAATCTTCAAGTGAGAGGTAAGCCTCAATCACCAAAAAGCAAGTACATTGAGAAATATAAGCAACAATGAAACATGTACATGAGAATAACGCAGTTCTCTAGAGAAACATCGTAGTAGCTTGACTGAAATGTTACAGCAGATAAGAAGTATAGATATGAAAGTAAAATGAGAGTGGGATCCTCTTCCCAGTGGTCACAAGACAGACTCCCTAAGAGAAATCTCCTCTAAACAACTAGATCTTGCAGATCTAGTTCACCCACTTGCTGCAACTCACAAGCAGCTGCAAAACCCTCAAAAGGACCAGTGCTGCTATAGAGATGAAGCTTGGCCATAATTCCAGATAGTGGAGAGATGCATCACAATCTCCTCCAAAGAGCTACTCCATGGAAGGAGAGAGGATTCCTAAACAGGAAATCCTCTTCCCTTAGGCTAAACAACCAAGAAAATAGAGTTGCTGCAGCAACCTCTAAAATTCTTCAAAAACCTTTGCTTGATGCCTCTCCTTATTTTTATAACATGAGGGCTTTCCAAAACTGTAAACCACCTTCTTCAACTTATCCTCTTTCACACATGAGATCCTCTTCTAGAAGTACGTTGTGCTTGATGGATAAGCTTCCCTCCAATCTGCGTTGTAAGTGGGGCCAAGGTTGACCCATTCAAATGAATTTCCCCTTTTCATACTTAAGGGTGTTTAATATAATAGCCCATATTTATCCCCTTTCACATTGGGCATGTATTTATTCTCAACTTAGGAGTTTAATAAACCTCCTTCTCATATTTTTATTCATGAATGCAACATTCCCATTAGATGAAAATTTGGGAATATTATAGTCTCCCACGGCAAAATGTTGCTTGCCCTCAAGAAACTCTTATTGTAGATGAAAACCAACTATTCCCTCCAAACGGCATCCACATAAGGAAGGCTTCCTCTATTTTTTGCAATAGGTCATGTATGTTTGGTTCCAAATTTGTCTTCTACCAATGCATGAGATGAGTTCCAACTGTGAGGTTAGGTGTCCTCTGCCTACCATGAAGCACAAGATGACAAATACATGATGTCCAACACCATCACAAACACATGAGAGACATAAAGTAAGGTAGCTCCTCCCATAAAGGAAAAGCCTCATCATGCATAACATTCCTCCATCCCATGTTTGTGAACTTGAATAATCATTGATATGCCTCCATTCTTAGCCCTCTTGGCCTTGTTGGATCCAAACTCCATCATTTCAGCATTATGCAAAGAAGAAGAAAAGGAGTAATATGGGTAAAAAAAATATTTCAAACCATATTCTCCCAAAATCAACCACTAGAGCAAGGCTCTTTGCTTCCATCCTCCATCTCTTCCATGTAAGATGGACAAGCCATGCTTCCCAAAAGATGATGTGCATGCCTTTCTTTGCTGCAAGTTATCTTTGATAAATAAGGCATGAACCAAAAAATTATGATTCATGGGGTGGTCACCATACTCATTCAAAAGCATCAAAGCAACAAGGGATCTTTCTTCCCTCTTTCCTCCTCATGTGCATCATGAAACCAAACCATGCTAATGCACATGTGACATGTCACATCAGCACAATACAAAGTACCATCATCAATGCACATCTTCAGATGATCATGCCAAGTTTCTCACCATGCAAAACACATAGACATAGGAGATGTCATGTGGTGGACATACCTTCTCAAGTGAAACAAAATTGTAGATGCCCTCTCTTGCTGCAACATAACATTGAAATACAAGGCATGATTCAGAAAATAATGAGCTATTGGGTAGCAAACATACTCACCCAAAAGCAGTCATAGCAACAAGGACTTTGCAGCCTTCTTGCTCCATTAGCATGTGGGTCTTGGAGCAACAACACAATGATGAACATGTAAAATGCCTCATCAACCCAGTATAAGCAAGCTCCTCATACCACATCATGTGGGAGTCATTCCTCCTCCCAAGTCAAAGTTCATGCATGAAATATACCTCCAACAGAAATGCATGTGGACATAAGAGACATACTTCAAGCATAGGTGAATACATAGACATAAGATTTAACTTGCGATGTCCAACTCTCCCTCTAACATTCACATCATCAATGATTCCTCTTCATATAATCTACTAATGATGTACCAAGCATGAGATAAGAGAATGAGAATCCTTGGGTAGAGATCATGCTTACCCTAAGGCAACCAGCACTTCCATGCCTCCTTATACATTTCATAACTGCGCTTCAAGGCATATATCAGAAAAATAGGTGCCTTTGGAGAGTGATAGGAGTCTCCCAAGGGAAACCATCGTAACCAAGATTGTTGGTCCATATATGTCTGCAATTGATCATGTGACCCCTTGCTCACCATCCTCATCCTCTCACCAAAATATGGAAGTTGAGTGATGTGCTGCCAAATCATGGCATTCTTCATTTGCAGAATACCATCTCCTTGAACCCACTGAAGAACTTTACATCTCATGGAATATTGAAATGAATCTTTGTTGTGATCTGTTAGTGAGACCTTCTTCTCATGTATGGTCTTCCAAAACCAGCAAAGCTTTGAATCTGCAGAACCTCCAACATGCTCCAAGAGTCATGAAGCCTCTTTGTCACAGCCACTAAGTGACAGCGCTGTGATATATCTTTGCTTCAAATCAGCACTTTGAGCTAACCCTTCGCTATGCATAGATCTTGAAATGATATGTGCTGAAATCTTATGCATACCTTGGATCGACTGTTATGTAGGAACCTCTTGACAGAACACAAGATTTCCTCCATCTGGGCCAATGATGCCTCTAACTATTGGTAAGAATGATGGTTTCCTTTCTTCAAGTATACAAACGCTGGAATATTTCTTCTCATCCTCATGCATCTCCCGATTCATACATGGGACCCCATATGATAAGAACTCAAGACTACCTTGCAAAGATGCAAGTGCCTCTTCTCTAGATGCAAGCTCCTTAGCAGGAGGTAGTGAAAATGGCGATCTCTTGCCCAAAGTGAAAAGATTGACATTCTCCTTTGTTTCCTTGGGAGATGTCTCTTTGTAGCTCATCTTTTTCCTCTCTTCCTCAAACTCCTTGAGATTTTCTTCAATACTCTTCAATGTTTGAAAAAGAAGCAATGAGATCTCTTCTTCAGTCATTCTCCCTGCCTTGTGATAACAGGAAGTGTATGGTTCTTCCTCTTCATCTTGAAACCCTTTAGGAGTTTATTTTCATCTCTTTTCTTCATGGCTATACCTCTGACCTTCTTCAAATAAAGTGGGCATAGTGGATCTATGAGGAGATCTAGGATCCTCCCGTCTTCTGCTTTGTTGATAGGAAGTGCTAGGGCTTTCTTCTTCTTCTTGAAATTTCATGTAGCTCTTACTGCAACTTTCTTCTTATAGAAACCCTCTAGGAGTCTCGGTACTTCTTATTTCTCTCTTTTCATTTAACTTTTGGGAGAGACCGTTCTTAGATCTAGAAAATGATGAGAATAATCTCATCTGCTCCATCAAGCTGATCTCTGCTTCTACTTATTAATTCACTGGTAGCTTGATCTCACAGGTTGTGCCAGAGATCATGCTCTGATACCACCATAGTGTTCCAAATGGGGAAAAACAAGATCATTAGGGAATATCTCAAGATATTTCACTATGGAATCATAGCAATATGGAATCGCACCAATATATCTAAACCAAATATAGACTGGTGGGGAATTTACTGGTTATATCACCTCTAAAGAGAGGGTGAAAACCGGAGGCTTCCTGGCCCGTTATAGACTCTGTCTATAGTGTTGGGGTCCTGTGTTTTGATAGATTGGCCAACCAAAAGACAAGGCAACATCAGAGCCAATCTTTAGAGTTCTAGGATCTAGTCCTCCTATTCTCAGAGAGGGATCTCTCAAATTTTTTGCAAAGATATGTCTTGTTTGCTTTTAAGTATTGATTTTAGACTAGTTATTAAGTGCAAGTGTTTGTTTGATTTGTTTGTTTGGTTGAATTGGTACAACAGAATATGAAATTTCTAGGTAGTATAGATAGAAAGAAGAAGTGTTAGATTCATTGGGCAATGGAGTCAAGAAGAAGTAAATAACAAGCTCATCAATGGACATGGGATATCAAAGGGAAAGTCTAACTTGGCCACAGGATCCTTTAGTTTTGTGAATGAGATGGAAATTAATGATTTTGAAAGAGATTTTGAATTCTCAACAAAGGGAACTTAAAAACATAACTTGAACATAAATAGGTATTTGATAGACATGGCTAACCATGAATTCTACAAACCACACTTTAAGCAAATAATGACTTCAAGACAAATTTTTAAATGAAATATAATATTTGGGAGCACATCCTATTTCATCAAAGACTTTATTTCAAATTAATTTGAAAACATGAAAGATTCACTGATAATTGTAGTCATAGAAGAGGAAACGCCTAAACATCCATGATTACAACTATAAAGACCTTTGAAACAACTATTTAAGCAAGAACAAAGGGTATGATCAAAATAGACCTCTTTGGAAAACTATAAACAATGGTACTTCACAGGGAGAATTCAAAAACAACTTTCAAGTGGCAGCAGACAAGCATGGAAAACCATAAATCATGTTGGAACCAACTATTTGAACTATTTGAGAAATAAACAAGCATAAGGGTTCACGAGAATGATTAAAGACTCTAAAATGTCTCAGCATAAGAAAACATAAAACAGTGAAGGATGAATAGGTCTAAGGTGCTTCCAGGAGTCATTTATTAGCCTAAACTTTTCACCCTACTGTAGTAATAATTTATGGAACAAAATGAAAACAAGAAAAAAAACAGATAGTTCAGAATACATCACCAATAGCCAAGCTCAGGGATCCAATGATAAAGCCTTCTCAAGAACAAGCATGTCAGCACATCATCAAACTTCCAAGACTTCAATTTCTTCTTCAACTTCAACATACTATGTATTATTTCAGAGAGTTCCAATGTTACAACTAGTGACCAACCAACCAACAACTTCTCATCTTCTTTAGAATTATTTATAGAAGAAATGAGGAGGTGGAGGAATTCTAGGGTTGAGTATCATTAATTCTATACTAAATGCAACTTCTAGCCTTGAAAACCATGCAAGTCATAAGGCAGGAGAGCATGGAATTACAACTCAGTCTTATTTACTATGTTTCTGCTTTTTAGGCTTAGTGGGTAAAAACATTGACTTTAAGGCATTTTCTTGTCTTTAAAATAACTTTGTCGACAATGTGAAATATTTGATTTTATTTTGTAATAACTGTTAGCTTCCTTTAAAAAAAATATCACTAACTGGACAATCACTATGCCTTCTTTTAATTTATTGAGGTTGCAGGTGGAACTTTGGTAGCTAAAGAGGATTCAATTAGCCCCTTTGATGTGGCATTCAAGGCTTTTTTTGAGATCTTTCGTGGATTAGGCCTTTGATTCCAAAGTTCATGCCTTGATCCTTTAAGCTTTACTTAACATCTTTAATCCTTCAATTATGCTCTGATCTTCATATTTGACGCTGATTTTCATTCATTTAATTAACTCTGACTGTGTTTGTTGTTTGCAAGTGCACAGAGGGTTTATTGGATTTTTTGTTCAGGAAGTCGATAATCATGACTTATCGATCTTCTAAAAACATGTAATTATCACGTTAAAGCTCTTTAATTTGTTTCAAAGGCCGTGCAGATCGTCATCCTCGGCCAATAACATTGTAATTATCTGTTGGAGGGTTTTAATTTGAACTTCTTTAAACCTACATAAAAAAAACAAAAGTTAATTTAAATCCTACGAAGATTTGGTTTAAAACTGCTTTGGCGAGTTCATGGAGGTGGTCTGGAGCTGTGAGAACGGATGAATGCAGCAGTATAAGGAGCAGAAACCATGGCGGAAAACAAAACAGGGTTTAAATTTGAGTTAGGGTGTGAATTGAAGAATGGTGGTTTTGGGAAAACCGACAGTGGTTTTTGCATTGCATTTGAGGGGTAGGCAGTATTTCCTGAAGAAATGTGATTCCATACATCACTTGACACGTGAAAAATGAAAACTGCCTATTTCGCAAAAAATTTTGGAGTTAAAATTTGGGCGCAAAAATTTTGCAATACACATCGTCAACTGTTGGATGATCAGCTGCAGATTCGATAGTGCGGATTGCATGCGACGGGTGAGAGATGCGGGGTTAAATTTTATGCGGGGCCCAAGGTGATGTAATTTTTTGTCGCATAGTGGACGGGTTTATTTGGTGGTATTGAGTTAAGTCTCGATCGTTGGATCTCTGAAACAAACAGTTGAGATTACAAGATGGGGCAGAGAATTTAAAAGGGGAAATGGGAAGGCAGATGAAATAGATGGAAGGATGATTGCCCAAGGGTCTTTGATCTATGGAGATCAATGGTTCACATCAATTCAAACCATAATGTTGGGAAATGATAAAAATAGACTGAAGGCAAGGTTTTTACAGAGATTTATGTATTTAAGTGCCCGATTGCGGGGCCAAGGTTGTATGAGGAAAAAAGGTATAAAGGTAATAAGCCCTCAGGGACTTAAATGCCTTATAGTGTAAAAGGGTGTTTTTAGGTCAAAAATAGGGATTTTCAAGACCAAAACAGGGTTCTGATAGGTGAAATAAAGGGTTTTTAAAACCAAATAAGGTGGAATATAAGGTTTTAAAGAGGATATTAATGATTTGGAGGTTAATATGAAAGGATGAAAGGGGAAATTTGTAAAGGAAAATAGGGGTGGAAATGGAGATGATTTGTGGAAATGAGATGGAGAAGTGAATGATGAGAATGGAGGTTCATGAGCAGTTTTCTTTGGTAAACAGCAGGTACTTTAGGACTAATAGTGAAACAGTAGTGAAGATTAATTCAAAAGGTAATGATCATCATAAAACTTCAAAGGATGATGAGTTTTCAAAGGAAACTATCTCTTTAAAGGTTTAAAAGACAAACTTAGCCACCATTGAGTATAACAGAATTTATAGGTGGCTAACAGTGGCTCCACTTGGGGAGGACATCTAGTTCTTTAGGTGTTCAAAACCTCAGCTATTGATCTCTAGCTTTTCAGTAAACCAGTGCCTTCATCCATTGGGCAGCAACTTTCTTTTCTTTTGGTTGATCTATATTTGATCTGATAACCTCTGCAGCAATTTTGAAACAATGGAATTCTACCAAAACAACATCTCTACGTACCCATTCCTAATGATCCTAACATTTTTTCTTCTTTCAGAGTGCATTTGGACTAGCAAACTCTCTTCATCAACATTTTACTCTTTTGAAAACAGGAAACTAATCTATTTCTACTCTTATTTCTTCATGAGTTCAGATTAAGTAGTTGAAGTCATAAGTTTCTCTACCTAAATACTATCTGTCAGGATTAGATTGTCTGATAGACCGTTATTCTCTAAATTCTAAAACAGGAAATTTAAAAGCAGCCAAGCCAGGATTAAGCAATTTGACTTGCTGTAGATCTATGGCATAAAAACAAGCTACACATAGATCTTATGAGAAGTAAAACAAAATTTGTGAAGGCTTAAGATCTGAAAACTAAAACATCCTTCATTATCTCTTCAGCTCTGATTTTGAATTTGTTTGAGCCGTCCTTTCTCTCTCATCTGGTTCAAGTTTTGAGCATATTGGAACCAGTTTGTTTTCTATCTTTGGCTCAATATTTAATCTAATTAGAGCCATTCTTATTTTGAGATTCATAGGCTCGGATATTGAATTTGTTTGAACCTTTGTTTCCTCTATCCTAATATACCTTACTGATAAGCCAAGATTGTGTTGTTTGGCCGATCTATTTCACTAACCTATCAACAGTAAATTGAAAAGTTAGTTATTCATGATTAGGCTGTATGACTAACTAGAAGTGTGTTTTTAGGAGTGGCATTTGAGCTTGCACACTTTTAGATTTTGTCTCTCTTTTTTGGTATGGGGTTGTACCTTTCTTGTTTTCATTCTGCCCTCTTTTTCCCTTTATATTGTTTTTGTCTTTTTATTTTTCTAACTTTTGAATGCAATGTTCAGACAATGATAATTTAAAATGGAAAGTAAAAAGCTTTGAAACTCATGACTCTTGACACAAGTAATTCTTGAGCATCCTGCCATTAACAGGACCTCCATATAGATCTTCTTCATTCAATTCTTTCAGGAAGAAAGCATTGTGACCCCTCTCAGCATGAATAATATAGGGTCATTTCCATAGGTTCTCAAACTTGTCATGTTTTCACTTCTCTTCCCTTCTTTAATCCCATTTGAGAACCACATTTCCAACTTGGAAATTGTTTGCCTTAGTCCTTTCATCAAATAGTTTCTTGATATTTTCTTGGACTAGTTGTGTTCTTTCATAGACTTCTTCTTTGGACTACTGTAAATGAATTTTTTGGTTGATTCTTCTCTGCATATAATTTTCCTCAGTTTGCAATTCTTGAAGGATTTTCATGACTGGAACTCCTAATGATGTTGGAAATACTGCATCCATGCCATAAACCAACTGATAGGGGGACATATTTATTGAATTATTAGTAGTTAATCTATAAACCCATAAGGCATGAACCAACTCACTGTGCCATGATTTCTGATTCTGCTCCAACAGTTTTTTGATGATATTAATGAGGCTCTTGTTGGAGGATTCAGATAATCCATTCCCTTGGGGATAGTAGGCAGTAGAATGGCCCATGGTGATGTGGTATTTGTAACATAAATCAACCATTTTCTTATATTTTAAGGTAGCAACATTATCTGTGATGATTTTCCTAAGACAACCAAATCTGGATAGGATGTTTGTTTCAAGGAACTTGATAATGACAGAGTCAGTAGCATTCCTAGATGGTATGGCTTCTATCCACTTGGTAAAATAATCAGTGGCAGTGAGGATCCAATTATACTGGGATGATGAAGATGGGTGAATTTCCCCAATGAAGTCTAAGCCCCATTGTTGAAAGGGTTCCTCAACACTGATGGGATGTAATGGTAATGGAAGGAGATTTCTTTTGCCATCAAAAATTTGACACTTATGGCAAGACATGACTAACTTTTGAGTGTCTGGGAAAAGGGTGGGCCAATAGTGACCAGATCTGAGGATTTTGTTTGTTGTGTCTTCCAGTAGAGGTGTCCTCCACATTCTCCTTCATGCAGCTCATGCATGATTTTTCCTAAATCATCCTCAAGTAAACATTTAAAAAAAATTCCAACAACATTTTTCCAATATAATACCCCATCTAATATGCAATAATTCAAAGCATTCTATTTCAAAAATCTAGCTTTAGTTTTAGAAAAAGAAGGAGGGGCATTTAAATACAAAAGCACATAAATGATGTCAACATACCAAGGATATTTCAAAAATGTTTCTTCAATGAAAGGAGCAGTGAATTCTTCTATTTCTTCCAACACATCTACCATATTCCTATCTAGTGCTTGGAAGTTTGACTTAGCCATGAGTTTTGCTAATCCCTGCCCTTTGATTAGTTTGGTGGGCCTGATTTCTAAGTCATATTCAAGAATAGTAGCAATCCATTTTCCCATTTTACCATCAGGGTCTTGACTTAGAATATCCTTGACAACAGTGTGTGGAACAAAAGCGATTATGTGAGAGTGTAAAATGTAGACTCTAAATTCTTTTAATGCTTTCACTAATGCTAAGGCTTGTTTCTCCATGATGTTATATTTTGGAGGAGCATCTATTAAGGCCCTACTAAAAAAATATATTGGTTGTTCTTGCCCCAAGTCATTCTTTTGAAGCAATACTACAACTATTGTATGTTCAGATGCAAAAGAAAATATATAAAAATATTTGGTGAAATCTGGACTAATCAGGACTCGTGTTTGAGTGAGAGCTTGTTTAACCAGTTCAAATGATTGTTTGGATTGTGTTGTCCATTTAACACCTACTTCTTTCTTAAGCATGTTTTTAATGTTTCTTAATAGCTCAACAAGGTTTGGGATAAACCTCCTCAAAAAATTAATCTTTCCAATGAAAGATTGTAATTCTTTGAGGCTTCTTGGATGGCTGGTCTTCAATATGCCATAAATAATTTTAGGGTCTACCTTGATTCCCTCTTCTGAAATAATATGACCAAGAATTCTACCTTCTTGGAGACCAAAGAGTGTCTTCTTGGGATTCAAAGATAAGCCAAATTTCATACATTTCTCAAAAACTTTTCTTAAATGAACCAAATGTTCTTCATCAGTTTTAGAGAAAAAAATTATGTCATCAAGGTAAATGATTATAAAATAGCCAATGTCTTCTGAGAAGGCTATGTCCATGGCCCTTTGGAAGGTGGCCCCTGCATTCATCAAACCAAATGGCATTTTGACATACATAAAAGTGCCCCAAGGTGTGGTAAAAGTAGTTTTGTGTTGATCACTTGGGAGCACTAACACCTGGTTGTAACCTGAGAACCCATCCAACAGTGATATTATTTTTGACCCAACTACCCATTCAAGTATATGGTCCATCTTGGGCAAGGGGTAGTTGTCTTTCAGGGAGGCTCTATTTAGATTTCTAAAGTCAATGCAGAGCTTGATTTCCCCTGTCTTCTTCCTAACAGAAACTAAGTTTGACACCCACTCTGAATATCTAAGGGATAATATAATCTCAGCATCATACATTTTCTCAATTTATTTCTTAACTAAAGGCAATAAAACAAGCTTTATCCTTCTTAGTTTATGTTTGAAAGTTTTCTAGTTTTCCTTAAGAGGAATTTTGTTTTGAATGATGCTAGTGTCATAAGATTTCAGATCTTTGTATCCCCAAGCAAACGCATCTCTAAATTCTTTGAACAGCTCTATGTATTGCAATTTTATGTGGGCTGGGAGAGTGTTGGATAGTTTGATCATCATGGGTTCTGCTAGGTTGTCTATGTTATTTTCTTCTACATCTAGTTCCATAGGTTCCATTCTTGGTTCTTTGGCTACATCCTTAAAGTCAAAAAGGTGTTCAAAAGGTGTGAGACCTCTTGGAATTGTATCATTATTGCATTGTAAAATTTCCAAGTTTTTCTTGTCTATGTTATCAATTAATTCTGCTTCAAAAATATTCTCATAGAGATTTATATCAGCAGAATATGTTATTTTTGTTTCTGGGATTTGTTCATTATCGAAAAATTTTCCTTCATGGCTGGTTTCTAATGCTATTATGGCAAAATCATTTTTTGATTTCAAGATATCATCTATGTGTTTGTCAGTGTCAAACACTTGCCAGTGGTCCTCATTGTCAGGAACTACAGGCCTGTTTTTGATCTTTATGTTAAGATGTCCATTTATCTGAGGTACCTGGCAATTTCTGGCAGTGAAGGAAAGTTCATTTGTTAGATGATTTTGTGCTCTTGGAATGAAAATTAGTTCATATTTTTCAAAGGTCTTTAATAAATCAAGGGTAGCATTTCAATATTCTCTAAGTCTTGGGTTTTTGGCTGAATATTACCCTTTGATTTGTCTTATGATAAGTTCAGAATCTCCTAGGATCGATATTTTCTGGGATTCTAATTTTTAAGCAATTGTAAGCCAAGGAGAAGGTCTTCATATTCAACGATGCTATTTGTGCATGGAAAATATAGTTCATATGAATAACCCTGATTTTTATTTTGAATCCATACACCTACCCTTGCACTTGTTTTATTACAAGACCCATCAAAGTTTATTTTCCAAAGTATCTCTGCCTCATTTTCACTTTCTTATTGCTGTTGATTGCTAATGTTTTGTATTTGATTTGAGGGAAGTTTTGTGTTTTATGGTAAACTGATCTCCTCTTTGTTTTCCTTTTCTTGTTGAGTGATTTGATCTTCATTATATAAGATAAAGCAATCTAGACTTGATTGAATGGAATAGATTGGAGAGTTGTTTGGTTTATCTATGTTGCTCACCATGTATTTCATGTGGGATTCCATGTATAGTATTCTAGTTTGGTTAAACACTAGGATGGTGGCATAAGACATGTCCATTTGGAGGCTTCCTTGTAGCTTGGCTCCCCATGATCTTGATAAAAGCATGTCATACTTTGGGGGAATGTCAACTACCACTATGTACATCACTAGACTCTTAGCAAGGATTTGAGATAAGTTAACACATAAATCTTTGATTAAACCCAAACATTTGACTCTGCTTGAATCAAAGGAATACAGGTCTTTGTATGGTTTACTAATTTCTAAGCCTAAGCTTTCCATTACTACTTTAGGCATAATATTATGTGAAGGTCCAGAGTCTAACATGGCATTGTGTAATATTCTATCATGTATATTCAAAATGACATAGAAGGGAGGAACAAATCCTTCTTGGTATTTTCCTTCAACTTCAGGACCAAACAACAACTCTGGTTTATCATCTGTTAAGTTTAGAGTATCAGTGTCACTTCCTAAATTTAAAGCTTTCAAAACGTGTTTTTTGTACACTTATTGTGTTACTATTTCAACTAGAGGTATGGTAATTTTTATCTTTGCAATCTCTCCCTCAAGGCTGAAAGGAACTATTGTTTTTTTCATATTCACATCTGATTTTTCAATTGAATTCCTTTCAGTAATTTTGATTTGCTGAACTTTTTTGGGATTATTATTAGGGACAATTTTTCTAGGGCCACTAGTTGAGGTGCTAGGGCAACTTTGTTCAACATTTAGCTGGCTGCTTTTCTCTTTGTTTAAATCTGTTCTCTTAGCCAAAATGTTGGGTTTCTCTACTGTTTTCTTAAGCTGATTTTCTGTATTTTTCCTAACAACAGTGCTAGTGTTTTTATCATTTGAATTATCTAGGTTCCCTTTGCTTGTTATATCATACTTTTTATGTAACTCCATGATTTCTTTCTTAAACCCCAATCTATAATCTTTAGAATCCTCATTATTGTATTCATTTTGTTCTGAAGAGAATAATCCTTGTTCTTATTCAATGAGAAAAACATCTGTCTCACTATCATATCCTATCAAGTTTACATGATCTTCTTCCAACCTTTCAACTTCCCTTTCTTCTTCTTGATCAACATGGTTTTGTTGAAAGGGAGGCCTAATCTGTTGGTCATTATCTCTTTGCCTATCTTGATTAGGGTCTCTTCTAAGATTTTGGTTTCTATTTCTGTTTTGGTTTTCTCTAGGAAGCACTCTCTCATTCATATTTATCTTTTCAAGCATCCTCTCCATTACCTTTACTAAGTTGTCAATTCTATTATCTAATGCTGAAGTCGATGGCATTATATCATCCTTGTATGTAACTCTTTTTTCCGCTCTCACCCTAGCTCTTTTCTCAATCAGATTTGCCTCCACACTCATGGTTCCCCTTTGCATATCTTATAAGGTTGAAGGATCTCTTTCTCTTAGTTGGTAGGCCATTTCAGGGTCAAAGCCCTCTGGGAATTTAGCCAAGGCTAAGCCTAGTGGAGGCTTCATGTCTGAAGGAAGTGCATTATACACACTATTGAATCTGGTGTAGTAATCATGGACACTTTCCCCAGTATTCCTTTTGAGATTAGTATAGTCTGAAAGGATTTGGAGAGGGTTTTTTTCTGATTTCCCATTTGTTTATGAAAGCTTGATATAGAGAAGGGAGATCATTTATGCTATGAGGAGCTAAGTTTTTAAACCATTTTTTCACTTCTCCCCCTAAAATTTGGGCAAAGATTTTCATTTTAATGGTCTCATCATCTATCTCCATGTAATCAAATGCATCATTAATTTTCTCTACATGATGCTAGGCAGTAGTAGGTTCATTTGCAGTGAAATGGGGAATTTTAGATTGATAGTCATTTGGTAAGGGAACCATAGGCTGTGCTAACACTAGTGGGGCATACCATGCTGCCATGGCTGGAAGGAAAGGTGGATTTACAAGGGGTGGATTTACAAGAGGGAAAGTGGGCTGAGATGGGGTGTTTTTAATAGTGGTAGTATGGATTGGAGTGGAAGAAACACTTGGGCCAGCAAACTGGTTTTGAGCAGATTTATTATGGAAGAGGCTGAAGTGGTGAAGAAGCTGGGAATCAGGAGGAGTAGAAGGTGAGGCTTCTCTACTAAAGCTCTAATGCAAACCTGTAGTTTCAAGATCAGCTTGGTTTAAACCACTTTGAGACCTGGTTCTGAAGATGTTTTTTGTATGATATAAGTCAATGTGTAAATCCTCTAAGGTAGCAAAGTTTTCAGGGACAGATTTTGTTCTTAAGAGGCTCCTACCAGCAGCTGATTTTCCAGACTTAGAAGTCTGCCACAAAACCTTCTCTGGATTGTCAAATATTGTATGAGGATTAGGTTCTGGATGAGATCTAGTGTTGATCCTATGTGAAGTCAGACTGTTTTTTCAAAAATGAGAGGGACTGAAGTTTTTAGGGATTGTTTTTGAAAGTATTGCCTCTCACAATGTCTTATCTAGTATGGGACTAGGCTTACAAACTTCTTCAAGGCTGGTTAACACAGTCCTAAAGAGATTTGGAGGCCTAGATAAGTAATAGGCCTACTGGCTAGTGGAGTCGCCAGGTGGAAACATTTTAGCTTTTGTGAAGGTAAAATGTTTTATGGTTCCACCACCATGTTTATTATGAAGCCAATCTAAAATATTTTTAGATTTTGTATATTTCTATGGTTATGATAATGTCCTAGGTCTAATTTTAACACTTAGCTAAGGTGCTCAAACAAACAGAGTCTATTCTATGGCTTACTGACTGATTTTCTTAGAGATTTTTAGGACTAAAGAGTTATAATAGTTTGCTAGGCTATCATAGATTCAATAGGTCCCACCGTGATCGCCATTATGTTGGTGATGAGGTGGGATAACAAATCCCAGGTATTATTTGTCAAATTAAGGGCCTAAAGAGTTTTAGGAGGTATTCAAGCAACTATATACTCAATAGGTCCCACCGTGATCACCATTATGTTAGGGTCCTGTGTTTTGATATATTGGCCAACCAAAAGACAAGGCAACATCAGAACCAATATTTAGAGTTCCAGGATCTATTCCTCCTGTTCTCAGAGAGGGATCTCTCAAATTTTTTGTAAATATATGCCTTGTTTGCTTTTAAGTATTGATTTTAGACTAGTTATTAACTGCAAGTGTTTGTTTGATTTGTTTGTTTGGTTGAATTGGTACAGAAGAACATGAAAGGTCTAGGCAGTATAGATAGAAAGAAGAAGTGTTAGATTCATTGGGAAATGGAGTCAAGAAGAAGTAAATAACAAGCTCATTAATGGATATGGGATATCAAAGGGAAAATCTAACTTGGCCATAGGATCCTTTAGTTTTGTGAATGAGATGGAAATTAATGATTTTGAAAGAGAGTTTGAATTCGCAACAAAGGGAACTTAAAAACATAACTTGAACATTAAGAGGTATTTGACAGACAGGGCTAACCATGAATTCTACAAACCACACTTTAAGAAAATAATGACATTAAGACAACTTTTGAAATGAAATCTAAGATTTGGGAGCACATCCTATATCCTCAAAGACTTTATTTCAAATGAATTAGAAAACATGAAAGATTCACTGATAACTGCAGTCATAGAAGAGGGAATGCCTAAAAATCCATGA
This sequence comes from Pinus albicaulis, assembly GCA_034641835.2. Classification (NCBI taxonomy): domain Eukaryota; kingdom Viridiplantae; phylum Streptophyta; class Pinopsida; order Pinales; family Pinaceae; genus Pinus; species Pinus albicaulis. Next base: position 83,279,216 of record MU968411.1, read on the forward strand.
TTACAACTATAAAGACCTTTGAAACAACTATTTAAGCAGGAACAAAGGGTATGATCAAAACAGACCTCTTTGGCAAACTATAAACAATGGTACTTCAAAGGGAGACTTCAAAAATAGCTTTCAAGTGGCAGCAGACAAGCAGGGAAAACCATAAACCATGCTGAAACCAACTATTTGAACTATTTGAGAAATAAACGAACATAAGGGTTCAAGAGAATGATTAAAGACTCTAAACTACCTCAGCAGAAGAAAACATAAAACAATGAAGGATGAACAGGTCTAAGGTGCTTCTAGGAGTCATTTCTTAGCCTAAACTTTTCACCCTACTGTAGTAAAAATTTATGGAACACAATGAAAACAGGAAAAACAACAGACAGTTCAGAATACATCACTAACATCCAAGCTCATGGATCCAATGATAGAGCCTTCTCAAGAACAAGCATGTCACCACATCATCAAGCTTCCAAGACTTCAATTTCTTCTTCAACTTCAACAGACTATGTATTATTTCAGAGAGTTCCAATGTTACAACTAGTGACCAACCAACCAACAACTTCTCATCTTCTTCAGAAGTATTTATAGAAGAAATGAGGAGGTGGAGGAGTTCTAGGGTTGAGTATCATTAATTCTATACTAAATGAAACTTTCAGCCTTGAAAACCATGCAAGGCATAAGGCAGGATAGCATTGAATTACAACTCAGTATTATTTACTCTGTTTCTGCTTTTTAGGCTTAGTGGGTAAAAACATTGACTTTAAGGCATTTTATTGTCTTTAAAATAGCTTTGCCGACAGTGTGAAATATTTGATTTTCGTTTGTAATAACTGTTGCCTGCCTTTAAAAAAAATATCACTGACTGGAAAATCACTATGCCTTCTTTTAATTTATTTAGGTTGCAGGTGGCACTTTAGTAGCTAAAGAGGATTCAATTAGCCCCTTTGATGTGGAATTCGAGGCTTTTCTGGAGATCTTTCATGGATTAGGCCTTTGATTCCATAGTTCATGCCTTGATCCTTTAAGCTTTACTTAACATCTTTAATCCTTCAATTATGCTTTGATCTTCATCTTTGACACTGATTTTCCTTCATTTAATTAACTATGACTGTGTTTGTTGTTTGCAGGTGCACAGAGGGTTTATTGGAAATTTTGTTCAGGAAGTCGATAATCATGACTTATCGATCTTCTAAAAACATGTAATTATCACGTTAAAGCCCTTTAATTTGTATCGAAGGCCATGCGAATCGTCATCCTCGACCAATAACACTGTAATTATCTGCTAGAGGGTTTTAATTTGAACTTCTTTAAACCTGCATAAAACAAACAAAAGTTAATTTAAATCCTGTGAAGATTTGGTTTAAAACTGCTTTGGAGGGTTCATGGAGGTGGTCTGGAGCCGTGAGAACGGATGAGTGCGGCAGTATAAGGAGAAAAAAACATGGCGGAAAACAAAACAGGGTTTAAATTTGAATTAGGGTGTGAATTGAGGAATGGTGGTTTTGGGAAAACCGGCAGCAGTTTTCACATTTCATTTGGGGGTTAGGAAGTAGTGCCTGAAAAAATGAGATTCCATACATCACTTGACATGTGGAAAATGAAAACTGCCTATTTCACAAAAAAAATTAGAGTTAAACTTTGGGTGCAAAAATTTTTCGATATGCATCGTCAACCGTTGGATGATCGGCTGCAGATCTGACGGTGTGGATCACATGCGACGAGGTGAGAGATGCGGGGTTAAAGTTTATGCGGGGCCCAAGGTGACATAATGTTTTGTCGCATAGTGGACGGGTTTATTTGGTGGTATCGGGTTAAGTCCCAATCGTTGGATCTCCGCAACGAATGGTTGAGATTCCAAGATGGGGTGGAGAATTTAAAAGGGGAAACAGGAAGGCAGATGAAATAGATGGAAGGATGATTTCTTGAGGGCCGTTGATCTATGGAAATCAATGGTTCACATCAATTCAAACCATCACGTCGGGAAATGATAAAAATAGACTGAAGGCAATGTTTTTATGGGGATTTATGTATTTAAGCGCCCGATTGCAGGGCCAAGGTTGTATGAGGAAAAAAGGTATAAAGGTAATAAGCCCTCAGGGACTTAAATGCCTTATAGTGTAAAAGGGTGTTTTTAGGTCAAAATTAGGGATTTTCAAGACCAAAACAGGGTTCCAATAGGTTAAAGAAAGGGTTTTTAAAACCAAATAAAGTGGAATATAAGGTTTTAAAGAGGATTTTAATGATTTGGAGGTTAATATGAAAGGATGAAAGGGGAAATTTGTAAAGGAAAATAGGGGTGGGAATGGAGATGATTTTTGAAAATGAGATGGAGAAGTGAATGATGAGAATGGAGGTTCATGAACAGTTTTCTTTGGTAAACAGTAAGTACTTTAGGACTAATAGTGAAACAGCAGTGAATATTAATTCAAAAGGTAACGATCATCATAAAACTTCAAAGATGATTAGTTTTGAAAGGGAACTATCTCTTTGAAGTTTTAAAAGACAAACTTAGCCACCATTGAGTATAACAGAATTTATAGGTGGCTAACATATAGAAGATTGGTGAAACACAGCAAGTGTGGGAATGACACACTCCTCTTATATTTTTTTTCCCTTAGGAGCCTTATATATATAGATCTAAATAATGGATCCAAAAGAGAAGAAAAAACCAAACAAGAAGAAGCGGGAAATTCCACTCTTAGGAAAATCTACAATAGGCTCAAGGAGGACGTTGTATAAGAAATCTAGTGTGAAAATAATGTAGAAAAAGGCTGGGTTCCCTTATTTTAGGCTGTGTGGGACCTCCATGCATATTTTGAGCAAAAAAAATGGGTTTAGAGGGCTTAAACAGACCTCCCACAATCAACACAAGCTGAAAATCAGCTAAAGGAGAGAGGTGAGTTAATAGAGAAACCCTCCTTCAGGAATTGCGCAGTTTCCGCTGGAAGCCACTGGAAATCAGCCATGAAAATAATATTACAGTATGGAAACAAGAAATCAGATCCATAATGAAGTTCCCTTGTAGAAGCATTAGAATTACATGAAGCAAGAGCAAGAATTCTTCAGAAATTATAGCAGTAACACATGGAAAAGCTGTAGAAAGACTTGATAGTGTCCTATATGAGGAGCTTCAGCTTCTTTAGGTTAAAACTTAGATCTAAAACTGATAAATGGCTGAAACATCAGATCCATACCAGATCTAGAAACTACTCATCCTGCTTAACAAGATCCCCTTGGGGTTTTATCAAAATAATGCATAATAAAGTGTAGACCTAGATTTTAATACACTGAACTGCAGAAAACTTCAGAGATTTCTGAAGATGGATTTCATTAAATTTTATATCAGATCTGAATAAGAATAGATCATCAAACTACTTTACAAATATTCAAGTGAGAGGCAAGCCTCAATCGCCAGAAAGAAAGTACATTGAGAAATCTAAGCAACAGTGAAACATGTACATGAGAATAACGCAGTTCTCTAGAGAAACATCACAGTATCTTGACTGAAATGTTACATCATATAAGAATTACAGATCTGAAAGTAAAATGAGATTTATATCCTCTTCCGGGTGGCCACAAGACACCCTAATTGAGAGAAATCTCCTCTAAACAACTAGATCTTGCAAATCTAGGTCACCCACATGTTGCAAATCACAAGCAGCTGCAAAACCCTCAACAGGACCAGTGCTGCTATAGAGATGAAGCTTGGCCATAATGCTGCATAGTGGAGAGATGCATCACAATATCCTCCAAATAGCTACTCCATGGAAGGAGAGAGGATTCCTAAATAAGAAATCCTCTTCCCTTGGGCTAAATAGCTAAGAGAATAGAGTTGCTGCAGCAACCTCTAAAATTATTCAACAACCTTTGCTTGTTGCCTCTCCTTCTTTTTATAACATGAGGGCTTGCCAAAACCCTAAACCACCTTCTTCAACTTATCCTCTTTCACACATGAGATCCTCTTCTAGAAGTACATTATGCTTGATGGATAAGCTTCCCTCCAATCTGCACTGTAGGTGGGACCAAGGTTGACCCATTCAAATGAATTTCCCCTTTTCATACTTAGGGGTGTTTAATATAATAGCCTAGATTTATCCCCTTTCACATTGGGCATGTATTTATTCTCAACTTAGGATTTCAATAAACCTCCTTCTCATATTTGTATTCATGAATGCAACATTCCTATTAGCTGCAAAAATTGTGAATATTACATGGTAATATATGAATGACTTACTTAATGCAGTTGAATCCCAAAAATGATATAAAATAAGTATGTATTTCAAGCACCACTATATTCGGGTCGATGTTGGGCATTTCCTTGTAGGACCATGTGAAAACATCTCGAAATTGTCGAGAAATACTAGTATAGAGCTTGGCCTCATCTGGAGAGAAAGTCACCCCAATATGAATGTTCTCGATAATTCTTGGTTTCACAAAAATGTCGATAGGCATAGTCTCAGTAATATTTCCCATTTTCCCCTCATAGAAAACCTCATGAGCCGACAATGGTGTTGGAATTGGATCGCGCTGAACATGGGGGGCGAGATTTTCAAGACACGATCGAATTGTTTCTGGGCTCGGCAAAAATGATGAACGATGATGATTATCATCCTAGGGTTTTTATTCAAGAGACATAGTTTCCATGATGCTTTCTTCAGAGGTAAATGTCTCATTCAAGGGATCGTATGAATATAAAGAACTGAGCCAAGGAGATTGGGATTACGCGTCAAAGTGCACGCTAGAAGTAGCATGTTTAGAAGGATTAGCCGAAGCTGACATGATTTCACAATAATCGATTTATATTAGAATTAACAACATTACATCACCAAATGAATCAACTTGATCAAGAGAAGGGATAATCTAGGGATTATAGGAAGTGGAGATCATATTGACTTGAGCAGTGTTGCGCGAAGGAAGAGAAAATAGACCATAAGAACATAATATTTGAAAATTCCTCGCCCCACACTTTCATAAGGCATGGGAATGTGGTCTACATATGGAACATTACTCTCTGAATAAGTGGACGTGAAAAAGGACAACTGATCAACAATGATAATCTTTCCTTCATGCAGGAAATGGATAACAAGAAAGAGAGTGGATGTTATGCATAACATGGCGTGGATCCAACTACAACCGAGGAGGAGATTATAGTTGAGTTTGGAATCAATGATTTCAACCTCGAAATTGAATGTTTTTCCTTCCAATGTGATAAGTAATCTAGTGAGGATACCAAGAGTGTGAGATTCCCTTCTGTAGAAGGCCTCCAAATCGTTTGGAGACTAGTTAAGGGCTAGAGAACCGATGGCTTTCCACCATGCGACAAAAATGATGCAAGTAGATGCACCATTGTCTATGACTACTCAATGGATATTCTTACTATTAATCCCAACTTGGATAATCAAGGCAAGTTGGTGAGGGAAACGCGGGACGAAATTTTCCAAATCAAAAGTAATAAGGCTCGAATCGGCAGGATCAACTCCTCTGATAGCAGATAACAAAGCCTTCTATTGTGATGGACAGCTCTGAAGCACCTCCAGCACAGACATATTGGATAGCACCTAAGCCAAATCCTTAACAAAATTATAATGCTAAGCGGCACGGGCATTCGGGGTATAGGAGGACTTATAAAGCACACCTTTGGAAGGTGGCTGCACAATGGGATCAAAACTAGGCCTTTCAATATGAAGAGGGCCAGAAGTGGGCTGGGGAGAAGGAGTAGCAGCATCTGTTAATTATTTCCCTGCCACGTGATGCAGTTATGCATAATATTTTGATCTGGTAGTGATAAATATGGGTGTAGCACCATTCATCATGAAAAATTGAGAACCAAAAGGGGTGGAATATTGAGGTTGTTCTACAATTTGACTCTGCCATGATGGAAATGGTTCTTTAAGAATAATCAGAGTTACTTGGGTGCCTTTTAGCAGTCGACTCACTTTGGCCCATCGAGGACATTCCTTGGTGTAATGCTCACCATCACATATCAAACAAGGATATTTCAGATTACGTTTGGTTCCATCATCAGTGTGACGTTTAGAGGAATATTTTTTTGGGGCATAAGATTTTTATTTGCATTTTCCCTTCTTCTTTCCACGTTGGCCTCTGAATTTTTTCTAGAATTTGAGGGATTTTGAGGAATAGAATCAGAGAAAGAAGACAATTTCTGCTTAGGAGTAGAAGAAGAATTTTGTGAGTTCTCAGAAACAGGACCTATGATGTTGTCTACCGATGGTGTCACCAAAGATTTTAAGGTTGAAGACTGAGAATTCGGGTGCGTGACGTCAGGAAAGATATCATATAACATGTCAAAGTGAGAGTAAACCAGATAGAGATACTAGGCATGAGCTATAGCTTCCTCTTCTGTGATAACTGCCCCTATGGCGATATCCTTAGCGATCTGATTGACGAATTATTTGGTAAAACATTCTATCAACAGTTGATCCGGAATGTCAAATTTGATCAAATGGTGATGCCTTCTCCATTCATGGATGTGATCAGAGATGTGCATAGAATTATTTTTCTTTGAGGATTTTAGGAGGTGGGTTCATGTTTCATAGCGAATAGGCAACTGAAAATGTGTGAGAAAGGCCATGGATATGTAATACTCCCAAATGGGAAAATTAGGAATATAGTGAAAAATGATGGAACAATCATCATTTATGACGCAAGAGGTCAATATGGACACCTTTCATATGTTATTACAGCAGAAAATTATACATAATAAATGGGCCATAAGATGCATATCAGGAAATACAAGCCTCTAATGAATAAAAAGCCTCAATGAGAGGTGGTGCAACCATATATAAAAATTGGAAAACCATTACAAAATTATTTTATTGGCTCTAAAACAACAGTATATTATATATCTTATATAGAGCTGATATGTGCTCCAAAATTTAGATCTATATCAGATCCATGCACTATATAAGCTCCTCTAAAGAACCCCTCAAGGGTTTTCAGCAAAACACCAAATACAAGTTGTAGATATGAGATCTAAGACTGAAGATCTACTGAAAATAATAGATCTAGAAAGTGTGGCTGATCTGATATGATCAATAAAATAGCCTCCTCCAATAGATCCTCAAAGTGAAGGGCAGATCCCCATTACTAGAAAATCAACTCTCTAAATGGTGTTCCAAACCACCCTGCAACTCCACCTACAGAAATAACGTAGATCTGGAAGTAAAAATACATTGTAGGGATCAAAATAAGGTTAGCCTAATGCCAAGATCTAAAAATTAGCTCAATGCCCTCCAATAATATCCTCCCAATGAAGTGGAAACCTCCTCCACTAAAAAGGAGCACTGAAATGGCCTAGGACTAGAGATCTAGTCTCCACTTGCAGCAGCTTGCAAAAACAACCAAAACCTCAACAAGATATATGTTGTAGTTGAAATAATAAGCTTGGCCTTAAGCTAGATAGTGGACAACGTAGTGCAAGACTCCTCCAAGAGCTACTCAATGGAAGAGGTGGGATTCCCGATCAGGAACACCCTGTGCTAAACAACACTCTACCTTTGCTAAACAGCAAGAGAAAGATATATGTATAAAAAAACCATATATTCAGAAATATAATATACATCAAAAACCTCCATATGGCTGACATCCTCTTCCTTAAATAGAATATGAGCTTTCAAACCCTAAGCCCCATCCAAAAATATCACTACATTCACACAAAACATCTCCATCTAAAACTGCATTGTACCTCATTGATGGCCACTCCTCCATGACAACGTTGTAGATTTGGTCAAGGTTGACCCAGTCAAAATGATCCAAACCCTTTCACACCAAGGGTGCTTCAATTAAGCTACCAAGATTTGTCTCTTTCATATTTTTCATTTATTTATTCATGATTAAGGAGAAATATGGACCTCCTTTTCCCTCTTATTCTTTAAACAAAGCAATAAAACAAAAATGAATATTCCAATTATCTCATGACTAATTGGGAATATTACAGTCCTCCCTTCCCAAATTTTTATTTTCCTCAAGCAACTGACAAGGTGAGTGCTGAAACTCTCCTCCTCCTCCATTGGTGACACCAGCATGTGATAAGCTTCCTCCATAATCTAAGTGTTCACCAATCCATCCCTCCATGAATTTCTCCTCCAAAGTTTTCATGAGATGTAAATAATCCATCCCATAAGGAGACAGTAGCTCAAATGAAACAAACATGGTTTGCCCAATGTTCTCCTTGAAACATGTAGCATAAGGTACATGGAGAATATTCATCCCATAGGGTACATATATACCTCCCATCCTCCCTCCATACATTCCCATCAAAAGTACAAGTACATCATCCATGTATGGGATCAAAATCAAATACATACAAACAGAAATGTGTGCATATGGAGGTGGCCCATAGTCCCACATGTGGAACCAACACAATGCATATCCTGACTGAATCAGATCATGATGTGATAAGTGGTTTCCCCACCACTTACTTGCTTCCCAAGTCATCTCACCATGGCTGAAAGTGTGAGATATATTGGGTGCCTTTGGAGTGCACCCACAATGATACAAAATCTCCCTTTGATCTCCAAGGGAGTTGCCATGTTAAGAAATATTTGTGTCCCAAAGTTGGCCATGAATTTTATAAGGTACAATACTCATTCTTGGAGTTATGGCCTGCATATACATGATGAAATAATGTAAACAATAATCAAATGAAACATTATTTACATGAGCATATTCTTCACCAAAATTCCTCCTTAAACAAATGGATTGGTGCATAGATCTATCTCCTCTCTCAAAAAGAGAAATAGATGGCTGAATTAAATCCTTTATAGAGTTATGTTGCTGCTCCATCTCCACATGGTTCATGCATCTTTGAAAACGCTGATATAGTTCTCCTTCAAATCCCTTCCAAGTTTAGCTTCTCATGATGATGTTGTAGAATCTCATGGAATATTTGTGTTGAAACATAACTCTTCATAGGCCCTTTGTAGAAACTTCTCCTTGAGCTTGGCGGCTCTGTATAAGAAGATCCTACCATGATAGTAGATGAATCCTTCTTGGACTGAATAGGCCTCTTCATGTAGTTGGTCATCAAGTATCATACATGTGTGAAGATCCTTGGAGTAATCCACCAACAGTTGGTATTTCCAATATGGATCAATCTCCCATAGTGAGAGCATTGATGATCTATCAAAAGAAATGTCTGCCATATGGATGTTCTCCTCCTTGACAGCTCGCATGCCAAAGGTATATTTTGGAAGGTCATTCCTTCCATGCATCTCCTCCCACATCGCAGAATCTAAAATGAGAGTGGGTAATGATGACATTGGGAGAAGATCTCCCTCCTCCATGAGCCTACCCAAGACTCCCAGCACTATATCATTGCCTTCTAATGCTCCCATTCCTCATGGATCTATGCTTGGAGCATCATGTTGTGAGATATATCCCACCAAATTCAAATCAGGTGGCCTCCCAAGTGGTTTTCCACTAGATAATAGTGTCCCATGCAGAAATCTCATGAGCATAATAGATGGGACTATAAGGTCCTTACTTCCACTACGTAAATCAATCCCTAATTTCTGTGTGGAAGTTATATGTGAGGGGTATGTATGCATGCCTTTGATCATTTGAGCCTTACCAATATTTTTATCCACCCATTCCATTTGCAAAGCCTCCCAATGAGTGGTGACTTTCCCTAAAGTAATCAACCATTGAACACCCAATATCACATTGGTGTCAGGTATGTCAACTAAAAAGAAGTGATCAATCAATGTATATGTTCCCATGGTGACTGATAATGAAGGAACATAATGCATGCATTGCATATTTTTATCTACTAAGACCAAAACAGAAAATCCCTCAAAAACATCAGTGGGTATTGCCCTCCTTTGCACTAGTTGGGCATCAATAAAATTGTGGGTAGCCCCACTATCAACCAAAACATAAACCCTCTAAGTCAAGATGGAACCTTGAGCTCTTAAGGTCAAGTACTTAGGTACTCCTCTCAAATATGCAAGAGCCCCTCCAATAGGAGAAAATTCTCCATTCCCATATCCTCGCGATATTGGTTCTCCTCCTGCAGTGTCAACGTTGTGACCTCTTCTTGGTTCATCTTCTTCTTCCTCCTCATCATCTGAGAAGACCTATATGTAATTTAATTTTCCAGCTGCAAATCTATGTCCAGGTGCCCAAGCTTCTTGGCAAGTGAAGCAAAGCTTCCTTCTTCTTAGATCTCTCCAGATATCATCATCAATAAGTTTTTTGTATTGACTCTCCTTTGAAGGAGAAACATTTTCTTCTTTTCCCTTTGATGGGAAAGAGGGCTTATGCTGAAATGTTGCCTTTGATTTTGGCAAGGAATATTGATGGTATCTATCCCTTTCAATGGCATAAAGTAGGGTAGTTGGATTGCTATAATTAACCAACCCATGAAGCAGTTCAGCTAACCCATCAATGAACATGTACACCCTTCTTGCAGTAGACAAATCAGGAGCCATAAAAAAAAGTCTTAAAAATTCAAAGATGTAAGTTTTTGCAGTAGCTGATTGTCTCAACTTTGCAAGGCTCATGAATGGTGCTTTTGGATCTCTTCTATCAAATCTCTCCACCAACCTACTAGTGAAATCTGAATAAGCAGTCACATTGGCATGACCCAATGTAGACAAGCCATGGAACCACCGGTCGTGTGCTTCACCCTCAAGGTGCAGCGTTGCAATCTTAATGGCCTCCATTTCCGGAACCTTGTTCAACTGAAAGTAGATGTCAAGTTTTTCTACCCAATATATGGTAGTACACTTGGATGACCCATCAAAATTGGTTAAAAAGAATCTGCCCATAATGTGGTGTCGATCATGATTCTGAATGAATCGACCACTTCTATGATGATGCCTTGGTCTTCTATTGTCCTTCACTTGAAAAAAATCCTAAAATTTCAAGTGATATTTGAACCTGTGAGTTTGAGATTCATATTCCATAAAATATTCTTCAAGGGATTCTTGCTCCTAAAACCCTTCATTTCCCACAACCAAAAATGTAGGCATAGTAGAGTGTTGGGAAAATTGTGGCTGATGCACTAGTTGATCATTCAAATGATGAGACATGACAAAGCCTTCTCCATGATGAAATCCTTTAGGGGATTCCTTGAATCTGTCCAGCCTCATATCCTTGATCCTTCTAGAAATGTCTTGCATGGCTCTAAGAAGGATCTTAGGGGAACTCCTTCTCTTTGTCTTCACCTCCAGATAAAGGGGTTTTACCCTTGTCTTCTTTCTCATCAGTATAATCAAAATTTCTATGTATTCTCTTTTGATACCTCTTCTCTCTGTCAGTAAGAGGCTCTCCTTCTTTAGATGACATATTGGCTTTAGAATGCATAGGTTGTGCTAAGATGATGCTATGATACCACTGTAATATTCCCAAATGAGAAAAGCAGAAATATAGTGAAAAACGATGGAATAATAACGCAAATCATCATTTATGAAGAAAGAGGCCAATATTGAGACCTTTCATATGTTATTACAGCAGAAAAATATACATAATAAATGGGCCATAAGATGCATAACAGAAAATACAAGCCTCTAATGAATAAAACGCCTCAATAAGAGGTGCTGCAACCATATATAAAAACTGGAAAAACCTTACAGTGTTATTTTTTTGGCTTTGCAACAACAGTAGATTATACTTCAGATCTAAAGCTGATATGTGTTCCAAAAGTTAGATCTATATCAGATCCATTCACTATACAAGCTCCTCTAAAGAACCCCTAAAGGGTTTTCAGCAAAACACCAAGTACAAGTTGTAGATCTGAGATCTAAGGCTACAGATCTACTGAAAAATACAAATCTGGAAAGTGTGGCTGATCTGATATGATCAATAAAATAGTCTCCTCCAATATATCCTCAAAGTGAAGGGCAGATCCCCATCATTAGAAAATCAACTCTCCAAATGGTGTGCCAAACCACCCTGCAACTCCACCTATAGAAATAACACAAATTTGGAAGTAAAACTACACTATAGGGGTCAAAATAGGGTTGGCCTAATGCCAAGATCTGAAAATGAGCTCAATTTCCTCCAATATTATCCTCCCAATGAAGTGGAAACCTCCTCCACTAAACAGGAGCACTGAAATGGCCTAGATCTAGAGATCTAGTCTCCACTTGCTGCAGCTTGCAAAAGCAACCAAGCCCTCAACAGGATCTATGTTGTAGTTGAAAGAAGAAGCTTGGACTTAAGCTAGATAGTGGAAAATGTAGTGCAAGACTCCTCCAAGAGCTACTCAATGGAAGAGGTGGGATTTTCGATCAGGAACACCCTATGCTAAAAAACACTCTATCTCAGCTAAAAAACAAGAGAAAGGTATATGTCTAAATAGACCATATATTCAGAAATATAATATACATCAACAACCTCCATATGGCTGCCATTTTTTCCCTTAAATAGAATATGAGCTTGAAAACCCTAAGCTCCATCAAAAAATATCACTACATTCACACAAAGCATCTTCATCTAAAACTACACTGTACCTCATTGATGGGCACTCCTCCATGACAGAGCTATAGATTTGGTCAAGGTTGACCCAGTCAAAGTGATCCAACCCCTTTCACACCAAGGGTGCTTCAATTAAGCTGCTAAGAATTGTCTCTTTCATATTTGGCAATGATTTATTCATGATTAAGGAGAAATATAGACCTCCTTTTCCCTCTTATTATTTAAACAAAGAAATAAATCAAATATGAATATTACAATTAGCTCATGACTAATTGGAAATACTATAGGATAAGGAATTGAAATCCTGAAAAGTATCGCGCAGGACTTCAATGTACCACTTTTTAGCAACACCAGTCAATGTTCTTTGAAAGAGATGTAAACGAATGAAATCATCAACCCAAGAATTGGAGGAGCACCAAAGATGGTACGTCATGACATGAGCCTAGGGGTCTTCCCCAGATTTTCCTTCAAACTTGGGGAAATCGCTCGGAATTTTATTTGGAATGGGGAACCAATACGGAATTTGAAGAATTGGATCATTGGTCAATCTTAACACATCAGGAAGTTCCAACGTTGTGAAGAATGGAAATTGTAGGTTGAAATGCATGGTGTTGGGTCTTTGATATATGCCCATTTGTGGATGCCAACCCGGTTGGGAGTAAATTCCCCCCCAAGGGTGTTGCCCCAAATGGTTTTGGCCATAAGGATTGTAACCTTGGTATTGCCCATAAGGGGTGAAACCTTGTGGATTCAGACCATATCCCAGTTTCTAACCCAAAAATGGATTTTGACCTGCAGTAGACCACTGAGATCCAAGTTGACAATAGTTCCTAGCATATAAATTTTGTGGTTGTTGGAAGGTTTGATATGGATTTCCCTAGGGTTTTAGCTGAGCCTGTCCCTGGGGCTATCCCTGGGGTTGTCCCTGGGGCTATCCCTGGGGTTGTCCCTAGGGTTTCTAGATTGTAGCCTGAGGTTTTTGAGGTTAATCAGGTTGTGCTTGTGGACCAGTTTTTACGTAAGGGTCAAGTTGTGCTTGAAGACTAGGTTGTACACTAGGACTAAGTTGTGCCTGAGGACCAGGTTGTACCTGAGGGCCCAACTGAAAAAAGATCGGATTCGATTGAATGGAGGGTTGTCCTTGCTGGGAAAAAGGCTGACCCTGCTGAAATTGGGGTTGGTCTGGTTTCCCAGAAGGTTTTCCCTGATGAAAATATGAAAATTTCCCTTGATGGACAAAAGGTTGAGTAGGTTGTACATAAGGCATTGCTTATTGTACGAAAGGTTGCTCTTATTTTCCATAAGTTCAATTCGACCATAGTTAAAACCCTGATGATATATATAACCCCCTGGTTGAGAGCCAGGTTGCCCCTAAAACCCTTGAGGATTTACTGAGGGAGCTTGAAACTATTGGGAACCATACGGGATATAATGTTGCTGGTTAAGACTTTGCAAGAACTGCTGATATTGACCATATTCCGGTCTTGTCGGCATGAGAAATCCGACAGGAATAGGAATGTCGCCAATGTTTTGAGAGGTATTCACAATGTAAGTTGAATATCCACTCGCAGATGGTCAAATGATGGGTTGGGAAACATTTTACAGGGTAGGACCTCCTCCAGAAACTGAAGTCAAAGGAATTGATACCGAAGTACTGATAGGAGGCACTGAAATGTCCATGCAAACATTCGGCCTTGTAGAAGTAGGCGTGACTATGTTATGAGTAGGCATGGAAACAACTATTTTAGAAACACTCATACCAGAGGTGGATACACCAACTTTCTGCCACATAGTACTGTAGTACAAAGGTGTACTGCTCAGCCTACTCGACATTAGTTGTGCCAATGAGGTGTAATTCGGCAAAATGTATGGTTGGGAGGAAGGTTGAGTAATTACATAAGAAAAACCCTCGAGAGGGAATTGGGGTCTCTCATATGTAGTGTCATCTACTCCACTAATGGTGCTTGAAACCTCCAAGGGGATGAAAATTATCCCTCATAATCCATTGAGAATAACTGATGGGAAGTGCTTTGAGATGGACGTGTTGAGTTCACAAACGATATGCTAGGTGTATCGCATGGACTATAGGGTTTTTTAGGGTAGATTTAAATGGGATAAAATAATGGATTCAGAGGGTAGGAAATGTAGCCTATTGGCACATCAAGAAGAGATCAGAGGTGAGAGCTTGGATACTCAGAATGAGAGTGAACTCATTAGTTTCAGTCCCATTCGAAGGTGAAGAATTAGAAGGGACAGGCGATAATTTCCCTTTGGAAGGAGTGTATGGAGAGGAAATTGAACTTGGTGGTTCAACCATAATGATCTTATCTCAAAAAACAAGAGAGAGGGAAGACGATTAATTCAAGGCTTCAAAGAATCTCTTAATAAGGAATTATTCACAATGAGATCCTGAAATATTCTAATGGGCGAGCCATGTGATCACGGGTATTTAATTTTAAGACATTAAAATGAAACTTTGCCTTTACATGTTTTAAGAGTCAAGAAAAAGACAAAATGTGACTCTAGCCACTTTCAGATTTAACGAGCTTGAATGGACAAGGGCTCAATGATATTTTCAAATTTAAAAAGTCAGTAAAGATAAAAAATGACTACTCAGGATATTCTAGGCATATAGGGTGACCAGGTAATAGTGAACTGAAATATACACCTTGGTGACCAAATGAAAGAGAAATGACCAAGGACTTGATGTATGGTAGCCAATATCCCCGAATGTTGCATTCGGTGTATCACTATTACAAAGAAGTAGATTCGACTTCTTATGGATAAAGGATTTCAACCTACAAGGGTCTCCCTTTATATACGTGAAAGTACAAGGAGCACAAGTCTGTTCTAGCATTGTTTGATGTAAAATCTTCATGAACGACAACTGCTAGGTTTTATGACTCTAGAACATGTTACTAGCTTAGAACACACTAAATGTGAGCGTCAAGTTTCAATGTTTCCTTAGATTGACTGAATAAATTTTATGGTTGATCTTGAATTATGTCTCGGTTTCAAATCCCTACCGATGTCATGTAAATCCTCCAAAATGTAGTTAAATGAGAAAAGAACCATTCATTTCGATGAATTCTTACACTGATGAGAGAGACAAACTCACGCAATCAACGTAGAAAGAACACTTATTTTTCCTTTAACCGCAAAATTTTATAGAGAAAATTTTATTATACAAATTTCTTCCTTTCACTACATGCACTAAAAAGCAAATCAAAAAGAAATTTCCATATTCTAAAGTGAAATGAAACAAAAATTATTTTTGTATTTTCCTTATAAGCACAATGTGAAATGCAGAATGCGAATTAATCAACAATGATTTGAGGACCAATGAGATCTCTCAAACATGCATATAAGAGGAAAACAATTACAAAAATAAAAGTGAGACATGTATTACTTTCTTCAAAACAAATCACTCTTCAGTCACACATTTGATCAATAACTCAACGAAAACAAACTTCAGCTAGAACACAAGCAATTGTAATCTATGCTTGGTGGTGAATAGAAACCCAAATGCATTCAGAATCGAGACTTGGAACAATACTACCCGAGAGAACCGACCGAGAGACGAAAACCAATCAAACAATAAGCTTGAAAGGAATGACAGAACTTGACTCGATGAAGAGTCTCGAGGTCAACAAAGCCAACAACCAATCGGATGGCCCGAGGACACCTAGAAACCCTAGGAAGACAAGGCTGCAATGAAATTTTCAAGAGAGACAACCAAAATCATAAAAACCCGAACCAGAAATGTCATTGAACATAGATGGAATAGAGCTAATCAAACAAGCATAATAATCCAAAAGGATAGGACTCACTCGCTGATTAAAAGAAGGAAAAACCTAATAGTCACACATAAGAATCAACGCAACTGCTTAGGTCTCAACCTGCACTGGAAAGGCAAAGGCGCAACTGTGTAAAGTGCAGAACACACTGATCTGCGTGAATGTCAGAGTCAAAACAATACCAATAAAGGAAAAGATTAAAAACTAAAAAGGTTTTCCAAAGTGACACCAGGCTTATCACTTCAGCAGAGAGATAAACGTCTCTAAGTAATTACAGGGGCTACAGAGACAAGGAAGTAGACCTTCAATGAAATTGAAGAGAAGACAAGAAATAAAAAAATCAAAATAAGAGATTGAAAGGATTACTTTCCCTAGTGGATTCTCCAATTTGTAATGCAGGAAAATCCTCTCTGCAGACAGAGACGATCCCTCTAGCCCTAGAGTGGGTCTAGTAACAACGGGGAACGATCAGAAGCCTACTTTCCTAGATTGAAAATGTGTACATATTGTGAATAGATTACTTACCTCAATCTGATGCTAATTCCTTTTTGAATCCCTTGGTCCTTCGCATTACGTGGTCAGATATTTTCCACTACAGGTGCTCGATTACCTACACCAAGGATAAAAATGACAGAAAATGTGAATGCATAACATATATAATGCATATACAACCTACTTAGTTGATCAAGGAAAACTAAGGATTCAATCACATATTAAGACAAGAATGGAAAGCATGAACGAATTGTATTATATTAAAATAGAGAGGGGGAGTTACAACCTGTGTCTTGATGTCACAACTCTCCTTCGACGGGTCTTGATCAAGGAACGTCTCCAAATCGCTCTTTCAACTTGATATGGGGGCAGAATGTCTCAACTCTCGCTCAACATCTATAGCAACAAATGGTCTCTTTGTTGTTCTATTATCTTTATTCTAACTAGAAGAGCTATGGGAGATTTCCCATTATATAGAAAAAGGAGGAGGGATCATGGATCCACTTTAGGTGGGGAAATGGGTAATCCCTTTGGGTGGTTCCACTTTAGTGGGAAAAAAGAGGCCAAAGGGAGAAACTCAACTATATCCTCAAGAAAAAACAACCAGGTCTCCGCCAAAAAGCTTCCAGATCTCGAAGCTTCACTTCCATTTTTAAAAAAATTCCCTGAAGGGGATCAACTTAGCTTCATTCGAGCACTGATCGACGCAACCCTAGACCAAAAACAGGCCATCGATGCGAGGAAGACACGGAGAGGGCACACCGCTCTAGATAACTAGTTTTACAAGGAGTTGTTCCAGGAATGGCCAACAAAGAGTTTGTTCATTATGCTGGAGAGGACATGAAGGCATATTTTCATGATGGAAAATAGGCACAAGGGTCACTATTAAGCGTCTCCAGGATCAGGAATGGGAAGTACAGGTACAATGTAAAATTCCTGTGTAACAAATACCTAATGCTACCATCGCCACCACCAAGGTATAGAATATTAAGCCCGAAGAAATAAAGGAGGGGGCGCCTCTCTTCCACTCAGATATATGGGTGAATGGTTCTCTGCTACAATTCATTGGCAATAGTGGGAGCCAAAAGAACCTTATTTTCGCATCCATAGATCATCGAGTGGCTCCACCAAGGATGAGATCTTTGCATCAACAAACAATTTTGCCTTCCCTACAACATCAAGGCCTTCACAGATGAGGTACTATGTGATATTCCTCTTCTTGAAGTTTGTGATGTGTTATTAGTCCAAGTATACCTATGGAAGCATCATGTTATGTATCAGTCCAAACCTCGCATTGTTATTGTCACTCTAGGAAATAATTTATACAAGATACCAAATGTAGCCTCGCCTACAAAAATCTCTTTAATCTCTTCTAAGAAATGCAAGAATATCATCTCCCATATCAGGAAATTTGCTTTCTTTCTGATTCTTTCTCAAAGTAAGGGGAGATATTGGCCACATCCATGGACCCTGGGAAGCATTCCCCCACGCAGTAGAAGAAGATGCATAAGAAAATGTAAGAATACGATGACATATTATCCTAAACCACAGGGGTACATTTTCACTGTCAAGTTAAGCATTCGATCAATCTATCTCCCGAAGCACCCCTACCTAATGGGCCAATATACCACTGCTCCATTTTGGAAAATGAAGAAATAAAGCGAAATATCTAGGAGTTGTTTCAAAAAGGCCACATCTGACAAATTTCCTCACCATGTGGAAGCCCAATTGTACTTTTATAGAAGAAGGGTGGAACCTAGATGCTCTACATTGATTATCGAGAACTTATCAAAATCACTGTTGTAATATTCCCAATTAGGAAAAACAGGAATGTAGAATATAAAACTGGAAATTTTTAAAATATCAACACATCAACCATGATAATATCATAGATCCATTTTATTAGATGTCATAGAAGAAAAATGAGTACAAGATCTTGAGGAAAAAGGCACTCAAGCTATGAAAAACAAGCCTCAAATTGCCCAGTACACCAAAACATGAAATACTGCTGCTACAAAAAATTCCATAAGGCCATGAATACACAATCCTATTGAGAATAACTGTAGATGGAAACTAATAATACATGGATATGCTGATATATTGCTCAAAAAATGACGGGATCAGAGATCTAGGCTTTCTAGCACAATTCCAACCCAGAAAGGGTTTCCAAAAATACACAATATGAAAAATGTTGCCCTAGGGCTAGATTATGCTCTGTAGTTGAATAAATGCTAGGAGGTGGCTGAAATTATAAGAAAGTATCTGATGCTCCTCCCCACTATCTTTCTGAATGAATGGTTTCTCCCCTCACCGGAAAACAATCCCAAAAACTTGGGTTCTCAACCCTCCATTGCAACTGTCCTACTGAATTGTGCAATTCTTGAAGGAGACTGCACTGCTGAATATGGGTGAAGACTAGCCTAATGCCAGATGATGGAATGAAGCTCAAAGGAACCTCTCATGAGTGGGCACTTGATGTACCCTGAGGATGAGGGTGGGATTTCCGCCCAAAAACACCTTTGTGGTAAACAACACAACAAACTCCACTAAAAAGTTGAAGCATGCAGAAAGTCATAAAAGACCAAACATAAAAATATTAAAAAAAAAATCCTTGGCTTCCATCCCATTCCTTATATGCATTGAAAGCCTCCTCTCCCTTGGTCCCACTCAATAATTATGCTACTCTCATGGAGACTCCCTCCCATTATGATTGTGTTGTCCTCCAATATCTCTCCACTACCTCCATGACTACGTTGTTGATTTGGTCAATCTTAACCCCATCCACATGCATTGTCCCTATTCACACCAAGGTGTGCTTTATTCAAGTAGATACATTGACCCACTTTCACACTAGAAGTGGTTTTATTCCTACTAAGGAGATTTATGGGTCTCCTTAGCCTCTTATTTATCTACTTATTTAACAAAAACAAAATTGAAAATTCCAACTAACTAAAAGAAAATTAGGAATATTACAGTCCTCCCCTCCCAAAGTTTTCTTGTCCTCAAACAACTGCAAGTATGGATGCTGCAAAATCTCCTCTCCTCCCCATGTAACATCCTCATTTGGTAGTTTCCTCCACTCAATCCGAAAATCTCCAATCAACCTATTCCATAGCTGCTTCTCCCAAGGGTGCAAGTTAGCATTTGGTGATAAAATCAAATGGCTCACATCATAAAGAAGTGGGAGTTCCATGGTGGAAACTACATGTAGTCCAATGGCCTTTTTGAGGTATGAGTTATGAGAAATGTTGAGGACCTTACTTCGAATGGGTAGCTCCAACCCATATGCTACTCCCTCAAGAATATGGATCATCCCATGTGGCCCATATAAAAGCTTCTCAGTCCCCTTCTTCTACAATGTAGATGGTTTGTATGGCTGAAAATGGAGATAGAATAAATTTTCCACCACAGGATGTCTCTCTACCCACCCATGATATGTACATAACCTTTGCAGATAATGGGCTACAATAATGTTATCCTTAAGAGTCCAGAATATATCCTGTCTCTCATGGATTCTAGGGGCCTTTCTTTCTCCCACCATCCTATCAGTAACTGATAGAGAATCATCTCCATATGGAAAAAAATGGAGAAACACTGAATTCCATATAAAATGTTGGATGGTAACAATAGTCCCTGATGTGGAACCAGTGCAGCTCTGCTCCTTGCTGCCCCGGAACATAGTTTGGTAAGTAGCTTCCGAGCCACTTGTTTACTGCCTCTATCTATCCATCTATCTAGAGGTCATAAATGATACTTGGTGTCAATTGGGTACAACCCAAACATAGCAACTCTTGCCCAAATCCATCCAGGAAGTGGCCATCTCTATCTCTGACTATGGTCTTAAGAAGACCATGAAGTACATGGAGAAGCTTGCCCTCTTGTGGAGTAGTGCATTGTAAATAAATGGCAAAGGAATGTAAATACTTTGTTAGCTGACCAATTATTAAAAAGATACAATCCTTACCATGTCCTATTGGAAAAATGGCAATGAAGTCCATAGAAGGGCTCTCCCATCTCCCTCCTGGAAAAGGAAGTGATTGTAACAACCTTACAGAATGGTTGTTTTCTTCTTAATTCTTTGATCAAACTATGCACTTCATGATATGCTAGAGCACATAATCCTTGAGACCCTCCCATGAGAATCTCTCCCTAATGCCCTGATATGCCATAACGAAACCTTGGTGGCCAAAATGGGGTGAATCATCTGCTGCATGTAGAATTTTTCCCTTGATCTTAGAATATATAGTCAAGAAGATCCGATCTTGGTAATAGATGACCCCATCCATCACTCTATACCTCTCATTGATCACCTTCCCATCAAGTACTTCACATGTGAAGTGGTCCTTGGAATACTCCACCAACAATTGGGACTCCCAATCTTAATCCACACCCATCAATGATAGTGTTGTTGGTCTCTATGATAAGGAATTTTTCACCTTATTTATCCTCCCTTTGACATGTTCAATGTCATAGACATAAGCCAGAATTCTGCTACCCCTCCTGTAGCTACTTTTACTCAAGATAATGTTGAATATTTCGATGGTCAATATTCACTTGGAAGATGTTACCCATCCAATATTGCCTGATTTTTTCCAATGCATACAAGATGGCCATCAACCCCTTCCCATATATGGAAGACACATTCCCATGTGGAAGAATCTTCTAACTCTCAAAGGCTATGGAATATCCTCCTTGCACCATAATTGTGCCATCCTCCACTCCTGAATCTTCATCTATCATAACAAAAGGCTTGGTGAGATCTGGTAATACCAATATGGGAAAAATATCCATCTCCTCCTTCAGCCAATCAAAGGACCTCTGTGTAGTGTTTGTCCCATAAAAGGCTCCCCTCTTATCCAGATCTATGAGTGGTGCCACTTGTTGTGAGAACTCTTTAACCAACTTCTAGTCCGGGGGCATTTCGGGTGGAATTCCTCCAAATCTCATAACATCATGGTCTAGAGTAGATTGCATATGTGAGTGGACTGATTTTTCCTTGCTTCTTATATGCAAATATGTCTCCATATTATGTGCGGAGACTTCCTGGGTGGATAGGTGTGCATGCCCCTAATATTTTGATGATTACCGCTCTTCTTATCTATCCATTCCATCTACAAGGCCTCCCAATCTGTAGTGACCTTCCCAGTGTAATCAACCACTGCACACCCAATATCAAATTGTTGTCAGGAATATCGACCACAATGAACTGATTGGTCAAAATGTATGTCCCCAAGCTTACAGAAAATGTTGGAACATACTTCACACATTGCATGGTTCTAGCTCTTGGGACCAAAACTGAGAACCCTTCAAAATATTCCATGGGTATGGTCCTCCTCTACACTGAGTGAGCATCAATAAAATTTTGGGTTTCCCCACTATCTACCAATATTGATACTTGTTGCCCTTAAACTGTGCCCTGGACTCTCAAGGTTACATACTTGGGTACTCCCGTCAAGGATGCAAGGGCCCCTCCAACTGGAGAAAATGCCCCATTCCCACCTCCTGGTGGTGGTGGATCCTCTCCTGGTACCACATCACTGATGTATCCTTTTGTCTCATCTTCTTCATCCTCTTCACTATCAAAGAATACCTCAATATAAAATGTCCTCCACGCAGCACACCGATGTCTCGGTGCCCATGTTTCTTGGCAAGTGCGGCAAAGCTTCCTCCTCATCAAATATCTTCGGACATCATCACTAAGAGGTCCTTTGTTCTGGTTCTCCTTTGGGGGAGGAAACTTCACATCTTTCCCCTTTAACTGAAAGGTGGGCTTTTGCTAAAATGGAGCTCTTGCCTTTGGAAAAGCATCTTGTAAGTCCCTAGCCCTCTTAATGGAATCTTGGAGTGTAGTTGGTCTAGTGGACTTTACCAACCCATACAGAGGCTCTATTAGCTCATCAATTAACATATAAACTCTCATTCCTGTAGATAAATCTATCACCGAGACGGAAAGTTTCAGGAATTCAGAGATATAGGTCTCTATATTTCCTTACTGCTTGAGCTTGGATAGCTCAACAAAGGGTGCCTCTGGATCTCTCTAGTCAAATATCTCCACCAACCTTCGGGTGAATTCTTCATATGCGGTCACATTTGCATGCCCCAATGTGGATAGCTCGTGGAACCACCATTCATGTTCTTCACCTTCAAGGTGCAGCACTGCTATCTTAATAGCTTCGTTCTCTGGTACTTGGCTCAACTAGAAATAGATTTCTAATTTATCCACCCAAGCCTTGGATGTGCACTTGGATGACCCATCAAAAGCAGGCAGAAAGAATCTACCCATATTATACTTCAGATCATTATTATGCATGTACCCTCCATTTGTATTATTATTCTGGGGTCTCATGTTATCCTTGATCTGAAGGAATTCCTGAAAGTTCATATTCTCTTTGAATATTTTAGATTAGGACTCATACTCTAGAAATTAATCTTCAAGAGTATCATGTTCTTGGGGTCCTCCACCTCCATTTCCTACTGCTAGGAATGTAGGCATAGTTGAGCATTGGGAAAATTGTTGCCTTACTGGTTCTTCACACCAGTGATATGAAGTGTCAGATATTTATCCATGTAGAAACCCTCTTGGGGTCTCCTTCTGTCTTTCCATTATCATCCCCTTGATTTCTTTGGCAATGGATTTCGTTTTTTCGAGAAGAATCTTTGGAAACTCCTTTTCATCCATTTCTCCTGATATTGGGGTCTTTCCTTTATCTTCCCTGTTGCTTGTATAATGAAACCTTTCAATTATATTAATGTACCGCTTCTCCCTTTCTGTGATATTTTCTTATTCTATTGAAGACATATATGTGATGTCTCACAGACTGAGCCAAGATTATGCTCTAATACCACTGTAATACTCCAAATTAGGAAAAATAGGAATATGGAACATAAAACTAGAAAATGTAGTAAAATATCAACACATATAACATGAGTAGATCATACAGTCATTTTATTAGATGTAATAGTATAAAATTGAGTACAATATCTTGAGGAAAAAGGCACTCAATCTAGGAAAAACAAGCCTCAAATGACCTAGTACACCAAAACATGAAATATTGCTGCTACAAAAATGTTGAAAGGCCATCACTGCACAGTCCTATTGAGAATAATTGCAGCTAGAAACTAAGAATACATGGATCTACTGATATATTTCTCATAAAATTCCGGGATCATAGATCTAGGCTTTATAGCACAATTTCAAGACAACCCAGAAAGGGTTTCCAGAAATACACAATATGAAAAATGCAGCCATAGGGCTAAATTATGGTCTGCAATTGAATAACTGCTGGAAGGTGGCTGATATGAAGAGAAAATAGCTGATAATACTCCCCATTAGCTTTTTGGATGAAGGGTTGCTCCCCTCACTGGAAAACAATCTCAAAAACACATGTTCTCAACCCTCCACTCCAGCCTCCCTCCTGAATTGCGCAATTCCTGAAGGAGATTGTGCTGCTGAAGATGGATGAAGATTGGCCTGATGCCGGATGATAGAATGAAGATCAAAGGAACCTATCCTGAGTGGGTACTCGAAGTCCCCCGAGGATGAGGGTGGGATTTCTGCCCGGAAACACCCTTGTGCTAAACAACACAGTAGACTCTGCTAAAAATTTGAAGCATGCAAAAAGTCATAAAAGACCAAACATAAAAAATATTTAGAATGCTTTCCTTATTTTCCATTCCTTATATGCGTTGAGAGCCTCCTCTCCCTTGGTCCCACTCAATAATGATGTTACTCTCATGGAGACTCCCTCCCATTATGACTGTGATGTCTTCCAATATCTCTCCACTACCTCCATGACTGTGCTGTTGATTTGGTCAATATTGACCCCATCAACATGCATTGGCACCCATTCACACCAAGGAATGATTTATTCAACTAGATACACTGACCCACTTTCACACTAGAAGTGGTTTTATTCCTACTAAGGAGATTTATGGGTCCCC
Source organism: Pinus albicaulis (assembly GCA_034641835.2). Lineage (NCBI taxonomy): Eukaryota > Viridiplantae > Streptophyta > Pinopsida > Pinales > Pinaceae > Pinus > Pinus albicaulis. The sequence continues at coordinate 83,303,881 of MU968411.1, forward strand.
TTACCCTCTTATTCATCTACTTATTAAAAAAAAACAAAATTTTATATTCCAACTAGCTAAAAGCTAATTAGGAATATTACAACTGTAAGGAACAGGTATCCAATCCCATAGATTGATGACCTTATTGAAAAGCTAAAGGGGTCCAAGTATTTGAGTAATATTGATTTAAAGTCTAGTTATCACCAGGTTACCATAGAACCCACATATGTATGGAAGACCCCTTTCAAATCCAAGGAGGGCCTTCTCGAGTGGTTGGTCATGCCTTTCAGGTTGACAAATGCACTTGCAACATTTATGAGGCTAATGGATGAAATTGTTTGGCCATTCACCAACTATTTCGGGGTTGTATATCTAGATTACATCCTTAGCTTTAGTAAGATTTGGGAAGAGCACCTGCAACACATTCGACAAGTCCTTCAAACCCTGCGATAACATAAACTATGTGCCAACTTGGAGAAATGCACGTTTTACATGAGTCGGGTCCAATATCCTGGCTACATCATTGATTAGCAAGGCCTGCATGTGGATTTGAATAAGATTTAAGTCATTCGAGATTGGCCATCCCCAGCCAATCCAACAGAGCTTCACACCTTCTTGGGCCTTGCCAATTTTTATCAGAGGTTCGTGTTGGGATTCTCTCATATCACTTGTCCTTTGAGTCAAGTTACCGAGAGTGGAGCAAAGGAAAAAAATTTCTATTCCAAGTCCCAAAAAAAGGCATTTGTTGAGCTGAAACACCACCTCTACTTTGCACCTACACACACATTGCAGGACTTGCAACAACCATTTGAAATTGATACAGACGCCTCTGACTATGTTATTGGTGTAGTTCTCACCCAGCAAGGGCATCCAATGGATATCAAAGTGAGAAATTTTCCTATATGATTCAGAAATACCCCACCTATGATAAAGAGATTTATTCTATCGTGCAGATGTGCTGGCAATGGAAATGTTACATTCTGGGGAAGGAGACAGTCATTCACACAGATCACCGACCTCTTCAGCTTATACAAACACAAGGGAAGTTTCAGAATGATAAGTATCAAAATTGGTAAACATATCTACAAAAATTCCACTTGAACATTAAATACAAGAAGGGAAACACCAATCATGTTGCATATTTCCTTAGGCATCCCCCAAATTCAGCACTAACTACTGTTCTTAACTCTTGTGGCCATGGGAACTTGAGATGACCGAAACTGTAAAAAAATGAGCTCGATTTCTCCACCACATACTAGATTCTAGTGGATGGCAAGAAAGTTCCATATTTCCTCCTCAAAGATGCCTTATTATGCTACCTAGGCCACCTTTTTGTTCCTTCATGTGAGCATGACAAGTTGATTTTGGAGGTGCACTACAGTTGGGTTGGAGCACACTTTGGTGTGGATAAAATTTTGGCTGTACTATAGAAGTATTTTTATTGACCAAAAATATAACAACACATTGGAAGATATATCATATCCTACACTTCTTGTGCTATCTCCAAGCTAACCATCAAGAAGCGAGGTCTGTACACCCTTTTTCTTACTCTCAGCCAACACTGGGAATCCATCTCCATGGACTATATGTTAGGCCTCCCTTCTACCAAGCATAGTAATGATTGTTTATTTGTGGTTGTGGGTATATTCTCTAAGATCACTATATTGGCAACTTGAAAGAAGAGTATCATGTTAGAGGACACTGCCAAACTCTTCTATACACAAGTATGGGTACATTTTGGGATCCTGAAGACCATTATATAAGATCAATATAGTAGGTTTCTAAGTACATTATGGTAACGCCTTTGGATATTATTGGACACCAAACTCACCAAGTTTATTGCATTCCATCCCCAGACTAATGGCTAGAGAGAGGTCATCAACAAGATGATAATGCACATACTACTCATGTACAACTACGAGCATCCAAGAACCTAAGATGAGAACCTTCCTTCTATGCAACATAGTTATAACATATATCTCCATAGCTCGACTGGCCATAATCCTCTTCAACTAGGTTTGGGATTTTATCCATTATGTCTGATTGATGTTGCCATGCCTGTTAGGTCACTATATTACTAGTATAGTCCCTTATTCTTGTTAGTGTAACCCCCTTATTGTTATTATTGTACGCTTGTAACCCCCATATTGTTATTATTGTGCCCTTAAATTATTATTATTAGGTCGGCTAGGATTACATTGTGGCCTCATGGACTCCTATATATAGAAAGGAGGTTTTGTAATTTGAATCATCCAAGAATTTTTCATTCATATAATGTATTGGAGGTTTCCCCCTCGAAGTGGCTTATTTCTAAGGCGTTGATATCAATTTTCTTCTGTTTCTGGAGCTGGTTTCATAACATTTGGTATCAGAGGTTTGAGATTCTAGGGTTTCGCTGCTCCAAACAGGTCATCATGGTATTTTCGTAATAATTTTTTTTCTACGAAGCTTCAGAAGCTAAACGTTTTAGAGTGTGAAGCCAAAATCCTGAGGAACATCGTCGCAAAATTTCAGATATTAGTTCACAATATTTTCGGAGATATGATCTGTGGAAGCTAGGGCTTTCTGAGGCTTCTGAATTTCATCTCAAAGAGGTGATCGTGGGAAAATATTCATAGCTCTCTCTCTGAGCGTCGGATTGGAATGCTGTTAAAAGTGGCCAGAATTACATGGACTGTAGTTTTCGTTATATCAATTTCAGAGCCAACGGAGGAAACAATGACACGCGGAAATTCATACAAGTTCGCTCTACTGAACCAATCCAAAATTGTGTCATTGTGGGAGATTGGACTAATTTTGCCTTGAAGAATCCAAATCAGATCAGACCTGTGGAATTTTAAAGAAGCTTTAGTGGGCTACTATAGGGATTAATTTTAGATATTGAGGATCCAAAATTATAGAGATAATTCAATTTCAATATCAATCTCCTCAAAAGCAAGTAAAAGGTGTGTAATTTTTTTTCGAATTGCATAAGTCTTGTTTGAATAATCAAGTTGAATTGATTCCAAGGGCATATTATAGAATAGATATCAGTATTGGATTCTAAAATGGCCCCTAAAAATAATTCAACACCCATTAAGCCTTTAGAAATATCTATTATGACTCATGAAGACGAAGAATGGCAACATGACATATCAAAATTGCAAGAGCAAGTGCAACAAATTCCGCTCTCGCAAAGGGAAAAAAAAATGACATGGAAGTTTTGAAGAAAGGTGTGGAAACTAAGATGTATGGCTTGAAGAAAGGCGTGAAATCTAAGATGGATGGTTTGAAGAATGGCATGGAATCTAAGATAGATGGCATGGAATCTAAGATAGATGGCATGGAAGCTGGCATGGAATATAAGATGGATGACATGGAAGCTAAGATGGAAAACATGAAGCATAATCTAAAAGCAGACATGGAAGGTTTGAAAAATTTGATACAAGAAATGTTTCCTAATGGTGAAAAGATAGTAGAGGAAACTCATGATGAGAACAAAATAGATGTTAATTGTGATTTCATAAAATCTAATGTTGGCAGGAAGAACCATCATATTGCAAAAATGGATATGAGGAAGTTTGATGGAAAGGATCATGTAACATGGATACTACAGATGGAGAAATATTTTGATCTCCATAATGTGCAAATCACACAAAAGGTACACATTGCAACTTTAAATTTAGAACAAAATACATTTGTATGGTATCTATGGCTTTGCTCCCGTAAAAAAATTGTCACTTGGTCAATTTTTAAGGAGGAAATGATAGCACATTATGAGGATACAAAGAGCAACACCTTTTTTAGCCAATTGATAAATATAAAACAAAAGGGTTTAATGGGGAAGCACATTGAGGACTTCCAAAAATTGAATATAACGGTAACTGATATTCCAGAGGAACATAGGATTGATCTCTTCATCGGTACTTTAAAGGATAATATCCAACATGAAGTTCGCGTTTTGGAACCTGATTCATTGGGGAAGGCATTCAGTTTGGCAAGAAAAATTGAATGTAAAATTATGGCGACAAGGAAGCCTACCACTCACTTATATAAAGAGGGAAGTGTTGCTACTCCTAGATTTCCACAACCTACAAGGTTGACACCACAAAAATTGGAAGAAAAAAGAGCAATAGGGATTTGTTGCATTTGTGATAGAAAATACACTAAAGGTCAGAAGTGTGCTGAGAAGAAATTATTTTACATAGATTGTGAAGAGGAAGAAGAAAATGAACAAGAAGAGGAAGAAATGAGTCCAACCATATCATGTAATGCATTGGTAGGAATTAACACTCCTCAATATCTCAATATAGAAGGACATATCAAGAAGAAAAAGGTAATAATGTTGATTGATTCAGGCGGTACCCATAATTTTATTCATTGTAAGGTAGCCAAGGAATTGAATTGTTTCCTATACCCAGCACCAGAATGTCAAGTGATGGTTGCAAATGGAGGAAATATAAATTTCTCTGGAAAATTCCATAATATCAAGCTAACAATGGGGGAATATGTTTTGAATAGTCCAATGCTTTCCATTCCTATGGGAGGTTTTGATGTTGTAATAGGAGTACAATGGTTATAATCTTTAATGTTGATTGATTCAGGTGGTATTGTAAGGTAGCCAAGGAATTGAATTGTTTCCTATACCCAGCACCAGAATGTCAAGTGATGGTTGCAAATGGAGGAACTGGAAAATTCCATAATATCAAGCTAACAATGGGGGAATATGTTTTGAATAGTCCAATGCTTTCCATTCCTATGGGAGGTGTTGATGTTGTACTAGGAGTACAATGGTTATAATCTTTGGGGATAGTAGCTTTTAATTTTCAAGAAATTTTCTTGAAATTTTTTTCAGAAGGAAAGGAAGTCGAATTACAGGGAATTGCAGGGAAGCCGAGAAAGATAATAATCTCTAATGTCATGACAAAGCTTCTCAATAAAGAAAAACGAGGCATAATTGCACAATTATGCTCACTAGAAGTTCCAACATCAAAATCATCTGTTTTTGCAGATCTCCAAAAAGTCTTGGACAATCATTCCAAGGTTTTTGAAACTCCAAAAGGACTCCCACCTATTCGTGATCAGGATCATGCTATTCATTTGATTCCAGGAAGTGTTCCTCCAAACATCAGGCCTTATAGATATCCTTATGTCCAAAAGAGCGAAATTGAACATATGATTGCAGAAATCTTAGAGGCAGGTATAATTCAACCTAGTCAAAGTTATTTCTCTACTCCTGTATTATTGTTACACAAGAAGGATGGATCATGGCACATGTGTCCAGGTTATAGGGGGCTCAATAATCTCACCATTAAAGATAATTTTCCCATTTCTGTGATTGATGAATTATTAAATGAATTACATGGAGCAATTTATTTTACCAAATTGGATCTTCGTTCAGGGTATCATCAAATTAGAATGAAGACTGAAGATATTCCGAAAACAACACTTCGAACTCATGAGGCTCATTATGAATTTTTGGTCATGCCTTTTGGCCTTACGAATGCACCTTCTACATTTCAAGGGTTGATGAATTCCATTTTCAAACCCTTCCTTAGAAAATTTGTGCTAGTATTTTTTGATGATATAGTAATCTACAGCAAGTCTTGGAAGGATCATGTTCAACATGCTGACAGGGTGCTCAAACTATTGCAAGAGAAACAATTATATGCAAAAACATCCAAATGTTTCTTTGGAGTACAAGAGGTGGAAGATTTGGGTCATATTGTATCTCGCGAGGGTGTTAAGATAGACCCTAACAAAATTAAAGCCATTAAGGAATGGAAAGTCCCCACACCCATAAAGAAGTTGCGAGGATTTCTCGGGTTAACAGGGTATTATTGAAAGTTTGCTAAGAATTATGGGAGAATAGCAACACCTCTAACAAAATTATTGAAGAAAGATGCATTTTCATGGGCTCCTGAAGCAACTAAGGCCTTTGAACATCTTAAAGAGGCAATGTGCCTAGCACCAGTATTAGCTACACCAGACTTCACAAAAACCTTTATTGTGGAATGTGATGCCTCAGGAAATGGAATTGGTGTTGTTTTAATACAAGAAGGAAGACCCATTACTTTTGAAAGTTGTCCAATCAAAGGAAAGTATTTATAGAAACCTATTTATAAGAAGGAAATGTTAGCAATACTGCATGCACTAAAGAAATGGAGAACTTACCTAATGGGAAGACACTTCAAGGTAAAAACTGATCATGATAGTCTTAAACACTTTTTGGAACAAAGACTATCTTCAGAAGAGCAGAAAAAATGGGTCACAAAGATGTTGGGTTATGACTTTGAAATAACATAAAAAAAAGGGAAGCTAAATGTTTTTGCAGATGCACTCTCAAGAAAGAATGAAGAGGTGGAAGCATTGCTTTGTGCCATTTCTATTATCCAACCAGATTAGATAACTGAAGAAAGAGATGAATAGAAGAAGGACAAAGAAGTGTGGACACTCATTCAAAATTTTCAGCAAGATCCTAGTACATCTGATACAATTAGTTGGAAAAATTATTCCTTATGGTACAAAGATCGCTTATATCTTTGTAAGAATTCCCAAATAAAATAAAATATTCTTTTGGAATTGCACACTTCTCCTTTAGGAGGACACTCAGGATTTTTAAAAACTTACCACAGGGTGAAGAAAGAATTTTTTTGGGATGGCCTTAAATCTGATATTCAAAAGTTTGTGGTGGAATGTTTGGTTTTCCAGCAAAATAAAGTTGAGAAAATTAAGACCCCGGGTCTTCTACAACCTTTATCCATTCCAAATCAATGTTGGGAGGAGATTTCAATGGATTTTATCACAGGTTTACCTAAGTCCGAAGGAAAGAGTTTCATCATGGTGGTAGTTGATAGACTTACCAAGTATGCACACTTTTGTGCATTATCTCATTCATTTAAAGCAAGTACAATTGCTACTACATTTATGGACACAATTTAAAAGCTACATGGAAACCCAAGTGTTATTGTGAGCGACAGAGATCCCATTTTTACTGGAAATTTTTTACGAAGTTATTTTCTTGTTTCGGTACTCAATTAGCTCATAGCTCATCTTATCATCCTCAATCCTATGGTAAAAATGAGATAGTAAATAAATGTTTGGAAGGATATCTTCGTTGTTTTGTATCTGATAAACAAAAACAATGGGTCAATTGGTTACCTCTAGCTGAATGGTGGTATAACACTTCCTTCCATACTGCAGCAACAATGACCCCATTCATGGCACTTTATGGATATCATTCACCATCCACCACATCATCTTTAAGAGAAAATTAGAAGGTTCAAGCAATGGAAGATCACGTCGAGCATCAACAAGAAGTTCTCCAACTCTTAAAGGACAACCTGAATTTGGCACAAAATCGAATGAAACAACAGGAAGATCAACATCGCAGTGAGAGAAGTTTTGATGTAGGAGACTGGGTATTTTTATGGCTACAACCATACAAAAAAATGTCCCTCAACAAATCTAAGAAGGATAATAAATTATCGCCAAAGTATTATGGTACTTACAATGTGTTGCAAAAGATTGGTACCATGGCATACAAATTGGAGCTTCCTGCTTCTTCATGAGTGCATCCAATTTTCCATGTTTCATGCTTAAAGAAGGTTATAGGTGAAAATATTCCAGTTCAAACAATATTGCTAGAACTTGATGAGGAAGGAAAAATCATATTGGAACCTGAAGCGGTCACAGAAACAAGAAATCGATAGTTACGGAATCGATCAATTTCAGAGTATCTCATCAAGTGGAAGAACTTACCCACTGAAGATTCTACATGGGAGGATGAGAATTTTATACAGAAGCACCCAGAGCTACTCAAGCATTGAGGACAACACTCTTTTGAAGGAGAGGGGCATCTTAGGTCCCTATATTACTAGTATAATCCCTTATTGTTGTTAGTGTAACCCCGTTATTGTTATTATTGTGCCCTTAAATTATTATTGTTAGGTCGGCTAGGATTACATTGTGGCCCCACTAGGATTACATTGTGGCCTCATGGACTCCTATATATAAAAAGGAGGTTTTGTAATTTGAATCATCCAAGAATTTTTCATTCATGTAATGTATTGGAGGTTTCCCCCTCGAAGTGGCTTATTTCGAAGGCATTGATATCTCTTTTCTTCTATTTCTGGAGCTGGTTTCACAACAAAGCCTCATGCGACTACATAGACAAAATTCACACATGTATAGTTTTATTTTGATAAACCCACCCAATTTATTGAACACATCCAACACATTTGCTGGTAAGTGAAAATTATCTTAGATAATTCTAATTCCAATTACAAGTAATGACATGATCAACATCATGTTCCACAAGTTTCAAGTGGGTGACAAATTTTGGTTGCATTTGCAGAAATAATGCCTTGTCAGAGCCCATCAGAAGCTCATACCAATCTAATATAGGCCTTACCCATCACCAAGGGTGTGGGATACACTATTATTTTGATTTCAACACTCCCCCATTCCTTGGCCTACACCTTTCAATGTGGACCACTTTTGGCCATATTTTCCACCATTTCTAGACACATCAGACATTTCAAAACAACTAGCACCAACAAAGCTAAACCTGGAACGCATGGAACAAGGCACAACCTATCCGATAATGGAAACATATATCAATAACATTCACCAACAAAGGATCGAACTGTATCGGTTTTTCAAATATGGCTAACTCTTGCACCAAGGCAAGTGGCTCACTGGGGAACAAGTTCAATAGAAGTTTACCCATCTCTTGGAGGCACTCAACGTAATCAAGGAAATTTCTTCCTAAGGGGGAAATAATAATCCAAGTGGATATTGGTGGCCACCTACCTATTCCAATTGGATCCCCACCATTTATTTTTTTACTTTCCTTGATTTGTAGCACAATTTACTATTTTTGGCATTTTTTTGGGTCCTAAACTTTTGGAGCTGTTTTGAGGCCCTAAATGGAATTTTTTTTGGAAAAAATATGTATTCCTTGGATATATATTTCTAATGAGGTATCATATGCATCAGAAAGATACCATATGCCAAATTTATGACCCCAGGAAGTTGGTGTATCAATTTACCCCAACGAGGCCCACACACTTTTGGTGCTTCATCTCCCAGGGTCAAGTTTTTGGATGTTTAGGGTTTTCCATTTTTTCTCAATAATAATTGGCATTTGAGACTCATTGTAACATAATTCAGAATTCATGTAGCCACCACATATATTCTTAGAGATAAGGTAGCATCGCACGATCTAGTTTATTAATTCCTTTCTGCATGTAAACATTTTTCAGTACTTTTTTATTAATGAAATGAAATTTTGTTTTGTTATAGATATATGTTTCTATTAACAGATGTATTTAATTTAATTCCTTCATAAATCCAAATCATAGGATCACATATTTTTTATCTCAAAAATTCCCATTTAAGGCATCAAATGGGCTCCATAATGTTTTGGACCCCAAATAATCAATGCAAGACCTACCCACAAAATGGGCCCTGTTACCCACCAAAAGTGGGTAACCCCTAGGAGATTTTTTTCTCCTAAATTTTAAACCATCTTGCCAACATACCTATGATGGGACACAAATAGGTTTATATTAGGGTTCTCCACTTATTATCTAGTGAGTTTTCACTCCCATGTGACATGCTTCCTGAGGTAAAGTGGGTCATCTACTGGAAGGTACATTAACCATTTTTTAAATCACTTGCTTTCATTTCATGTTTTGAGGCATACTAATATGTATCACAAGCCAAGGTGCAACATGAACTGCTCTTTATTATACCTTTTATACCATGCTTTTTTGGGGAGGTTATCCTTCACTCTTAGTCTAGTGTGGCCTCTCCTAAAGTGTCTTTTTTAGGAGGGGCAATAATAAAAGGTATTGATTGAAGTATCATGTTCAAGGTACTCCATACTGATGAAATTCCATGTTTCCATTATTATCCACTTTTTTTCTTTTGGTTGATTGTCATTTTTCATTGGGACTAACACCTTATATTCTCATCTCTAAGTTGGGGGTACAAATTTTCCCTAAGATGTTCATGTAGCTAAAAGAATGATAAAAGCATATAAAGACATAAATAAAGAAAAAAATGAAAAAAAAAATGGCTAGGACTTAGAAATAACATGGGAAAATTCGTAGCATGAACTATAACCCCCTAATTAGAAATCTTCTAGTTCCTTATCACTCCATGCTACATCATAAAGGAACTTTTGAATGCCCCAACCCCAATGAATGAGAAAATTCTACATATTTAAGTGCTATTGGAAATGCATAAAGCAATCTTGGTCTCCTAATCTATGCAAGAAATAAATACAGTTCATTAAGATAAGAGGTGCACCAGAGGGCTAGAAAAATGAGTTCGAGGAAAGGGGTAACTCATGCCTCCGTAATTTCTTTATCTTCTAATCATAGTAGTCAAAGATGTTATACCCCCTCTAGTTGGTACCATGGCTGTGGCCATCTTCCTTGAGGTATTTCCCACTCCATCACTACCATTATGACATGCACATATGGATTGAGGGATCTACCTATGAAATGTCTTTCCCCTTGGGGTTTGGAAGCACCTAATAGGGTTGAATGCATAAGCATCCCTAACAAAAGTGTGGTAACTTACTTACAAATCATGGGCTAGAAAAATATTGAAAGGAAAATTTTGTGCAAGCTAATTTTGTGCCCCTAACAATATGTCTCACAATGATACTTTAATGGTTTTTGTCCTTAATGATGTTGATATAAATTGAACTTGCGGGTATGTTTTAGGTGGTTCATGACTCATGCAATAAAGATATTTTGAAGGGCGGCTTGACACTTATCAATCAAATTTTAGAGGATGTTTTTCCCATTTTTATAGTAAATATAACCTTACAACCCTAGTGTTTCCCTCATGATATGGATGTTAGGTTTGATGAGACTCCACATGGTTGCATGCCCCTTTATACACCTGATAATGCTGAAACATTGTACGAGGAATCCAAGCCAATGGCTTATTTGATTATGTGCCTAGATGGACCTAAGACACCCTCAGGCTTACCTTGAACCTGTTTGATGGATATTTCCTTGTTTCAGAGCCGAGATGAGGATGGTTGTCACTAATATGACTTGGAGGGGCTAGTACATCATACCCATGTTCTAACACTTTCCTTAGATCTTTCTAGGCCACTCCCATGTGCCCTCGATGGGTGAAGTGGGCCTTCTTAGAGATGACATCAAGGTGAAAGAGGAGTTGTTTATAGATATTCCCATTCACTTTAATGATTTATTGCAGTGAGGAGCACTCATGAGCATCTTTATCACTTGCTTAATGGAGACTCTCAATTTCGAGAGGATGACTTCATCGTAGATATCCTTTATTCCCACACGTGTGGGAAACTTTGATGTATTTATTATATCTTAAAGCTATCTTAAGGTTGGCCTGTTACTTTTTATGACTAGTTGAAAGCTCAAGAAAACATTTAGGGGATTTTCTTGAAAATTAATGAAAATTGACTTGGTTACCCTCATATAAATTGAGGGGAATCACTTTGATTTGTATCATCACACTTCACATCACTTCTCACTCTCTTAAGTAAGTGTGCACTAGCTCTCTTGCTCTCTTCCCTTGGACAAAATGTGATATTGGAGGATAAAATTTCCTTGGAAGGTATATTTTTACCAAAGGAGACTTTTGTTGTATTGATGGAGTGGTTATTTATTGAATGGTGTAATTTTATTGTTGATTTTCTTCCATTTTGTATGCAAATTTATGAAATTAGGGTTTCTCTATGCCATATTAAAACGTGAAATATCGTTCATGAAATCTTATTTCTTTATGCTTTGTAAATTAGAGTGTCAAGAATCCATCGAAAGAGCTTGATGTATTCATCCTTTGATATTAAATATCCACTTAAAGAAAGTCGTTAAGATTTTGTTGAATGGCGGAAAAAATCTTTGTTGCAATATGAAATCCTCACCAAGTCAAGGTCCCAAATTATAAATTTATTTGTTTGGTTTAGTGACATCCACCGGTATATGATCCTAATTTTCACTAAACAAATTTCTCTCTAAAAGGAAATTTTCAACTATAATTTCCTAAATCTAAATACAATTAATGTCAAAAATAAATTTAACTAAATTTTAATCTAATTACTTCTACCTTTAAATTACAGCTATCTCGAGAGCAAGTAATATTATGAAATATGAATCAAAAGATAAAATATTTAATCATAAAAATAGTTTATATGAATAAACCATTGTTAACATAACAATTTAAATTAATTACTTAAATAAACAGTGATTTGAATGAATGAGTTCATTTGTTTTCATACTTCAACCAAACATCTCGGTAGGAAGATATCATTTGAAAGCCTTAGCCAAAAGATAAGCTATCCGATTTTAGAAATAGTTCGTTTAAGTAAATAGAAGTTTAAATAATTATATATTTTTTATTCATATAAATATTTATTTGAATGAATTATTTTAAATTGTGTTAAGGCTCTATTTTTTATCATTCAACCAAAATTCTTCAACGCACAGTACATAAATACAAATAACTTTATAATCACGAATTACTCAAATGTCTAATAATAATACTGATACACTAACAATTCACAATTTATGAATTAAATTAATAGAATATTAACAAAGACTCAAAACTTGGATTTACATGCATGAATAATAATACCTTACAATGAAATATGAGTCTCAAAACTTTCGGGTCTTCAATCCATTAATAAATAACTAGAAAATAGTGCACAGAGTCCTTTCTGTATTGAATTACATCCTTTTTTTTTTCAGAAGAAAAAAACGTTGTTTTATATAATGTTATAAAGCAGTACATGATCAACATCTTTCTCAGCTGTGTTCAAAAACAGCGAGAAAACCAGCATATCGCCCTTATAAGAAAGCTCAGATGGATGAGCACTGTAAAAGGATTTAAGAGCAGCCACATGAGTAGGGGCAGATTATCCCCATTACTGATAAAATTTAAATAAGACCAATAATGGAGATTGTGGTATATGAAATTGATACAAATAATCTCCGGAAATAGAAAACAGCATTGAAGGAGAACAATAAGGTAAGAACTATGTTCTCATGGTTCGATGAAAATCTGTATGTGATCGTTTATGTTCCACGCTCGCCTGAAGGATGTTGTAATCCGGCTCGCCTGATGTGTAGATGATAAACCGGCTCGCCTGTAAAAAATTTGTCACGCTCGCTTGTTGAAGCTTTATGTAACGTGTCCAGCCTTTGAGACTATGATGATTGTGCCGGAAAGTCGAGAGCAAAAAACCTGTGTATGTATATAGGAGGATAATAAATTGAAATAGAAACCCCTGTAGTGTATCAAAAGGATGAGACTGTAGCGGAAAAACCAAAATCGTCTGGACTCCAGGGGGGTCACGGGATAGGAATAGATTGCTCTGCAATCATGGTGTCATCAGCATAGTGGGAAAGATACATGAGCCCGAATTCATCAGCAAGTCCCAACTTGGATAATCTGTCCGCCCTAGTGTTATTTTCCCGGTAAATGTGTTTAATGCTAGGGCGGTGTAATCTGTTCCAGAAACTGATAATTCGTTCCTTCCACCCTGTAAGTAAATGATCATACATCTGACAACTATTTTCAATCCAACCAATGATGAGTTGAGAGTCACCAAAGATATTCCGCAGCTGGATTTGAAAGTCAATGGCAATGAAAAGGCCTCCCCAAAGAGCCACAATCTCTGCTTTATTATTGGTGCCAGGCCCGCCATTCCAATGGATAAGAATGCGCTCTTTGTCTGAGATTTTGATCCATGCTCCACATCCGGTGAATCCATCAACCGCAGCACCATCGAAAAACAGAGCAGGAAGGGCGATATCATGGGGCCTAATACGTCGTGAAGCATCAGCAACAGGAAGTACCGGGTGTGGGCATTCTTCCATCCAGGATTTAATGGTGAGATAGACATGCTGGAAGTGGAAGGGCTTCTGTTCGAAAATCACCAGGTTCCGAGCTTTCCATACCTCCCAGACCAAGTAGAAAGGAAGAGATTTGTAGTGACTCTTGAGCTGGTCCCATGCACTTGCAGCAGAGATAAAATCACTCGGACGCCAAGAGGGATCGATAAAAAAGTCACTGAAAAGCTTCCATAATTGGACGACCAAGGGGCATTCAAAGAAAAGATGAGCAATAGACTCCGCTTCAGATTGACAGAGCACACACCAGCCCGGACCCTGGTATCCTCGCTTGATAAGATTGTCCCATGTCAAGATTTTACCCCGCCAAACTAACCATCCGAAGAGGACGATTTTCGTAGGAATCTTTCTTTTCCAATAGGCGAGGAAAATGGGCGGTACCGGGGCCAGAAGCGAGGAGAGAGTAATGTCCTGGTATATCTCTCTGACGATGACGTTGCCCTGCCTGAGAGGACCATTCCATGTAATATAATCCCCACCACGCGCATAACACAAGCCAGCAGAGCGAAGAGAGTTTCGGATAGATTCCCATTCCACAGCGTCCGGCCCCTGCAGCAGCAGAATGTCAGAGGTTTTAAAAATGGGGGCGCAATGTGACCAGTAGTGTATCAACTGAGAAAAGTAGAGGATCCCGCGATTGGTGAAGGTGTGTAGAAGGTGGACTGATAAATTTGTTTGAATTATCTGAGGAAGGAAGTTTGTTGCTCCGATGGGAATACTGCAGCCATCCCGAAACTTCCATCCTATCCTTGGCCGAATAATAGGAATAATCGCTTTGAAACTCCTCCAGATGCAAGAAATAACAGTGGGGATGGGAAAACCATTACTGTTGATCATTTGCAGAGCGTCCCCTTCGAAATATTTAATCTGATTGATGTCGCCCCAGATCCCGGTACTGTGAATTGCCCTCCAAAAGGATTTGATGAGAAGAGCTTGGTTAAATCTTCGCGTACAAAGTACGCCCCATCCATCTCTGTTCTTCGGGGAGCAAATGACATCTAATCGACAGAGTGGTATTTTATTAGACAGACTCGCCCCCCCCATATGAAATGGGAAATGATACCGTTGATCTTGGCAATTACCCCGGCTGGGAGGAGTAGTAAATGAGCCCAGAACACTATCATTTGAGATAGAACGGATTGAACCAGAATTATCCTACCTCCCAGAGATAACCAAACGTGTGTCCAGCTCTGTAATCGATCACGAAAACGGGCAAGAAGCCATGCCCAGTCACAATTCTTATACCCGCAAGCCTTGATTTGGAAACCGAGGTATTTGAAACCCCTGGAGATATGACGAGTACCGATGCCCAGAAATTCTGCAATAAAATTGATTTCATCTGCATCTCCAAATTCGAAAAGAAGAATAGACTTATCGGCATTAAGACAAAGTCCTGTGGCTGCCTTGTATCGATGAAGGGTGAATTTAATGAAAAACCAGTGATTTCTATTTAAGTATCCAAACAATAATAGGTCGTCCACAAATAATGAGTGGGATATGGATACCGTGTTTGAATATGAGTAGCCTTTGATATGACCCTTTGATTCCGAGGCATGTAATATCTTGCTAAGACCATCCATCGCCAATATGAATATGAGAGGGGAGAGCGCACATCCTTGGCGCAGTCCCCTAGCGGCTCTGAAGAATTTAGAATACCGTGTATTGAATTACATCCTTGCCCATTCTCATCGAAGAGCCCCGTATATCAGGTCGAAAAGTTTTTAAACAAAAAATTATTGTTGTCTAATTTCAAAAAATTATTTACTACAATTTGGTAGCAGAGAATAAACTGTGCATAGCAAATCCGATTGAGCAAATTTGATGACATTACCAAATTAATTTATGTTATTTGAGTTTTGTTCGAAGGAATTTCATTTTTCCATTAAATTAGTCCATTATCTAATAGAATTGGGTTTGTTCCAATGTTTGGGGAATCAAACTCCACCTTAATGGTTGGGATTTGATTCATTTTCTTTTTTCTTTTTTCTTTTCATAGAAAAACGACATATAATTTTATTCATTAGAGAAGAAAAAAATTACATTTTTTATATGCATAAACGCATTACAGAAAAATTAGAATGAAAAAATAGCATTCTTTATATGTAGAAACCCAGAAGAGATAAAATGAAATTCATGGAAAAATTTTGAAAATTTTAAACCAATTCTAAAACCCTAGGGACTGCACATATGAACCCATAAATGATAAGCCAACATTACATATCGGGGCTTAAAAATACCAACACAGATTTATCCAACAAAACTAGTCAAAGATACGTCCTTACGAAAAACTATAACATGGAATAGGCCCCCCTTATATCCAATATATCAAGCCCAAAATTGGGCAGCAAGAAGCAAGGCCACAAAGCTTAGGAAAATCCAATGAGAACCCCTAAAATAGAACTAGGAAACACAACTAGGTGACGAAAAGTAGAAACCCTGAGCGATAAGAAGTAGGGCCACAAATCCTAGGAAGAAATCTGCAACGACCCCAAAATGAGAATTGATGTATGCAACATCAAAGCGGGGCCACAATTGGTGGCGAAACGAAGGCTAGGCGATAGTAAGAAAAACCCAAAATAGATTTGGTAACAGAGAATAAATTGTGCATAGCAAATCCGATTGAGAAAATTTGATGACATTACCAAATTAATTTATGTTATTTGAGTTTTGTTCAAAGGAATTTCATTTTTCCATTAAATTAGTCCATCATCTAATAGAATTGGGCTTGTTCCAATGTTTGGGGAATCAAACTCCACCTTAATTGTTGGGATTTGATTCATTTTCTTTTTTTCATAGAAAAGCGACATATAATTTTATTCATTAGAGAAGAAAAAAATTACATTTTTTATATGCATAAACACATTACAGAAAAATTAGAATGAAAAAATAGCATTCTTTATATGTAGAAACCCAGAAGAGATAAAATGAAATTCATGGAAAAATTTTGAAAATTTTAAACCAATTCTAAAACCCTAGGGACTGCACATATGAACCCATAAATGATAAGCCAACATTACATACCGGGGCTTAAAAATACCAACACAGATTTATCCAACAAAACTAGTCAAAGATACGTCCTTAGGAAAAACTATAACATGGAATAGGCCCCCCTTATATCCAATATATCAAGCCCAAAATTGGGCAGCAAGAAGCAAGGCCACAAAGCTTAGGAAAATCCAATGAGAACCCATAAAATAGAACTAGGAAACACAACTAGGTGACGAAAAGTAGAAACCCTGAGCGATAAGAAGTAGGGCCACAAATCCTAGGAAGAAATCTGCAACGACCCCAAAATGAGAATTGATGTATGCAACATCAAAGCAGGGCCACAATTGGTGGTGAAACAAAGGCTAGGCGATAGTAAGAAAAACCCAAAATAGATTTGGTAGCAGAGAATAAACTGTGCATAGCAAATCCGATTGAGCAAATTTGATGAAATTACCAAATTAATTTATGTTATTTGAGTTTTGTCCGAAGGAATTTCATTTTTCCATTAAATTAGTCCATCATCTAATAGAATTGGGCTTGTTCCAATGTTTGGGGAATCAAAATCCACCTTAATTGTTGGGATTTGATTCATTTTCTTTCTTCTTTTTCTTTTTTTCATAGAAAAGCGACATATAATTTTATTCATTAGAGAAGAAAAAAATTACATTTTTTATATGCATAAACACATTACAGAAAAATTAGAATGAAAAAATAGCATTCTTTATATGTAGAAACCCAGAAGAGATAAAATGAAATTCATGGAAAAATTTTGAAAATTTTAAACCAATTCTACAACCCTAGGAGATGCACTCATTGCAACCCATAAATGATAAGCCAACATTACATACCGGGGCTTAAAAATACCAACAGATTTATCAACAAAACTAGTCAAAGATACGTCCTTAGGAAAAGCTATAACATGGAATAAATTTTATATCCGATATATAAAGCCCAAAATTGGGCGGCGAAGCAGGCCATAGAAAACTTAGGAAAATCAATGAGAACCCATAAAATAGAACTAGGAAACACAACTAGGTGACGAAAAGTAGAAGTATAGAAACCACGACGATAAAGTAGGGCCACAAATCTAGGAAGAAATGCAACGACCCCAAAATGAGAATTGATGTATGCGAAGAGAAGCAGGGCCACAATTGGTGGCGAAACGAAGGCTAGGCGATAGTAAGAAAAACCCAAAATAGATTTGGTAGCAGAGAATAAACTATGCATAGCAAATCCGATTGAGCAAATTTGATGAAATTACCAAATTAATTTATGTTATTTGAGTTTTGTCCGAAGGAATTTCATTTTTCCATTAAATTAGTCCATCATCTAATAGAATTGGGATTGTTCCAATGTTTGGGGAATCAAACTCCACCTTAATTGTTGGGATTTGATTCATGTTCTTTTTTCTTTTTCTTTTTTTCATAGAAAAGCGACATATAATTTTATTCATTAGAGAAGAAAAAAATTACATTTTTTATATGCATAAACATATTACAGAAAAATTAGAATGAAAAAATAGCATTCTTTATATGTAGAAACCCAGAAGAGATAAAATGAAATTCATGGAAAAATTTTGAAAATTTTAAACCAATTCTAAAACCCTAGGGACTGCACGTATGAACCCATAAATGATAAGCCAACATTACATACCGGGGCTAAAAATACCAACACAGATTTATCCAACAAAACTAGTCAAAGATATGTCCTTAGGAAAAACTATAACATGGAATAGGCCCCCCTTATATCCAATATATCAAGCCCAAAATTGGGCAGCAAGAAGCAAGGCCACAAAGCTTAGGAAAATCCAATGAGAACCCCTAAAATAGAACTAGGAAACACAACTAGGTGACGAAAAGTAGAAACCCTGAGCGATAAGATGTAGGGCCTCAAATCCTAGGAAGAAATCCGCAACGACCCCAAAATGAGAATTGATGTATGCAACATCAAAGCAGGGCCACAATTGGTGGCGAAACGAAGGCTAGGCGATAGTAAGAAAAACCCAAAATAGATTTGGTAGCAGAGAATAAACTGTGCATAGCAAATCCGATTGAGCAAATTTGTTGACATTACCAAATTAATTTATGTTATTTGAGTTTTGTTCGAAGGAATTTCATTTTTCCATTAAATTAGTCCATCATCTAATAGAATTGGGTTTGTTCCAATGTTTGGGGAATCAAACTCCACCTTAATTGTTGGGATTTGATTCATTTTCTTTTTTCTTTTTCTTTTTTTCATAGAAAAACGACATATAATTTTATTCATTAGAGAAGAAAAAAATTACATTTTTTATATGCATAAACACATTACAGAAAAATTAGAATGAAAAAATAGCATTCTTTATATGTAGAAACCCAGAAGAGATAAAATGAAATTTATGGAAAAATTTTGAAAATTTTAAACCAATTCTAAAACCCTAGGGACTGCACATATGAACCCATAAATGATAAGCCAACATTACATACCGGGGCTTAAAAATACCAACACAGATTTATCCAACAAAACTAGTCAAAGATACGTCCATAGGAAAAACTATAACATGGAATAGGCCCCCCTTATATCCAATATATCAAGCCCAAAATTGGGCAGCAAGAAGCAAGGCCACAAAGCTTAGGAAAATCCAATGAGAACCCCTAAAATAGAACTAGGAAACATAACTAGGTGACGAAAAGTAGAAACCCTGAGCGATAAGAAGTAGGGCCACAAATCCTAGGAAGAAATCTGCAACGACCCCAAAATGAGAATTGATGTATGCAACATCAAAGCAGGGCCACAATTGGTGGCGAAACGAAGGCTAGGCGATAGTAAGAAAAACCCAAAATAGATCCCCGACCATAGGGCGGAAGGCACACACCCATCAGAACCAAAATTGAACATGCACAGTGAACACTCTGTAGAGAGAGCACCCATGAATGGTAATCAACACCCACACTAGCAAAGGAATAAGACCCCCAATAATTTGGTTGAATGGAAGCATGCATCAAGGGGTCGAGGTGGATAGGGTTCTAGCTTCCCTACCCCTCTCTCCCTCATCCTTTTCTTCTCCTAATAAAAATTTCTCTTGTATCATTTTAAATCTACACCTACATATTAATCAAACCAAAAGAAAATTAAAATTAAATTAAATTAATAAAAAAAGAAAAAAGAAAAACCAAAACGTTCACTAATTTATTTCGACATTTTTAGTATTTTTACTAACTAATGTAATCAAATTATCCTTCTCGATTTTTTTCTTTGTAATCTTATCTTTCCAACGAGCTATCTTGTGCTTAATTTGGTGCTCTAGAACTAGAGATATCCTCAGGAAGTTGGCGCTCGGTAGCCCTTGATCCAATTTGTGAATTGATCCTTGTTGTTGATAAAATCCAAAATTATTATCCCACATGCACCGTGGGAAGGAGATGTGAAGGGTTTATATTGTTTTTCACTTCCAGTGTAGTTTTAATGTGTTATGGAGAGCATATAACATGGACCTTGTGATATTATTTTGATCACACATAAAAATAGAAAATAAATTAATTAAGTCACATATATGGGGATTGGGGAAGGACAAGTTGGAGTTGAACTTGTACCACCCAAGATGCATAGATATATGGATAGGAGAGAGAATATTATGGATAGTAGAGAGAATAATAAAAAAATAGAACTAAAAACTATTTGACAATCCAGAATCTAGGAAGAACAAGTTGAAGTAGTTGAAGTTGACCCCCTCACCCCGAGATTCTTGGATAAAGCTAAAAAAATTCAAATAGTGATTAAGAAAATAATTAAAAAATAAAAAATCAATAATAGAATATATAAATCAATAATACAAGCACATCTGGGAGTCTGGGTTAAAACTTGTACACCAACACAATTCACCTCCATATCCCCGGATGAAAAGACACGTCACCTACTACATCAACTGCCATGTTAGTTCATTCCTTATGATGAATTACGATGTGGATGTAAGGGAAACATCATCTTCTTAGTTAACATGCCAATAAAAAAGGTCACTTCAACATCTATATTAGTTTTTGATGGGCCTCCCAGTTAATTAAAACATAAGGCCCATATAACCTTTCCCAAGCACATAAATTCTATATTAGACTTCTCCTTCTGCACTTAATAAAATTTTATTAGCTTAAATAGGTTTTGAGGAAGGTTAGAGATATTTATCATACTTTTTTTCCTAATGTGCCTATGATGCAGGATATTGAGAACATTTGGCATAGATCATAAGGATATACAGTTAGAGAAATTTATGGGACCTATCACTTGCTATATGAAGATTAAACTCAACTAAATTGAAGTACTAATTACTCCTCCCTACAACTGGAGGTCACTTAGGGTGCATGATCTTGCTTTTTAGGAGTTTTGGAAGGAAATAAGTCCTCCTTTCAAGGAGTCTACTCCTCAAACATATTTATAAATAGTTGGATGAAGTAGCCCATTAGGAGAACCAAAAAAATATAATAAGGCAACAGTGGTCGAGTTAATAGAGTCATTAGCCTATAAGTTCTACTTCTGCAACTTTTAATGTGCAACAACTTTTTCTAATTAATGAAATCCATATTTGGTTCTTAGACTATTGTTTCTTTAGGGATCTAATCCTTCTTGGGTTAGGGCCCACCCCAAGTTCTCAAGACCCTAATTTACTATTATCTTTCATGCACTTGTTCATTTATTTATGTCTACAAATTCATTTTGGAATATTGTTTTATGAAAGGTTAATCAATTAGCTTGTTTAAATTATTTATTTCACATTACTTTGAAGCACTAGATTGTAGTCTTAGTAGTAACTATTTTTCTCAATCAAAACCTCTTTAATGCATTAAAATTCACTTTGGTTTATGAACCTTAGATGATGCTCAACATTTATTTGTGCAATAGCTATACATTTTCCTATTTTTCAGAGCTATATGAGACTCTAAAGTCATCCATTCACTCAATATTCATGTATATCATTAACATAAGGACATCGAAATGAATGCTTGACCATCCTTTATCCTTCCCCTAACTCATTTTACCTTGAAACCACATCCTTAGTGCATTTTCCTTCGTGTTAGTCTGTCTCCTATAGAAAAACAGGGGCTCCTATAGAAGTTCTCATTTTGAATCCATGAATGTATTATCTTATTTGATGTGTTACAACATCTCGCAGGCCCTAAATATAAGGTTTAGGAGCCAAAATCCCAAGTAGATCCTTTGAACTAGTTGCTGTAGAATTTTTCTTTTTATTGAAAGATTAGATTTTGAAGTTTACATGCATTCTTTTAGTTATGAGTTTACTTTATCCACACAGTAGGATAGACATGCTTTCATTTCATCATAGTTAAAGTGGTTTTCTTCATTTTCCTGCAAATAATATAGATTTTATTCCTATTCTTTATTTCCTGCAATTATGAATTTTACTTACAACATAAACGATATAATGGTCTCTAATTAACTGAACTGCATCTTAGTATTTTCACCTACATGAAATTAACAAGAGGATAGATAATAAATTCTTAACACAGTGTTGAACCCTCTTAATTTTGTAGGAATTTGAGGTTGATAACTAAATTTGAGTCTTTCAGAGTTGTATTATTTTTGCTATAATACCGAGGGCCACCACCTTTTCGATACCATTTCCAAGGCTCTTTCAAGGTAGGTATTGTATTATTCCTAGTTTATTTACTCTTTTTCTCATTTCACTTTATCTAATGAATAAAAAAATACACTAGGCATTCTTTATTTCAAAAACAAAAAATTGCATTGCATTAGCATTTTCATTTGAAAGAGAAATTTTACGAAAAGTAGATTCTTTTTTTCTTTATGTTGTAAAAAGCCAAGGATAACAAATGGAATTTTTTATAAAAAAATCCCCACTTCCATAAGAAAATAGCCTTCTTTTGTTGACTATGAGCCTCCTACCCTATCCACAGAGGATATTGAGGCCTTCTTAGGTGAACAATTGAGGATCTATGAGGAGGTTGTAGAAGGAAAAATACCTTCAAAACCCATTAATACCATGGATGGAAATAGGAAACCTGAAGTGTTTCCTATAATAGAGAAAAATGGAGAATCCAAAATGAAAAACATCAGCGCATCTTCCCTCATAAATCTCTATGGTTTGACTAATCAAGACCCTGAGACTTGTATGTATGAGTTTGTTGTAGTTTTTGGGACATATGATTACACAATAGATGAAAAAAAGCTCAAACTATTCCCTTTAAATCTGAGCGATGCAACCCTTCATTGGTTCATGAGCTTAAAAGGGGGTAGCATCAATTCACGGAGACAAGTGAATCAAGCCTTGAACATTAAGTACTAGGATTATTGTAGAGAAAGAGACATTAGAGATGAGATATTTTGAATGTATCAAGGAGTGGATGAATCTATAGAATATTTTGAGGAAATATTCTAGTTGAGATATAGAAGAGAACACAACTGCACTCTAGACCCAAACTCCTTGAATTTAGTCTTGCTATGAGGGGTAAGAAAATAACTAATGGAAACACCACGGGGGCTTGACTGGGGGAGAAATATCATACCATGTGCATTCATATTGGGGGATATATATTGAGGAGAAAATGAAATAATATATTAGGGGATATATAGGGGGTAAACAACTTTTATATTGGTAGGTATAAAAAATAGATCTCAAATTTAATGAGAAAATATAAACGGGTATAAAAAATGTTAATAAAAAAATGGATACCTAAAATATCTAGTGAAAGTAGGGGCATTTTAAACTAGGAAGGTGTATTGGGTTCGAAATGGTAGGGGGTTAAATAATGTTATTTTTAGAGGTATTTTCAAATATGTAGTTAAATTAAGGGTATTGTTTAATATTCTATGAACGTATTTGATATGTTAGTGTTTAATTTGGTGAAGCGCTCATGGGAAACACCCAACCTTATGGAAATGGAGGCATTTATCAAATTTTCTATGATGACATCAAAATGGTATTCAGAAGTCATTTCTCATCTGCTAGGAAAAGAGGTAGATAAAAACAATGTTTGGTAAGTCCCTCTTCCTTTAAAATTATGAAGAATGAGATAGGATGTATGTTATAGGACCCAAATATCGAGATCTTGCACATATTTTCTATGTAGATGGGTACACTATAGATCAAGAGAAAACAAGAAGAACTATAAAGGGTGTTAACTATATTTTTCCGTAGATGCATTAAAATACATCCTTTGAATGAGTGTCCTTTAGATGCCACATAGATATGTTTTGTATGTGAATAAAATCACTCCACGATCAAATGTACATCTTTTCTAGGATTGAATGTTGTATACGAAGGAACAAAGGGGAGCATGGAGAAAATCTGCTTTGTTATTCAAAATTGACCACATGGACCCATCCAAAATCAACAAGGTATGAACTATCCCTCTCCTTTAAATACAAATTATAATTCACATTTTCAATCTTAGTGCCCTCCTAACACTCCACCCTAGTCTATGCTTATTCCATGGAATTATCCACCCCAAATTGGCATTCCTCCTTTTTATCCATATCCACACCACCGTCCTAAATAGGGTAATCCATATTTTGAATGGAGGATTTAGGCAACCAAACCACCCACCTTGATTCCTCCTTCTCCTCATCCAAAAATTTCCCAAAATAACACTCCAAAAAAACCTCGATGCCTACCCAAATCAAACCAAATCCTAAAAACAAGCAAACTGAAGCAGTTTATAGTGGAGAAAATGTTTATCCTGTTGAACCTTTAATTAAACTGAGAGGGGGGGGGGGGGGGGAGGTTGAATCAGTTTAATGCATTCCTGATATTTTTACACCTTTAATTAAACTTTTCGTTAAGCTATTTACACCTTCATTTCATATCCAATTTAATGTGCAAGTAATCTTAGAATGCAAGCAGCAAGTATTAGTTTAATATAGCAGTAGACTTAATATGAGAGTTGCAGGTATTAAGTAGATGATACATATCAGATTCAATACATAACTATCATGCACAGAGACACCAGATATAAGTGGAAACCCATAACGGGATAAAACCACATCTTATTATTGTTGTGATGCAAAGGCAAGCTCCTACTCCCTCTCACCACTGTTTTTCTGCAGGCACCAACCTACAGGAGGCTCCAACCTCAATTCTGCAAGCTACAACTTGCAAGGAAGCACCAACTCCCTTCAATTTTCTGTAGGCACCAACCTACAAGAGGCTTCAACCTTTGTCAGCTACAACTGACAGCTATTAAGTTGAATGTTTGCTGATTTACTCCAGATATCAGCTCTGTTCTGTATCTGCTCTTCTTCTCTTAATCTTCTCTGCTTTATTCTTCTATATTCTGCATTCTCTATATCTTCTTTCTCTCTCTCTCTCTATTAAGTTTATCAAATTGATCTTATATAGGAATTCTCACAAGATTGTTTGTGTTCCTCTAGGAATTCGAAATGAATGGTCACATCTCTTGGTCTTCTGCCTCCTCATTTCTTTGTCCAACTCAATTTAAAATCATAATAATATGTACAATATTTCATGCTACAGTGGAATTTTTGTCTTTTCTTTAGGATACTTGCCTTTGCATCACAAACAATAAAAAATTAATTACAACATTTACTTTCACATTTTAATTACATATTTCAATTTCAGTCAGCCACTTTCCGAATTTTGGCTTTACTGGATTTTTCTTTTCTTGCTGCTGTTAAGAACTTGTTCTGCATACCTTGGTTCACTGTAATTGTGTGCACCTGTGAATGTATACCTGTCAAACCTGTAATCTCAGTTTATCTCTGCATGCTCTCCTCTTCTTTTTCCTTTTCCATAATTGCATTTAAGTTTTCATGCTCAATCATATTCCAACCCGGGCAATCTCTCTCTATGCACTTATTCTACGCTGGCAATTTCAATTAAGTAAGGCTGGATATTTTCTCGGTTAGTACTCAGATAATAATCAATAAATATAAGGGTTTATTTTAATGCCTCTTCTAATAATGTGCTCTCCAAGACATACATATATCACTGCGTTCTTTTATTACTCGCAACCTTAATATATATCAATGCAAATAACCCGGCGCCGAACATATACATATATACGATAAACCTTATCATATAACCCTCGGTGATAAATATTTAAATCATATTGTATTTAATCCATTACACAGGTTAATATGTCTCCGTCGTTATACATAAGTTCTTTTATACTCCGTCAGGCCTTATACTAAATTAATAACCCAACTTCATTACGTATATTTCCGCTGGGCCCACAATGCCATCAACCGCCAATCGAATGCACACAACATACATGACTTATCGTCCACGCACCTTTATTAAACCTCGTGCAAGTCCTGTGATCGCCCACCGTTGGATAGCCTTTGCCCAGATCAACGGATCTTATTCATTTCGCTGGGCGTCTTCTGCCGATCGTTAATGCGCGAAATTTCATTTTAATCAAAACCGCTTGGGACACGCGTCGATTCCTGTATGGAATCGCTCCACACTCCAGGAATACCACTTAACGTTTGAAAGGCGGTGCGGAATTGGGGAAATCCACTCTCCAAAACCACTCGCGGGTTCCACAGTGTTTAACCAAAGTTAATGCGAGTTACGTTCTCCCTCGCATTCGTTGACTCCGGGTTCCGATCCTTTATGATTTCAATTATATATATATTCTTTGATAAGACTATGGTTCCGCCTCCAATATATATATATATATATATATATATATTCTTTATGGTAACACAGAGTTCCGCTCATTTATAGGCTCTGTTGTATGTTTCTTATATGTGTACTTTGTCATGAAATCTCATTCACCTCTCGTCAATTCTCAGAAGGCAATCAAAACCCTTATTTCAAATTTCTGGCAGTGCTTGCGCTGACCTCAATACGACCAAGGCACATACAGTTTGGACAATCATTGACAATTGATCCCGAAATGACTAGGTACATATCTACACATTATCATACCCTTTCCTTTCTGAATACACAGGCAGACTCGTAGCTTGATTTACATAGTCCAGCTTCTACAAGAACTTAAGGGAGATTCACGCAGGAGTATCACCAGTAAATACCAGTATTCTCCATCCCGATTTATCCAACTGATATACAGTTACACTGAGACCATTTCCTCAGATGATTCGATCAAGAATACATATAGAACTCATATACAATTCTTCCTATACAGATATGTGTATATATACAGGTGGTAGATCTCAAACAAACCCTTATAGTTTCGTAATAAGCCAGATATTCCGTTCGATGGCTATTATCCTCCTATTCTGTTGCTAAAGAGGTTCTCTGCCTCTCTCCAGCTCTCGGGCTCTCCCTCTCCAGTCCTCTTCTGCCATTTTAAGCAATGTTCCAACTCATCCCCAAGCATATTAAGCCTTTATCACAGGGTTTTAGTCTTCAATCAAAGTCTATGCTCAATAATTGCTCAATAATTCATCTGCAACCTGTATTACACCCCTAATTCATGAATAAACCTCTGTATTGCTTTTGCTTCAACTGCTACCTCTCTGTCTCTTTTTCCTTCTGGATATTTCCTTTGTCATCTCCTTTGCCATCAATGACAATATTTCCAACAGTCTCCCCCTTTGGCATTGATGGCAATACATTTTCTCTATTTTCCTGTTCTTTCTCATGTTGTTTGCTCTTCCTGTTTGTCTGCTCTTCCTCCCCCTTTGTCATCAATGGCAAAGGGTTGCTTTTTGCGTTTCCTCTTTCTGAGTTATGTTTAGGCTCTCTTCCATTAACTGTGTACCATGTTGCTCCATGTATAAGACTTGTTGAGAGAACACTTTGAGGATTATCAATTTTGAATGTACACTGTAAATTGATACAGTTCTTTCACTTGTATAGAGTTAAGATTGAGAATAATGATACTTCATAGACTTTTGATGCTTGAATAATGCAGATAATTCTAGGATAATAACTTGGTGTTCTTTTTCCTTAATCCTTCGATCCTTAGGACCTGATTCATGCTTTATTTGTTGGTTGTTCTCCCCCTGAAATGATATTTTCGTTTTTGTTCTCCCCCTGAAGCTGTGCTTTTCTCTTTATATCAGAGAGTAGCATCTGCAGATACTACCCCTAGTTTATCTCTCAAATATTGAAATGGTTCTCTAGCAAGAGGATTGGTAAATATATCTGTTATCTGCTCTTTTGTTGGTACATATTCCAGCTTTACTATCTTCTGAGCCACTTGTTCTCGGAGGAAATGATACTTGATTGGAATATGTTTAGTTTTTGAATGAAGTACATGATTTTTGGATATACTTATAGCACTTGTATTATCACATTTGATTGAAATAGGTTCATCAATGCTTACCTTCATGTCTTGAAGAGTTTTCTTCATCCACATGACTTGTGTACAACATGCTGCTGCTGCTATATATTCTGCTTCAGCTGTAGATAGAGAGATGGATGTTTGTTTCTTGCTTAACCATGCCACCAGAATTTCTCCTAGATAGAAAGCACCTCCACTTGTACTTTTCCTGTCATCAACACAGCTGGCCCAATCTGCATCTGTGTATGCTGTTAAAGTGAAGTTTTTGGTTTTAGGATACCAAAGTCCATATTGTGATGTTCCTTGTAGATATCTGAGTATTATTTTTACTGCCAAAAGATGGTTTTGTTTAGGTGCTGCTTGATATCTAGCTACTAGTCCTACTGCTAGCATGATGTCTGGTCTTGATGCAGTACGATACAATAGACTTCCAATCATGGATCTGTAGAGTTTTTTATCTATATCAGCAGACCCATCAACAACACATAGCTTGCAACCTGTAGTCATGGGAGTTGATACAGATTTGCATTCCTCCATTTTGAACTTTTTCAGCATTTCCTTTAAGTATTTTTCTTGTGAGATGAATGTACCTGTGCTCCTTTGCTGAATTTGAAGTCCTAAATAGAAACTGAGCTCTCCAATCATGCACATTTCAAACTCTGATTTCATCTCTTCTGCAAATCCTTTTGCTAGCTCATCTCTGTTGCTTCCAAACATAATGTCATCAACATATACAACAACAATCAGGAGTTCATTTTCATGGGCTTTTATGTATAGATTGTTGTCTACTCCACCTCTTTTAAAACCCTGTTTTTGCAAATGTTTATCCAGTCTTGAGTACCAAGCATGAGGAGTCTGTTTCAGTCCATATAGGGCCTTCTTCAGTCTGCATACATAGTCTTCTTTGTCTGTCAATGAGAAGCCTTCTGGTTGTTCCATGTATACTTCTTCTTCTAGATCTCCATTAAGAAAAGCAGATTTTACATCCATTTGATATACCTTCAAATCTTGGTAGCATGCAAATGCCAAGAACATTCTGATATCTTCCATTCTGGCTACAGGGGAAAATGTTTCATCATAATCAAGTCCTTCTATTTGTGACTATCCTTTGCAGACCAGCCTAGCTTTATTCCTGATTACTTGACCTTGCTCATTCATTTTGTTTTTGAATACCCATTTTGAACCAATGATATTCTTCTTAGTTGGTCTAGGAACTAGTTCCCAGGTATTGTTCTTCTCAATTTGGTCCATTTCTTCATTCATTGCTTTTACCCAATACTTGTCCTTGCTGGCTTCTTCAAACTTCTTTGGCTCTATTTGTGATAACATTGCTATGTATACTTCTTCTATCTGTTCAGCTAGCTACCTTCTTGTTTGCACTCCTACACTCTTGTCTCCTATGATTTGATCTTCTGGATGGTTCTTCTGAGTGTATCTTGAGGGGGTTTTTGAGCTCAGTTCAGCATTTTCTGATGTTTTTCTTATTTCTTCATCATCTTGGTCCTCTTCTTCATGATTTTCAGGATGGCTGCTGCAGTCTATATCTCTTGTCTTGTTTGGGAGTTCTTCATCAAATCTTACATCAATACTTTCTACAATTTTTCGAATAGTCTTGTTGTAGCATCTGTATCCTTTACTCTTGGATGCGTATCCTAAGAGTATTCCTTCATCTGCTCTTGCATCAAATTTCCCTAGATTTTCATCATTGTTCTTTATGTAGCACTTGCTGCCAAAGACTCTAAAGTGCTTGATTGATGCAGGTTTACCATGCCATAGCTCATAAGGTGTCTTATCACTATTAGGTCTTAAATGGGCTTTGTTTAGAATATGTACTGCTGTGTGTACAACTTCTGCCCAAAAGGTTTGAGTAATGTTATTCTCTTGCATCATAGCTCTAGCCATTTATTGTACAGACCTGTTTTGTCTCTCTGCTACTCCATTCTGCTGAGGTGTCCCTGCAATGGTAAATTGTTGCTTTATTCCATGTTCATTACATAGGTCTGCAAAGTCATAGTCTGTGAATTCTCCTCCTCTATCTGATATGATACATTTTAGCTTGCATCCAGTTTGATTTTCTGCTAATGCTTTTAATATCTTAAACTTTTCCAGTGCTTCTGATTTGTTCTTGAGAAGAGCAACCCATGTCATTCTGGAGAAATCATCTATTATCAACATGAAGTAGGATTCTCCACTTGGTGTCTTGGTTCTAGCAGGTCCACACAGATCCATGTGCACAAGCTGGAGTGGTCTTCTTGTTGATAGCTCATCTTTAAATTTAAAGGATGTGTGAGTCTGTTTCCCCAATTGACAAGATTTGCATATGGTATTTGAAGGCCTTTTTATTTCAGGCATATCTCTTATAGCTTTCTTCTTACTCGGTCTGATGATATGGTCGAAGCTGAGATGTCCCAGTCTCCTATGCCATAACCATGACTCCTCAAGTTTTCTAAGATGGTAGGCTTCATCCTCCTCTTTCACTATGTACACATTACTCTCTGTTCGGACACCTTTGAGCAGAGTCTTTCCTGTTGTGCTTGATTTGACTTCACAATCTTGTGCTCTAAAGAGAACTTCACAGCCTTTGTCACACATCTGACTGACACTCAGTAAATTTGCCTTCAGCCCATCTACAAATAGTACATCTTGGGCCTTTCCTCTTCCATTATCTATGTTGACTGAGCCTTTTCCCTTGATCTTACCTGATTTATCATTGCCAAAAGTAACATTTCCAGATTTCTTTTCATCAAAAGTTATAAACTTGCTTTTGTCTCCAGTCATGTGTTTTGAGCAGCCACTGTCCAAATACCATTGACTCTTCAAATCTTGAGCAGTTAAAGCCAAGTCACATTTATTCACCTTCTTTATCCACTGGAGGCCCCCTTTTGTTTGGTATCTTTTCTGAGGTGATGAATTGTATCCTTTTAGAGAACACTTGGAAGATATATGTCCAACTTGATTGCATATACAACATTTGATTATAGTTTTTGCATAATTGTGAGCATGAACAAAATTGCTTTGACTCATAAACCTCCTTGAGGTATTGAACATCAGTCTTTGTCCATACTTTCTACATTCAATAATTCTATGGCCAAAATCCTTACAATAAAAAAAATAACCATAGAAATTACTTGCATACCTGATGTAAGGTTGTCTCTTCCATGCTTGCCTCTTTTGCTAGTTTGAATCATTCCTCCTTGCATGACAATATGCAGCAATGTGTCCCTGCTTGTGGCAGACATAACAGGTGGCATTCTTCATAGGAGGCAAGAATCTCCTTTGATGGCTTCCAAATTTGATATAATCAGGAATATATGATATTTTCTCTGTTGTCTTAGTATTTGTTACAATCTTTGTTATTAGAGGTTTCTTCTGGTCTCTGTCTTTCTCATTACATGTTTCTTCCATTGTAGGAATTATTTGGGCTGCTTCATCAACCTTCTTTGCTTTCACAAAAATTATATTTTTGTTTTCCTTTTCTTTGCCTTTACTCGATTCTCCTTCATAGCCTATCCCAGTTTTTATTAGAGGAGATCTTTGAGCATCCAAGATTTCATTCAACCTACTAGAACTTGTCATTTGAGAAGGGTATATAGAAACTTTCTGTTGAGCACTTTCTAATTTCCTTCTCAGACACAGAATTTCTTCTTCCATCTTCTCTTGTTCTCGAGTTTTATCTTTGATTTGCTGAAGTAGCATATCTTCTATCTTCTTGGCTTCTTCAAGCTTTACCTTCAGCTGCATGAGGAATTCTGAATTTTGTTCTTCTTTCACACATTTGAGGAGAATCTCTTTTTGTTTTCTGCATTTCAGTTTGAGTCTATCAATCTCTTCTAGAGCACTTCTTAGCTCCCCCTAAAGGTCTACTTCACCTTCTTCTTCTTCTTCTAGCAAGAGTCCTTCAAGATCTTCTATGGCCATTAGCAAAAATTCAGAGATTCCCTCTTCTCCTGAGGATTCATCTGAGTCTTCAGATGTACTGCTGTCTTTTTGAGCATCAAAGGATTTTTTGCTGAACTTATTTCCTTTCTGCCAGTACTTTGATTTATTTTTCTCTGACTCTTGAGCCTGATTTTTTATTTTCTTGTGAGGACACTTAGCAGCATAGTGTCCCACTCTTCCACAGTTAAAGCATTTGAAGGGGAGTTTACCTTTGTATTTACCTGAGCCTCTATCCAATTTCTTGACAAACTTTGCCTCTTCTTCATCTGAGCAAGAACATATGTCTCCCTCTTCTTCTTTCTTCTTTTCTGATTTAAAAGTTGCTTCCCTCGTACTTGGATTTTTCTGTGGGAGCCTCATTTCATAGGCTGTTAGATTTCCAAGTAGTCGGTTCATGGTCAAGGTCTCCCAATCAATTGTTTCTTCTATTGCAGACACCTTTGGATTAAACCTGGATGGAAGAGATCTTGGAATATTTTGCACGATTATACTTTCTGGCATTTTTTCTCCAAGGGCTTTCATATTGTTAATAATTTTTGCAGCTTTTAGGAAGAAACTGGCAATGTCTTCATCATCATTCATTTTTAAGTTCTCAAACTGGTCTCTATAGGCTTGAAGTTTGGCAGTCTTTACTTTCTGGTCTCCCTCATGTATGTTCTCAAGAGTATCCCATATTTTTTCGCGTTGTCTTTGTGCATTACTTTAATAAACTCATCTACATATCCATTCAGATGGCATTCATGGCTTTTGCATTAGCCAGTATCCTTGTTTTGAGTCTTTCTCTGTGTCAATCGCCTTCGAGGAATATCCTAATTCCACAAGCAGCCTCGTACTTATAGCCAGAGACATTATGTATGTCTTCATTTTGATTTTCCAAAAAGCATAATTTTCACCAGTGAAGAAAGGGGCTTTATTGGTTGAGCATCCTTCTTTAGTAGCCATCTTGGGAACCTAGGATCTCCTTTCAGTTGTTAGACTTGTACAAAGGAACCCGCTCTGATACCAATTGTTGAATCTTTGATTAAACTAAGAGGGGGGTGAATCGCCACGCATTCTCGATCTTACACCTTAATTAAACTTTTCATTAAGCTATTTACACCTTCATTTCATATCCAATTTAATGTGCAAGTAATCTTAGAATGCAAGCGACAAGTATTAGTTTAATATAGCAGTAGACTTAATATGAGAGCTACAGGTATTAAGCAGATGATACATATCAGATTCAATACATAAATATCATGCACAGAGACACCAGATATAAGTGGAAACCCATAACGGGAGAAAACCATATCTTATTATTGTTGTGATGAAAAGGCAAGCTCCTACTCCCTCTCACCACTGTTTTTCTGCAGGCACCAACCTACAGGAGGCTCCAACCTCAATTCTGTAAGCTACAACTTGCATGGAAGCACCAACTCCCTTCAATTTTCTGTAGGCACCAACCTACAGGAGGCTTCAACCTTTTTCAGCTACAACTAACAGCTATTAAGTTGAATGTCTGTTGATTTACTCTGAATATCAGCTCTGTTCTGTATCTACTCTTCTTCTTTTAATCTTCTCTGTTTTATTCTTCTATATTCTGCATTCTCTATATCTGCTCTCTCTCTCTCTCTCTCTCTCTCCTTTTTGAGCTTATCAAATTGATCTTATATAGGAATTCTCACAAGACTGTTTGTATTCCTCTAGGAATTCGAAATGAATGGTCATATCTCTTGGTCTTCTGCCTCCTCATTTCTTTGTCCAACTCAATTTAAAATCATAATAATATGTACAATATTTCATGCTACAGTGGAATTTTTGTCTTTTCTTTAGGATACTTGCCTTTGCATCACAAACAATAAAAAATTAATTACAACATTTACTTTCACATTTTAATTACATATTTCAATTTCACTCAGCTACTTTTCCGAATTTTGGCTTTACTGGATTTGTCTTTTCTTGCTACTGTTAAGAACCTATTCTTCATACCTTGGTTCACTGTAATTGTGTGCACCTATGAATGTATACCTGTCAAACCTGTAATCTCAGTTTATCTCTGCATGCTCTCCTCTTCTTTTTCCTTTTCCATAATTGCATTTAAGTTTTCATGCTCAATCATATTCCAACTCGGGCAATCTCTCTCTCTGCACTTATTCTACGCTGGCAATTTCAATTAAGTAAGGCTGGCTATTTTCTCGGTTGGTACTCAGATAATAATCAATAAATCTAAGGGTTTATTTTAATGCCTCCTCTAATAATGTGCTCTCCAAGACATACATATATCACTACGTTCTTTAATTACTCGCAACCTTAATATATATCAATGCAAATAACCCGGCGCCGAACATATACATATATACGATAAACCTTATCATATAACCCTTGGTGATAAATATTTAAATCATATTGTATTTAATCCATTACATAGGTTAATATGTCTCCGTCGTTATACATAAGTTCTTTTATACTCCTTGGGCCTTATACTAAATTAATAACCCAACTTCATTACGTATATTTCCGCCGGGCCCACAATGCCATCAACCGCCAATCGAATGCACACAACATACATGACTTATCATCCACGCACCTTTATTAAACCTCGTGCAAGTCCTGTGATCGCCCACTGTTGGATAGCCTTTGCCCATATCAACGGATCTTATTCATTTCGCTAGGCGTCTTCTGCTGATCGTTAATGCACGAAATTTCATTTTAATCAAAATTGCTTGGGACACGCGTCGATTCCTGTATGGAATCGCTCCACACTCCAGGAATACCACTTAACGTTGAAAGGTGGTGAGGAATTGGGGAAATCCACTCTCCAAAACCACTCGTGAGTTCCACAGTGTTTAACCAAAGTTAATGCGAGTTACGTTCTCCCTCGCATTCATTGACTCCGGGTTCCGATCCTTTATGATTTCAATTATATATATATTCTTTGATAAGACTATGGTTCCGCCTCCAATATATATATATATATATATTCTTTATGGTAACGTAGAGGTCCGCTCTTTTATAGGCTCTGTTGTATGTTTCTTATATGTGTACTTTGTCATGAAATCTCATTCACCTCTTGTCAATTCTCAGAAGGCGATCAAAACCCTTATTTCAAATTACTGGCAGTGCTTGCGTTGACCTCAATACGACCAAGGCACATACAGTTTGGATAATCATTGAAAATTTGTCCCAAAATGACAAGGTACATATCTACACATTATCATACCCTTTCCTTTCTGAATACACAGGCAGACTCGTAGCTTGATTTACACAGTCCAGCTTCTACAAGAACTTAAGGGAGATTCACGTAGGAGTATCACCAGTAAATACCAGTATTCTCCATTCCGATTTATCCAACTGATATACAGTTACACTGAGACCATTTCCTCATATGATTCGATCAAGAATACATATAGAACTCATATAAAATTCTTCCTATACAGATATGTGTATATATACAGGTGGTATATCTCAAACAAACCCTTATAGTTTTGTAATAAGCCATATATTCCGTTCGATGGCTATTATCCTCCTATTCTGTTGCTGAAGAGGTTCTCTGCCTCTCTCCAGCTCTCGGGCTCTCCCTCTCCAGTCCTCTTCCACCATTTTAAGCAATGTTCCAACTCATCCCCAAGCATATTAAGCCTTTATCACAGGGTTTTAGTCTTCAATCAAAGTCTATGCTCAATAATTCATCTGCAACCTGTATTACACCCCTAATTCATGAATAAACCTCTGTATTGCTTCTACTTCAACTGCTACCTCTCTGTCTCTTTTTCCTTATGGATATTTCCTTTGTCATCTCCTTTGCCATCAATGACAATATTTCCAACATATCCAACTTATACTGTATAAATTCAAGAGATCAACCTTTGATTAGGGAAGGTCCTTTTAGATGATAAACTAACTTATCCAGTATAATATCTGTAAGAGGAGAAGGAATATCCTACACCTCAAGCCACCAAGCCTCCTTATCGTGAAAGGATAACCTCCCACAAAGAACACACTTTAGAAGAAGTTGAATTTTTGGGAGGGTTGAAAAATATGAATAAAAATTCCTCTCCTTAAGAACATAAAGGATGTTACTATATACAATAAATTAATTAAATAGGAATGTATTACAAGGCTAGGGAAGTAAAATGAGATTCCCCTACTATAAATGTCATAGGGAAGCTAGTTGATCTTATTGTTGGGAATGTCATCATCCCTAAGTATTTAGATCTGAGAAGCCAAATAGTAGATGTGCACATAAATGATATTTTAGTTCCTAATAATCTCATTGACTTGGGAATTGCAATAAATTTCATGAATAATGACACTATGCTTAAACTCAATCTCCAAGAATCCCTAAGGAAGACCACCACAATGCTACAACCTGTTGATAATTCCACAGTGCCACTTGAGAAAATCATTGAAGATGTTATGGTCTCCATTGATTCTTGGAAATATCCCATAGATTTCCTTTTTGTTTGTCACAATATAAATTTTAATGGATACCCTCTTATATGAGGAAGGGCTTCGTTGGGAATTTAATGCCTACATCAGTTGCAGGGCTAGAAATATGATTGTCGCTAATGGGAAATATAGAAAACATTATGTATTATATTCACCTACTCAACCCCTCATAGAGCATTATTTTCCTATTGGGTAGAAGAGGAAGAAGAAGAAGTATTTTACTTATCATCTCCCTACCCCAATGTACATTATAACCACCATTGGAAACAGACAAATGGATGAGGATAATATGATTGACAAATTTATGCAAACTAAGTACCCTACTTCCATGAATATTGATGGATTGAAATATGAATCTATAGGAAAACCTAATTGTTCTCAATAAATTCCATGGGAATATATGATAACTACTGGTTCTAAATAAATTAATGTGAAAACCATAGGAATCAACCGTTCAAAAACCTTGAAAATTATCCCCTTTCTTTCTTTTGAAAAAGAGGATAACTTGCTCATTATTTTGAGACAACATGTTGATGCATTTTCATGGGATTATAAGGAATGAAGGGAGTCCATTATTTTATATCAAAAAATCATATATGTATCAAGGAGGATCATAAATTTGTTTTTCAGCCTCAGAGGTAGATGAACCCTAGACTAAAAGACAATGTGAAAGATAAAATGAAATTTCTTTTTAAGCATGATGCATTTATCAATTCTCCGAGAGTGAATGGGTGCCTCCCTTAGTTATTGTACCTAAAAATAATAGAAAAATGATAATTTCTATTGATTACAGAGAACTCAACAATTGAAATAGAAAGGACCACTTTTCCTTTCCCTTTATTTACCAAGTTTGGATGTCCTTGTAGGGAAAATTTTCTCCTCATTCTTGGATGGATTCAGTGGGTACAATCAAATCGAGATCAACCCTAAGGAATATGATAATACCACCTTCACATTTCATGGGGATCCTTTTCTTACATGGTTCTTCCATTTTATCTATGCAATTCTTGTACTACCTTCTAAAGGTTTGTGTTGAGTATTTTCATTGACCTTTTGCATGATTTAGTGGAAATCTAGATGAACGATTTCACACCCCACGAGGATGGTTACCAAGACGTTCTCTCTAACCTATGAAAATTACCACAGGAAACCACCATTGAAAACACGATAAAATACCATAAAAACAATTTTAATTCAATTTCTTATAGGTCATCAATGCTTCTTTTTTGTTTGCAACCCTTGAAGTGGGAAAATGTTCTTTGCATAAAATATTCGTAACAAATTTTAACAACTGTATGTTTTATAACCATTTTTTTAACATGAGTGATATGGTAATGTGCATTTTATTTATTTATATATAGAATAAACATGTGTACACTTCTAAAAACTAAATTTAATAAGCCACCCCACCTACAAAATCATTGGAATATGTTCAAATGCACCCTAAATCGCTTATCTAGGATCGCATGCTTCCCAAAATATCAACTATTTTATCTAAAATTAAAAACTTGTATAATCTCTTTGAGATGGATATATTCTTAGTCCTATTGTTCCTCCAATTAAAGTTAAAAAAATATATGTTCAATATCATAAAGACCCATGTGATAAACCTTCTCGAGAAGGAAATATACTAAGCAACCCATTCGATTAACTTCATCCCCTACCCCTTTTCTTGAGATAAAATTCATGCCCCTTGCTGCTAACTCATTATCCTTCCTTAATTCTACTCTTCCAAGGAAGTAATCCTCGAAAAAATCCCTTGCCATGTATGGTGAAAACATTAAAAACTATATCTAGCTTAGCATGAAAATATTTCATAAAGAGGTAGACTGAAGAAGAAAAACATTCCTTATTTTCATTAACTTGTACCATCCAACCACTATAACTCTAAATTTATGCCAAAAAACACAAAGCTTGAAAAATATTTCCAATTAGGTTGTAATTAAAAAATTCATTTACTTTATTTTTCCTCTACAATGTACTTGTAGATTAGTAATACCTCAAATTTATTTGTTGAAACCAACCTCTTTAGGGTATCCTTTTGTGGTCACTCCCAAAATTTCCCCATATGTTATAATAGGGAACAATCGTTTGAAACCTTGAATATTTAGTTTCTTACAAAATAATAACTACCTAGTTTCCCTTTTCAGTACATGATATAGACAATATTTCATACCTAGTCCTCCCAAGCTTCCATTCCCTTCAATACCTACACCACTTTCCATAAGCACTTCTTCCATAAATATCTCCTCTTTTTCCTATTGAAATAAAATATCATTTCTTATTTAATGCCAAAATATATTGATTATTAGAGAAGTACACAGTGTTTATAGTATATTTCTTTTCTGCCTATTCCTTCATTAGAATGGACATTCCTTCTCTCTGCACATACACCATCTAATTATGAGGATTGTATGCACATGGATTGTGCTTCCCTGGAAACCTTTCTTGTTTAGAAAATACTTTAGAGGGATATTTTTTCCTCTATGAAATCCCCAACCTCACTTACCACCATGAAGTACAAGATGGAAGGGAATTCATAGATAGTAATTTTTTTTTCTATGATTATCCTTTTTTCTCATCATGTCTACAAAGTAAAGTGGGTTTTTCTTAATACAATAATATTCTCATTATTGTAAACAACATTTAAAACTCTTCTAACTCCAACTCTCCATTTATTTATTTTTTCACACTAGAAAGAACTCCTTTAGCTCTAAATGTTTCTTTTAAAATCTTATTAACAATATTGGAAGTATGTTTCTTAGAAATTAACCTACCTTTTGTTATCACCCTAGTAATTCTTAGGTTGTGGGATGGGGATTTTTGTAGTTAAGAAAATCAGGGGTTACCAAGAACCACTTTGGGAATTCAGGATCTAGCCTTCCTGAGCTTCGGAAAGGGATCTCTCCTAAAGACTTAGCTTTGTTTTGGTAAAGGGTTTTAGGCTAGCTATGAGTGAGCAATAGGACTGATTTTAGAAGTGTGGTAGGAATAAAAATTGTTTCAAAGTAAACCAGAGGGATCTACCAGAACATTGGGCAATGGAGTCAACTCTCTAGGCAAGCAGGGCTAGGAAATAAGACTTAAAGATGCAAATGTACTAAGGGCGGGATAGATGACCTTCTAAGGCTTTAAATAGGCTTTTTTGATGGAATGGGTGAAATCTGAACAGAAGGGCACTTAAGAATCCTTAAGTTACAGAAAAGAGGATTGAAGAAGGGGATCAAACTGGGACCTAGAGCAATTAAGAATTCTATGGTCCGGTTATCAAGCAGAAAACATAAAAATGCCAAGTAGTTTAATACAAGGAGCTTATTATCACTAACCCTATTTAATTTCTCCTTAGTTGATCATTAAATAAAAGAAACACATCAAATGAATGTATGTAAACTTTTAAAGAATAACATTGAAAACAGGAGAAAATACGAGACTTATCTTGTCACCACGAGAATCCTTAGTTACGATGTCTCTAATCTCGTTTCCAGTCTACTGCTTCACTAATTGACTCACACCAACTTCAATATGCCCAGAAAAATGACCATAGTAGTCTTGAGAAAAAAATTTCCACACTGAATACTTCGAATTATGAAGTATTTATACACATAAATTGTTTACAAAATATCTCATATTTTGAGATAATGTTTTAAGGAAAAATAGGAAATGCAGCATAAGAAGAGGGACAACAGCAAAACAGTTTGCAAGCTGTCCTCTTTTACAAGGAAAAATAGAACTGTTTATCTTATCTAAACTTATTTTTGATGTGTTGTGAGCATAGCTGGAATTAAGTGCATCTTCTCGTGGAAGATGACTTGTAGAATACTCTTCCTTTTCACCTTTTGTTCTGATACTCTTTATCTCTGCTTTTCACTGTTTCACTGTTGTAATTGAAAAATGACTAGCAGTAAAAATTTGATTTTACTGATACACTTTGACCCTGATACTCTTGACACTGATTTTTTCACCATAAAGTAACAGTAGAATATGACTTTTTGTATGATTTTCTTGCTCTTTACCTATCAAATTCACATCAAATCTGTGAATTCTTGCCACTGTTCGGCAGTGGGGATCTTCATAATTTTTAGTTTCCTGTAACTTTCATCAGCCTCTGTATATTTTGCAAAGTTTGGCTTTGTTGTGAACATATGCTTGATTTCATTTTCCAAAAAGAATGGACTTTGAAAATATTGAAGAAGTACTTTACCACTTGGAGATCCTTGTGGCAAAGGTTTTTTAGCTTGCTCCTTAGCATGAACTCTGATTTTCTAATCATAATCCTTCTGTGGCATTAATTTGTCATTCAATGCATGAATGTCTGGTAAACCTGCTTCTGAGAATACTTTGTATTTGGCCCAAAATCTTGTGATGGCCAAGTTCATATCTTTACACCTGTCTTCCAAATTATTCATCATGTTTCTCTTATTCATGACTTTCTTAATTTGAAGGATGGCCTCTGTTCTGTCAGCAATTTTCTACTCTTCTAATTCTTCCCTGTTTTTTCTGTTAAAAAATGCTATGAGTTGAACTTCTTGTGGTTTCTTATTTTCAATCTCTTTCTTGGTTTTATCAATTTCTGCATTTGCAGCCTGTAGCAACTCTTTCTGTTCATAGATTATCTGGATAGAAGGCCATTGTGAGTGAATGCCTTCAATGATTTTTGTCCATAAATGATTCTTTATATATGAAACCTGATCTGTAAGATTCACTTGCTGTTGAAGAATTTTTACTTGTTCTTGAAATCTATCAGCCCTCTATTCATTTCCTTTGGAAGTAATTAATACATCTCCTTTAGAAGTTTCCAAATTTTTAATGATGCCTTTCAAACTGAGTATTTCTTTATCTTTTAAATACATGTCTTCCATGGCTCTGATTATCGCAAATTTTTCCTCTATTGTGTTTATCTGTGAGGTAGATGAAGAAGAGGAATAGATGTCATGAGAAGTGATTGGCACTGCAGTTGCCAATACTCCTTGTGGTGCCAAGTGTTTTGCCAATGTAGATGGAACGACTGTACTTACAGTTGGGATCACTGTAGGAATGAAAACTTGTTGAGATTTTTTCAGATTTTCATTTTCTTTCATGAAAGCTTCTATTTGGCTTTCCATTTCGTTTATTTGGGCAGTCATCTTTAGAACAAGTTGTTTTAGTTCATCATTTTTTGTCTTCTGCTGAAGGATTTCTTTTTCTTGCAGATTTTCACTTTGAGGCAATTTTAGTTGTTTTATGAGGGCAGCTATATCTTCATTTTTCTGTTTGATTAAAGCTTTTACAACCTCAATGTTAGCTGGATCGGCTCCTGCTCCAATCACCAAGTCTTATAATGCTTTTATCTTCAAGTTATTGGAATATAATGAGGCTTTATCCAATTTCATTTGAGTTTGAAGGTTTATCAGTGTTTTCTCAAGCCTGATATAATTCATAGTCTTATTAACTATTTTAGAATATAACATCTTTGTATTGCTCCTATGAAATTCTATTTGGTCCAATTCATGGACAATATCTGCATCAAATTCAAGGTCTATCTTTGAATAATCTACTGCTGACTTGGGATCAGTCACTGTAGGTTTCAAAAATTACATTACCAATTTGTTAGAAGAATAATCAAAAGCAGAGAGAAGTCTATCTTTATTCCCAGGCTTTTCTTTAAGGAATTTGGAATAAGCTTCATTTTTTATTTCTTCATTCTTTTCTTTGATTTTTCTGAACCTGATTTGAATATCTAACTCTGTGTTGTTAGGTTCTTTAGAAGAAGAGGGCATATCAATCTTTTTTTGTTTATCCACCATGACTGTTTCTTTCTGTTGTGCTCCAAGTTTGAC
Organism: Pinus albicaulis; assembly: GCA_034641835.2. Taxonomy (NCBI): domain Eukaryota; kingdom Viridiplantae; phylum Streptophyta; class Pinopsida; order Pinales; family Pinaceae; genus Pinus; species Pinus albicaulis. Next base: position 83,346,148 of record MU968411.1, read on the forward strand.
ATTTTGAAGCTCTTAGAGTGTTTCAGTTACTATCCTTGTTGCTTCATCATCAGTTTCATGACCATTGTTATCTTCAACATTGATAGCTTTATCCCTTTATTCATTAGTCAATTTACTTTTCTTATTGTAGGGAATTCTGAATCTTTTATCTTGAATAGTTTCAGCAGTGAAACTATCTTCCTTTCTGCTTCTTTTATGAAGAATTTCAGCTTCTTTCTTCACTGTAACCACCTATGTTTGATCAACCTGTTTATCTTTTCCATTATTTCCCTGCATGCTCTGTGAGTCATCATCAAATAAAGTATTTGGCTCCCATTCAAGTTTATTGGCATATTTTTCAATTTGGGGCTTGGGATCATGCAAGAAAGTAGACAACTTGTATTTCAATCTTATCATGATTAAAATACCCTGAGGATCATAATTCCACATAAAAATACATGGGAATTTATACTCTTTCAGCTTGACATTAATTTCATTTGCTGCTTCTCTGTTATTCACAATAAATGGCCCAACTTTATTTTTTAGTTTGAACTAAGTCTTTTTCCTAGAGGCTATAAAATTGACTTCATCTGCATTCAACATCTGCCTCAAATATTCTAAGCCAAATATCCTTGTTGTCACAAATATAGGAAATTTATATGGAGCCAAGAGTGCACCATATACTCTAATCTCTGTGTAATTCTTGTATAAGTACCAATCCCCTATTTTATGGCTCTCAGATAGCTGTAAGATCCTCTTTGTTTCTTCATTAATTCTAGGGGTCTGTTCTTTATTCAGTAAATTCATAGCAGGTACTAAAAACAAGTCATTAAAGTCTGCATAGTTGTATTCCCTGTTCCATTTTCTCAGAATTGATGACCAAAACACAACTGAAAGTACATTCCCTTCTGGAACTATCTTCTGAAACTCAATAGGAAACTTGTTTGCTTGATAGTACAAAAAGAGATGGAGTAGATATGAGGTATATCTAAAGACTCATTCTTCTGACAATCTAGACAATTGATAGTGCATGTTTTCTGCAATGAACTTGGAAAAATTGTACACAATGGATGGAGACTGGCCAGGACTCAGAGTAGACAGAAAACCTAAGATGGTCACATCAGTGAATTCATCACTGGTGTATCCCAGTATGACTGATAGCATGGAGACAATCTGTCTAGTTTCATTTGGAAAATCAAAAGTATCAAATGGAGGATTAAGCTTAGGGATATCAACTTGTTTGGGACAAAAAGTCTGGAAGATTTTGAACTTAGAAGCAAAATCAAGTTCTAGGTAATTCTGAGTTAAATCCACTATTGACAATGAAGCAGCATTGGGGTTAGGGTTCAGTTGCGGCATAGAATTTATGGATTTTGTATTGATGTAAAATATAACCTCTCTATCTTTATTGACAATACACCTTTGGTCTGGAAGATAATAGGAATGACACAATATGACAAAATCATGGGCTGAATGAGTAAGAGGGACAATGCATTTTGGAAAATTGGAATCCTAGACTGGTATATCTTTATCACCTTTTTCTACTGATTTTCCAAAACACCAATTATAGACATCAAGTAAATTGAAATCTACTGAAGGGTCCAATATTCTGTAATCAAGGTCAACCAAAGGACTATTTTATTGTGAAGTAACTAGAGTTTGGATGGGCCTGACAAATTCTGAGGAATCAGCAGTGAGTGCAGGGGTTGGTTTATCAAGTTTAGAGGACTCAAGCTGAGGGTTTTTAGAAGAGGCTTTCTTTTGAGGCTTTGGACCTCCTGATTTGGGGGTTACTTGTTTCTTTGTCATTTTTTAATTGAACAGAGAAACCTTAGATTGTTTGCTGAGTTCTTCTATTGGAAACAAGGGATTTTTGGAAAATATATCTGCTAAAATAGGGTTCTGAGCAAGGTTTTGGATAAAAAGAGGGTTTTAATGCTCAAAAGGTAGGTTATGATCAATTCCAGTAGTGAAAATGACCAGCGTATGGATAAAAGTTGCAAAAAATAGAAATGAGGTATTATGGGGAAAATTTGACAGAGTTTCCCCTGTATTATGGATGTTTTTGCAAGTTTTATATGGGTAATTCATATAATTACAGGCAATAATTGAAAATTGGTGATTTTTCTTTTGGAAATTGAAGCTTTTCTGGTTAATTTTGACGAAAAATAGCTTTAAAAGGTATAATTGTGGTCGAAGGCATTTCACGGTTGCGCGCAGTCTTCAATTCTGTTAAATTGATCTATCAGAGGGTACTTTGGCTCTTCGTGGTTGAATTGCAAGTAAATTGGCTTGAAAATGGCGCTGGTAGGTTTGAAAATGGGGAAAAGGGCTCTGTAAAGGCTCTAAAAAGTGCAATGGCGCGTAATGGTGAAAATTTGACGAAAATAGGCTCTGTGGAGGTTTCACAGGTTTAAAGCGCAAATAGGTGAAAATTCATTGAAAATCATAAGTTTTTATGAATTAACCATAGTTAAATTATAATTAAACCATAGGTTGGGCGGAAGTGGTTTCGGAATACCACTGGGTGGTATTCGCGCAGCTCCAGAGTGGTAAGCGGTAAATCACTTTTCAAATGCGATCCAATCATATCAGGACATGTCGACACAGGGTGGCTTCGGAAAACAACCCATATCACGCGAATTTTCCAAAACTTTGGTGGATTTCTTTTTGGGCGCGATATGAGGTATCGACTGTCAGATCTTGCTTTGGAAAGAAAACGGTCACGATCAAAAGGAAAGGTGTGGGGAAAGGTAAGTCATCGGGTTCATTTTGAGCCACAGGATCTTGGAAATAAATAAAAGATCTACGGTTATAATTCAACGCGATGGGGGAGGGATGGAATTGTATTAATCTGTCGCATTGATTTTTAATTATGGGATCAAATGGATAAATGGGATCAGAGGGCTAACATTAATCTCGATGATATAAAAGGATTTGGCTAAACTATACATATAAAATCAACTATTTCAATGAAAAAATGATCGGGAGGGGTTTTCAATGGGGATTTAACTGAGGTTAAGACTAACAGTTAGGGGAATAAGGGGTATGCATTGCGGATTTTAACTCAAATTAAGGTTTTAACCTTAGGTTAGGGAGTCGGGAAAGGGGAAAATATAAAAGGAGATGGGGTTTATGCTTTGAAGTTTAGTTTAAATAAAACTTCGATATTTTTGTTTAAAACATATATAAAACATGTTTTAAAAGATTTTTGAATTTTTTTATTATATGGTTAATTAAACCAGGGTGATTTAACTACCATAGGGGCGGGATACTATATAAAAATATATTTAGCCAAAGGGGGTTATAATGTGGGTTTTTATTAGACATGTGGGAATTATAAACTTCGGCTAAAGTTATAATAAGTGGTTTTTTGGGTTTAGTATATAAAAAGGAGTTATATATAATAGGAAAAGGCCATTTCTATAGGGAGTTAATACATAAATTAAAGTTAATATGAAAATAGGACAAGGTGTACTCAAAAAACATAAACATAACAAGTAAAGTGATGTTTAAAAGATAAATTGGATTGATCTTATCACTTAACTTATGATATATTGTTATTTTGAGAGCTTAATGTTTTCAAATGATGTAGCAAGTTAATAAAATGGGAATTATAATACCTTTAAGTAAAAATGGAGTTTTACTTAGGATTATTTAGGGGAATAAATGCATGAATGGTAAATAATGTGATTTTATGGATTAAAGTAGAAATTTAACACTTTTCATTGATCAGCCATAGAGCCTTGGGTCCGGTCCCAACAGAAGTCAAGGAAATGCCTTGAGCTTTTCTGACTGATAGTTTAGAATGTTTCATGAGTATGGGAAGGGGAAGTTAGTTATTTTGCAGCCCATGATGAATGATATTTACATTGAGACTTTTCACCTTCTTCTACCTACCCAGCTTACCAAGCTAACATTTTTTCTTCATTTGTAGTAAGGTGCATTTAAGCTAGCAACCTTCACAGCATTTATTCTTTCTGAAAGCAAGTAAACTATCTAATTCTACACTTATTTCATCCATGAATCTAGATTAAACTGTTGGATTCACTTATTTCTCTACCTAACTACTGAATTTTCATGATTAAACTGTATGACAACTCATTATTCTCTATCTACAACAAGTGAATTTGAAAAATGACAAGTTAAGATTAAATTGTTTAACTTATCATGGACTATGGCATTTATTGACACTCTGCCATAGTCAAAAAGTAAAAAGTAGTGGCATTTATGCTTGCACATTCTCATGTTTTATTCATTTTTCTTTTGGGGTCTTTTATTTTTTCTAAGTCCTTTGATTATTCTTTTAAGGAATTTTTACCCTCTTTTTGATTTTTTGATTTTTTTGATTTTTTGATTTTTTTGATTTTTTACAAAATATATTTATACAACTTGCAGAAGGCAAATTATGTACAGATTTACAAGATTATCAATAGTCAAGTCAGAATTATGACCCCTATATTATAGGTTGCTAACACCTTCAAAGAAATATTATTGTCAATATTTCCTTTTACAACTTTGGCCAAAAAGCCTTCATGTTTGTTAGCTACTATCCGCTCTTCCATGATGTTTTCACCAACAATCAACTACTTGGGGCACATTATCCGAACATAACCATACATATAGCACATGGAAAACCTAAAATGAACTTTTCATATTCCATATACTAATTATATCCAACACCCATCCAATAGTATTACCTATCATAGCTAAAACCATCTTGTTCCCCAACCATAGAGGAAAATTAAATTGCATTACATGGATAACATGAGAAAAATAGTTCATCCATAATGTGCATGTGTGTTTTGAACAAATAAAAACATGCACAATTTAGTTATAGATAGGAATGACAATGCTTGAATTGTGTTTTTGAGATGACATTGGCAATGTGGTGTAAATCCATACGAGGTCCGAAATATTAACTTCCCTAATACATGTAAAACCTAATATAGTATGAGGTAATTAGTGATAATAGTGGTAAGGAATTTAATGACATTAAATATGGTTTCATGGGACCATTGGAGGTGTTCCTTGCTAAGAAAATACCCATTTTTTATTTTCCCTTGGATAACAACTAGTTATGTAGTTATGTGGTGTGTTGTAGAAACATTTTCTTCATGTGTTTGCACTTAGTATGCCATATGTCAAAGTTAAACATCATAAGTTGTATTTGTCAATGCTAAACTAATAATGTTCAATATACAAATAAATTGCTAGATTCATTCCTTAGCAAGGAGTAATAAATCTTAACTTGAAATTTTTCATAATGTTATGATCAATATTTAATATTAAAATTGAAATAACATATAGGAATTTTAAAATTATAAAAGTTATAGTGTAAATCAAAATACAAGTTTATATTTTGAAATTATAAAAGTTATAAAAAGACAAGCTTAGATTTTGCAGATGGCTTGATGCCGACATTTTCTTTCTTTTCTTTCTTTTACTTTTTAATTTTTTAATTTTAATTTTATTTTTCTATAATTTTTTAATTTATTTTTTAAATTTAAAATCTACACATCATAATGTGGGTAAATTTGAGATAAGCAAGTAATCATAGCATAAGCATCTCGATTGGTGATAGTCGTGTGAGCAAAGACTTTGGTCCTCGAATTTTTGAGTTCAAGTCCTCTATAGGTGAACAATGTAATGAATTGTAGATATTGTATTAACCTATATTTAAAAAAAAAAAAAAAAAATAACAAATATCCACTTTTATAATATTTGTAAATTGATATTTATTCACATTTATAAATATAAATTGAAATAAATCTAATAAAGTTATAAAATATATTAAATTGTTTACAAAAATAAATTAAAATTTTGATTTTTATAAATATGTTATTATTTATGAAATAAATTTTTAACTAATATTTATAATTTAATTTAAATATTTTTTAAGCTTTTCAAACTAAAAATTAACTTTTATAAATCTCACTAAAATTAGAGACACAAATAATATTAAAATAGTTCGCTTTAAAGTTTTCATAATGTTATACCATGAAACTTTGAGCAAACAAACTCCACAGGCGAAAGTATGATCCTCATTATTGATATTTTTTATTTGTCATATATTATTTGAAATGCATTAGCAGCCATGCTTCAATTCATCAAAAAATTATTAGTCAAATATTTGTTTAAAGACTAATTGATAGTTTGTACATGTGGGAATGCCATAAAAATTGATAAAAGGGTTTTTTAAACCGAGTGATCATTTGCGGTAAGCAAAGGTCTTGTGGAAGGGATAAAAAATAGGTCTTGCGGAAGGGATAAAAAATTTCACTACAGTTGAAAATGTGTCATACAAATACAATTGAAGAGTTTCAATAGTTTTTCAAAATTAATTAATGAAGTATGGTGTTATTGAGGATTTGGTGGAATAAATTTTATCAGTTTTGCAAATAGGTTTATTTCAAATTTTATATATATATATACTTAGAGTATAGATAGATAAATATATCAATTAGATATTTTTTATGGGGTTTTTCAAAGTGGGAGAGTAATTAGTAGTGATGGAGGTTTATTTCAAACTTGCATATTTATGATGATTTTTCTTTAGTTATTAATTGGATTAGTAGAATTACACATATCCAAAATCTTATTCTTAGGTTTTTGGGTAATAACCTTGAAGTATTGATGTTAGATTTGCTCAATTTTTTCGATTATGTTTATATGGAACTCAATATTTTGGTTGATAATTATCAAAAAAGGAACTCTAAAGTTTAGAAAGTATAGATGATTCTACTTGAGTTTAGAAATGGTTTTCTTTTCAACATTCTTTAGTCAATATAAAGTTTCAATTTATATGTTGTTTTTTTTCCTCGTTAGTTTATATGTATTATTTTTTTTCAATTTTAAAGGTCTATGATGGAAGCTTATAATCATCTTCTTCATATAATTTTTTTAGTGAACAAGTTATAATTAGAAGAGAAACTTATTTAATCTACTTTTTATGTCATATGAGATAATATCTATTATATTTTTATTTTAAATAAATTTGGGGACAAGTATTTATTAAGTTCTTTATGCATGTGAAACATGTAACTTTTATTTTTTCTACAATTAAAAATTATTTTTCTTTTGGAAAATAAAAGAAGAGGCTATAACAATGCCCTGATATGTGATGATATATAAATCATCACTATCATCATACTTTCAAAATAACCTTTTTACCTAACCCCCTCTACTATGCTTATAACCACAATCACTATGTTAAATGGTAGATAATCTCAAGAATTCATTTCCTCACTTCAATATGTAAGTGCACAAGGACATACATCGAAAAATGTTGATAATGGCCACCATATTTAAAAGAAGGTCAAAAAACCTCATGAATCTATTCACATGGCACCTATATTAATTTCTTTTATTTATGTTACCTTCATCTCATATATTTGATTATTTTGGTACTTCCATATCTAAGTGTAAAAAAAACCCCATTAACTAGTCATCCTTCATCTTCCATTGATTTACCTCTATTAGGTACTTTAATTTGGATATATCTTACATACTTAGAATAAAATTCTATTGCTTCTATTCCTCTATATTAGTCTTATCTTATGTTCCTTAACTCTATTCCTCTATACATATCCCTATACTAGTCTTAATTTTAAATCATGATAGCTTAGCAAACCTACCTCACCATCTCAATTTAGTTTGAAGTGTCAATTCTTTACTATATCCCTTCATCAACTTAGCATTATATTTTCTCATTTTCATTTCTAATATTTATACATTATAGTTAAAAATAGATATTATGTACAAATTAATTAACTGTGCCCACTGAATGTAATTTTAGGTGTTAACACTTTCATATATGGTTTCACTCAACCTAAAATTTTATGTGTTCATTTGTATTTATAAATTTTTATAATATACTTTAATATTAGATCATAAAAACCTAATAGCCTTATGTCTAAACTAATTAACCTTTCCGACTAAATGTAATTTTAAGCATTGACAGTTTTTTATATGGTTTCCTTAACCTAACATTATGTATTTTTCATTTTGATAATTTTACATGATTATCTCTTTTTTTACATGATTTGAATCAACTATTAATTTTTCCACTTTATCCACCTTACAGTCAAACCCCTTCCAACACAATTTATGCAGAGGCTTCACCATTGTTGTCCCCATCGATAGGTTGTCAGCATGTGAGGGGATCAATAAAACATGGTCTAGCTCGAAAAAAATCACATAGCCCTTCTGGATGCCATGTTTCATTTGTAGATCCTAGATGTGACACTAGTGAGAGTGTGTGAGGCTGTGCATTTGTCTCTGTCAATGATGTTGCCCACATTCAACTTCAACTGTTTGAGGTACATCTCCTACATTTTAAAATTTTATTTAATTTTTGTTTATGTCTCTAAGTTGTCTTTAATTTTTAAATTCTCTTCAATTTATATGTTTGAATTTAATGTATATGTTTTTTTTTTTCCTCGAGAAAAAAGCATAATTTTATTTACTGCAGGTGAGTTATAAAATTACATTGTGAGAAACACATTTCTATGTGTTCGGAAATACAAACCCTGTAGTTTGTGTACAGGGACAGATACATAGTGATACTATGCATGGTCCAGAGGCAATTTGAAAACTATGAAATACACAGCGCTGTTTTAATCTGTCACGCTGGCAATTTGAAAACTATGAAATACACAGCGTTGTTTTAATCTGTCACCCAGCGTACCTCTGCTAACATAGAAAAAGAAAAACAGTTCTGTTAATGGTTGCTGTGAACAGTCAGTCAAAAAAAACAGAACAACGAAAACCCCACAGCGTTGCACAAAGACAAAAGGCAGGTTCTAATATGCAACCAACTGCGCTGCATAAATACATACCACCACGATCCACAGAGACAGAGCCACGTTCTGTTAGAGACCAGTTCTGTTAATGGATCAGCACCACATTCAGTCAGAGACAGAGCCCATTCGAATGCACCCTTTATTTACAACAGAGCCAGCAAAAACGCCCTTTGGAGTATAACCAGGGAAATTTTAAGAGGCCAGGGAAAGCCCATAGAGGAAAAAACCATCAGTGTGAAGATCAGCAAACAAAAAAACGCACTCTCCTAACAACAAAACCCAGAGAAAGCACCTTTTCTGTCAATCTGTCAAAGAAAAAATGTGAAGCCAGACTTGAGACATTGACCCAAAGCTAACTGACAATCTGTCCATGCCCAGAGACACTGAGTCCAGCCCATAGAAGAAAATCCATCTAGATACACCCTCTCCAGGCACAAAAAGCAGTGAAAGCACATTAACTGTCAATCTGTCAAAGGAAAAATGTGTAGCCATTCTTGTTACTTTGACCCAAAGCAATCTGTCATACTGTCCACAGAATGTGTCCGAGAAAATCTAAGGAAGTTTTTGAAGCCATATGAGGCATCGACCCACTAAAAGGTGTATAATGAGATCATATTTGGATACCACATAGGTGTATACATAGTCCTGGAGACTACTGTCAGCCGGAAGCCCCCCAGAAGTTTCAAACAAGAGAAGAGTAGCCCACTTCCTCCAGAAAAGTGGATTCATCACACCTTTTGAAGGAGATCTCTCGACATTTTTGTATACCAACCATCAGATGAAGATAAAAGCCCACCCTGCCTCTGAAAAACTTGTACAGTCCTCACACTGAGAGGATGAGACAGTAGACAAAGAACAGGCCAAAGCAAAGACCGGTAGCCACTAATCGAATAGTGATGGATGGAAATATTCAGAGATAACCCCCTCTATATGTTCTCTGACCTTCCAGATGCCTTCTTCCAACAGCAGCCCCCTCTTAGAGGCTTGATCCGCCTTCTCATTATTTTCACGATAGATATGTTGACATGAGAAAGAGGCAAAGGAACGGAGGATCACTCCAATGGAACAGAACAGATTTTGTAAAAGATGAACTCTACAGTTCTGTACACCTTTTATCCAGTTTATCACGTTTAATGAGTCCCCGAAAACATTTAGCTGCCTGCAACCTTTCTCCAGAGCGAACAGTAGAAGGATCTTGAGGCTCAGCAGCTCAGAAAAATTATTTGTCCCTCCCCCCAGCCCTACAGAGATCTCGTACCAGTGTGAATCCGAGAGAAACAACAGGGCACCACCCCCACAAAGATTTTGTTGCATAGCTCCATCAAAAAAACCCCATGGCCTTCCCCTATCAATCTCCAACATGAGGATCTCCCTCTGATTGGCAACACGAATATGAATAGGGAATGCAGAGTGCAGCCCCACAGTCATGGCACCGACAATCTCTGGAGTACTAACAGAACCATCAAAAAGAAGCCGATTACGAGCCAACCAACAACCCCATATAACGAGAAGAGGCAGTGATTTAAAGTTCAGCTCAGTTGTAGACAGCCACCATGATTCCCAGGCATGAGAGACAGAAATGCCCTCCCATCTACACCGAAATCCCAAAAGCCTGGAACACTCCAACCAAATGCCTTGAATGAAAGAACAGCTGAGGAAAAGATGATTAACTGATTCAACCTCTGATTTGCACAAACAGCACCATCCAGGGCCCTGAAAACATCTGTTTTGCAGCACGTCCCAGGTAGGGACTCGATTTTCAAGGACACACCACATAAAAAGGCGTGTCTTAGGAGGACAGTTCAATTTCCAGAGAATCCTCCACCACCAACGCACCTCACCCAGAACATTCCCTTCACTAAGCTTTTGATAGCCGGCCCGAGGGGAGTATATCCCCGAGGGGTCAAAATCCCAAGCGATCTTATCATCCCTGTCCGAGAGCACAAGATGAGCCTGTTTTAGTGCACGAATATATACCGCTAGAGCCCTTTCATCAACATCCTCCAGCCCAAAAGAAGAAGCCTGTAACCAAGATTGGATGCCCAACCTCCTTCGAACCGGATCAGCAAGATGGAAGAGAAAGGTAATCCCCTGCTGCCTTAAAGCCTCAACCGTGCGCCTAGGAAGGAGGTGTTGAAGTGTACTACCCATCCACGGATCCTCACCCACCCGCAGCTTCCTACCATTTCCCACATCCCAAGCCAGACAAGATTCCAAAATGTGGAAAGATTTAACAAGTGCCTTCCAAATCACCGAGCCCCCAGCAAAGGTTTTCCCAGGAGACCTTATCCAATCCACAATGGAGAAAGGAGCAATATATTTGTGAGAAATCACCTGGGTCCAAAGGCTATCACCATTGATGAGCCTCCAGCCACCCTTGGCAGCAAGGGCCTGAGAAAAAAGGAAGATATTTTTCAGACCCCAACCACCCAACGCTTTTGGAACAACAATTTTTTCCCACCGAACCCAAGGGGTCACCAAAGAATCCTGTTTACCACTCCACAGGAATCTGAAGCAGATCCGCCTAGCAGCCTCCAAAATACCCTTGGGAATCCACGACAAAGACAACCAATACACCGGAACAGCCTCCAGAACCAACTTAACTAGAGTCAACCGCCCAGCACGGGATAACCATTTGTGTGACCAAACTTTCAATCGTTTTTCCAGCTTTTCGAGCAACCAGATCCAGTCAGTTTTCCTATAATCATTGGGTTTTAAATGGAAGCCCAAATAATGCAGGCCAGCATCCAAACCAACACCAGGATAGGGGAAGATCCGCGAGAACTCACGTCTCTCCTCATCCCTCAACGAATGAGTGGAGATAGAAGACTTCCCAGCATTCACTTCCATACCCGTAGCTTTGCCAAACAATTCCAAGATCTCACCAACCGTAATAGCATCACGAACTGACCCAGAACAGAAAATTAGAACATCGTCAACAAAAAGAAGGTGAGAGATGAAAAGGTTTGGAGCCACCTGAATGCCCTTCAACGTACCCTGTCTCTTTGCCACATGAAGAGCTCTACTCAAACCTTCAGCAACCAGTAAAAATAAGAGGGGAGAGAGGGGGCAGCCCTGGCGCAGCGCTCTTTCAGCATGAAAAAAAGGGGATGCCGCCCCATTGAGCAGAACAGAGAAGGAAACAGTTGTAATACAACTCATAATCCATCGTATGAAACCGATACCAAAACCAAGGTGAGTAAGAAGCATACGAATATATAACCAACTTACCCGGTCATATGCTTTGGATAGGTCTATTTTCAACACAGTCCCTTTGAGGTTCTTGGTCTTCATGCTATGGAGAGCCTCTTGTGCGGTCCCGATTGCTTCATGAATTTGACGACCTTCCAAAAAACCAAATTGTTCACCGGAAATGTGAGAAGATAGTATGCCTTTGAGTCTTCTCGCAACCACCTTGGCTATCACTTTATAAATACAGTTGCACAAAGAGATTGGACGGAAATCAGCCAGAGAAAGAGGGTTATCCACCTTCGGAATAAGAGCTATGAATGTGAAATTGAAGCAAGCAGGAATCCGCCCAGAAATCCTGGTATCCTCCACAACTTTCAGCAAATCAGTCCCTAAAATGTCATAAAGAGCCAAGAAAAATTCAACTGACAACCCATCAGGCCCTGGACTTTTGTCTTTTTGGAAGCTTTGAAGAACCTCCTTTAGCTCCTTTTCAGAGACCTCCGCCATCAAAGATCTGTTATCAGCCTCCTCCACAAATCTCGGAAAATATTGTGCAACCCTTATCACTTCCGCTAGTGAAGCATGTGTTGGAGCCTTAAAAAGGTCCTTGAAATGATCAACCCCCAATCTAGCTTTGGCCTCAAAAGAAGTATGCTCAATGCCCTGACCATGTCTTAACGTCCAAATAGTATTAGCAGCCTTCCGGCCGCGAGCATATGCATGAAAAAATTTTGTATTCTCATCCCCACTAGCCAGCCAAGTGGCCCTGCTCTTCAACCTCCAAGATTCCTCCTTATCCATAAGAAGGGAGTTCCTTCTTTTTTCCAATGAAATAAGTGTGTCTTTTTCATCTTGGGATTGAAAGCCACCCCCATTGCCCTCATAAATCAACCGGAGATCCTCTTCCACCTGTTTCAACTCCACATCCTCCCTCTGTCTCTTAGCAGCCGACCAACCTTTCACAGCAACCTTTAAACGCTTTAAGTTTTCAGCAAACTGGAAGGCAGCAGAAAGAGGACTATCCTCCCTAAAAGGAATCCAGCAATCAAGAACTAAAGCTTTGAAAGAATCATCCCTGAGCCATATTTTGTTGAACTTTAAAGGGCTAGGGGGCTGCCTAGGCCCGATCTTTAGCTCAAGAAAGATAGGAAAATGGTCAGAAGCACCCCCACTACCAATCCACTGCCTAATCATAAAAGGCCTATCCACAATATGCTCAGCCACCAAAAAACGATCTAGTCTCTTAGCTATTCTGTCATCAGCACATCTATTATTCCTCCAAGTAGGTTTCAGCTTGATGGGCTCAATGTCCAGCAAGTGATTCTCCTCCAATTTTTGAGTGAAAAAACCAGTCAAAGAGTCGATATGTGCATGAGGTCCCCAGACCTCGGACTGTCCCAAAGAAAAATTCAAATCTCCACCTAAAATTACAGAGTCTCTCTTGATTAAAGAGTTATTCAAGAGAGAGTCCCAAAAAGGAATACGGTCCTGATAAGGGCCATAAATATTAAAGAGATTGAATGCTTCCCCAAGCTCCAGAGACAGGAAATTAATTCCCAGGACCGACTCCATACCCTAGAGAGATTGTGATTTGACTGTTTTTTCATTCCACCCGATGGCCAAACCACCCGACCTCCCTCTAGCATCCAAGGACTCAAAAGACCAGCCAGGCAGCCAACCCTCCAGTCTAGCTTTGACCACCAACCCACCTCCTAAAGTCTCTTGAAGCAAAATGATATCAGGACATTCCAGAAAGATAATTCTCCGGAAAGCAGCTTTCTTTTGGGGACCTGCCAAACCCCTGCAATTGAATGACATTATCTTCATTAAACACCCGGCTTCAGGGAATGGCTTGCTCTAAGCGCCCTGTCAATCGAGATCTGCCTACCATCATGAACATCCAACTTAGCTCGGTCCTGTGCTTTTGCCAAAAAAGAGATCCTACCCCTACCCCGAGCAGAAGGGGATTTTCCCATCCCAAATCCACCAGCTCCTTTTTTGGCACTAGATCTCAGGTTATAACCAGAGACCAAAGGTGCTGTATTAACCACAGAGTTCGACAGCTTGTCACCTGGGTCATAAACTGATACAGAATCCTTCTCTTGGAGAGCATGCAGCGAAACAGGCTTTGAGATAATTTTAGGAACAGCACTAGAGACCATTCCACCAGCATCCTTCCTACCTGAGACTGAAAGCTGGACAGAAGACTGAAACATGTATAAAGAGAAGTTTAAAGCAGGAGAAAATGGATAAGAGCCCAAAAGTGTACGATTCACCACAGAGAAAACTTCATTCAACACAACATCTTCCTTCAGGTAAAAATCTGTTCCAATAAGTCGTCTGTGTACCTCCACTTCAACGAGCTCTCCACACCCAGCATCTTGGAAGAGAGCCTCCTGCCCAGTAGCAGGGCCAGAGAAATCACTCAGCCCCTGAAGATCTGCCTCAGACATCATACAAGAACCATAGTCATCAGTTAAAAACTGCTCAGCACTTGAGTGGTCTGAAGAAGGAACTGTTTGTGGGCTTTGAGAAACGAAACCTGCCTCCTTCCTCTGAGAAGCCTCCATATGAGGATCAGATTCCCTCCTTTTGGTATATCTAAGAGCAGAACTACATTCGTATGCTGGATGTCCATAGACATGGCACCGTCGGCATCGAAAGGGAACCTTTTCATAGTCAAGGATCTGCTTAATATCATAAGGCCCCCAACGAAGATTCATAGTTTCTGCAAGTCCCTCTCTGATATTAATCATCACCAGAACTCTTGCTACCTGCCTGAGGTTTGTCTTGATGAAGGAGAGGTCAGCCTCTAAGAAAACCCCAATGGTATTACCTATACCACAAAGGTGCTCCTCTGTCCAATAATGAAGGGGTAACCCAGGTAGACGAACCCACAGTGGGATCGAATCCACCCTTTCCCTGCTGGCATCAAAGAGCGGATGCCAAGGTTTAAAGAGCAGAGGGGAGTTATCAACAGACCAGCATCATTGTGTCACCCACTGAAGATGATCAGAACACAAGAAATGGAAGGCGAACCACCCCTTTGAAAGTGAGACCACCTCAGGTACATAACCAATGCCAGAACTCCAGTGCGCATCAGCCCAGTAGACTATAGTTTTCAGGGCAAAGTGCCTACCCACAGCCCTGCCAACCAGAGTTCTGTCAACCATTACTGAGACCTGTTCCCACCCTATGTCTTCACCTAGGACATAATTGTGCTCAGCAGTTTTTTTCTTAATCCATTTTTTGTTTCTACGCCTTTGCTTCGGCACTTCAGAGTCTTGACATGTTTTTGGGCCCGTCCCTTTAATAGATTCAGTAACCTTTACACCGCTCTGTTCTGCCCAGCTTATGGGACAATGGGAGGCTCGTACACTTACCTTCTCCCCAGAACCGTCCACATTACTGACCACAGGCGCAGAGGGATCCAGATCAATGTGATATACAGATGAGGAAGCTCCCGGTAAGCCTCCCAAGGCCACGTTCACAGCCTGGATGGGTACTTTCCCCCCGTTCAAAGATAGTGTAGGTTCACGCCCCTTCAGTGCATGAAGCGCATGTATACCAGGCTTAAATCCGCCCGTCCTGCCCTCGAGCCCTGCATGGAAAAACATGGGCGACAGCCTCCCATCCGATAGAATCGGGGGCTCCACCGCACCATTTAAAAAACCACCTGACAGTCCTCCGGCTCTGGAGCAGACAGGTTCTGTAGAAACAAGAACGCCTTGCGTAGATATAGACAGAGAGCTTGTCTGTTCAACGAAACCCGAGGCACACCCATCTCCGTTCAAAAAACTCGCAGGCCCGCCCAAACGCATCGTTCCGCTCCTCCAAAATCCAGTGTTATGTATGATATCTTAATGTATATGTTATTATGTTTAGTGTATTATATATGTTAAATTCTGTTTATGACTTCCAAAGTCTGAGAAGGCTGAAGTTGAGTGTGATAGTGCAAATTTGATCCCTCCATGGGATGAAACCACTACCACTATCACACGCTAGGATATTAGGGTCTGTTGGCTTGAGGGGTCCTGAAATAAGTTCAGATTTATTGCACAACCAACAAACCCTCCAACTACTGGCCCTTTCGGCAATGAGCTACTTGCGCAGATCAAAGTCTCACCCGAAGAAGTATGGGGGGGTGATGGAACCAGGTTTCTACAACCTGAGGACTAATTTGATGTGGTGTCCCTAAAAAGACTTATAACAGAACTTATTACAGATAATTTGCAAATGCACGCAATAACAAAACAATGGAGAACTAGATCAACTTTGTCTCAAATAACCTCAGGGTACTTTAGTATATATATTCGCGCATAAGAAACAAATCTATTTTAATCATATCTATTTGTCAAAATAGTTCTTCACACATAATATAATTCATTAATTCGCGCATATGCATTTGACAATAAACAAAACTAAATATAACACATCACAGAACAAATTCCCATCTCAAAGAAAATAACAAATAACTAAACAACAATCACATAACAGTTTCCAGTTCACCAAAACGATATAGCAGTTCCAATACATTCAATCCTTCAATACCAATTACCCTTCCGAGCACACAACCAGCAGAGTCCGCACACAACCAGGACTAAGGTCTCCACGCACATAGCCAGCAGGAGCCTTTCTACCCAAAACCCAGACATAGATCACAAAATCACAAAACATTCATCATCAGAAATAAGATTCATATCTCTACTTAACTCGATCTATCTATATTTATACTCATCTTAGCGCACAGATACCATGGTTTGAGACTCATATTTTTCCCTTAAAATCCATTTACATTGACTAGGGACTTTGACCTCCCCCAAAGCCCCTTTGAATATTTCGTGGAGTGCACACAACAAAATATAACAAAAACATAACCAAATTTGTACCCCAAGGGACCCCACCCCAAATTTCCCCCAACACAAACTCATGACTCGTCCTGAGTCACTATGGGGTGGGCTCCTTCATCTTCACTTTGAGGGATTTAGAAGATCTCTTCAGTGGTAGGAAAACTTCGACACTCTCTGCAGCAGTTCCCTATGCTTCATCCATGAGCTTCGCGGTCATCGACCCTTCAGATGCTAGATTTATGTTGTGTTGCGTATGTTGAAGGCTCTTTAATGCACCATTGAGGGTTTGAGATAACTGCAGGGATTCCTCAACCCACGACTGCATCCTTACTTCCAATAAGTGCTCACAACAATGCAAATATTCTATCTATGTTTGAATCGCTCCACCCTCCTGAAGGTAGGCAAGGCGTTGCGCAATCAGCTATGTGGGCACCACCATCATAATGTTGGAAAAATGTTGTTCCTTCTCGTGAAAATCATTGCAAAGTTGTTGCACCATTGGGTCATTTGAACTACAATCCAGATACTCATGGCCTCACCTAACAGTTGTTCACACTCTATTACTGTAACTAATATACTATATGTCACTACCTTGGCCCCTACAACACGTTGTGCTCTAACTTTTGGAGTTTTTTCCAGCTGCAGTTTCATCTTTAAGTCTACAATTTGTTGTTCAAATTCTTCTCTTACAGTCTGCACTTTATTATGAGATGAATTTAGTGTGGCAACCAGACCTTCCAATTTTTCTGCAGGTACAGCTGAGGCAGGGACCACTGGAAAATCATTATATACTTGATCAATCTTGGCCTCCAAGGTGGAGCACCGAGCCTCTACTGCATGACAGGATTCCTCTATTATGTGTTGTTTGTCCTGAAGTTTGGCTGCTTGCTGCTATGAATCACTTGCGGCATGGTAGGCTCGGTCCTCCCTATAAGATAGCTCGTCGATGATCATGCTATGGAACATATGAAGTTTTCCTTCTAGCAGCACAACCAGGTCAACATTGATTTCACCAAATGCTCTGAGTGTCACGCTCAGAGTCAGTGAATTTACATGGATGGTAGTTGCGGGGATTTGGATGTGGCAGTTATCCCCGGTCGATGGTAACATTGTGGTGATCCACTGTGTGCTATTGGAAGGCACGCTCTCTTGATGTTGGCTCGCTTGTGCCACACTTGCTTGGATTAGGATTGCTTGCAATTTTAACTCTTTTATTCAACTCTATACTCCTTGAAGTGCAACTTTGTATTGCGCGTCCAGATCTATCCACATATCTTCAGTCGCATATGTCATGGTATATGAAATTTCATTGATGTCGTCCTTTGTCAACGTGAGGTCTTCTCCACCGGCTGCTTTTGACCCTTTTCTCTTTTTCTGTGGACCTCCTGCGGCCTAAGAGATGTGCTCTGTTCCCTTGACATTCTACGCTGCTGGCTCCTCGCTAGTCTGAGCCTCGGTATCCTTGGTACCAACACCATTATTTTCACGCAAAGTCTCTTTCTCTAGGTCGATAGTCTCGCCAATTATGGTCGGCATGGCCTCCGCTCCAGCATCTTTACCCATTTTTTGTGTACCTATGATGGGATTTGTTAGAGTCTTTGGAATGGACAATGATGCACCCCCAATGGTGCGCGGCTCCAACCAAGCAGGAGACCACTCTACTGTGACGTGCACTAAGTCATATTCTGTAACCAAATTTGGCAATTCATACCAGATGCCCTCAACAACGCCCTTCACGTAGATATGGATATTGTGGAATGTCACCTTGAAATTGACGATCAATGTGTATTTCTCGTACATTAGTGACAACCTTGGATTGGACTAAATGGCTTGACATAGAGCTAAGTCAAAAAGGACCCAAAAGATCTTATTTTTGGTGATGCGCGCTAGAAATATTTATTTCGAGAGTGTGGAATAGCGTGCGGCTTCGCACATGTCAAGCTCAATGTCAGGAAATTGTGTTTCTTCCTGTGTCTTCCATCCGATGAGTGCTATTAGGAGTAATAGCCATGCATGGTAAAATTTCTTCCTATCTTCTTGTGCCTCGTGCACATTCTCCAAGAATTCTTTACAGAGGTAATGGGCCTAATTGTATTTCACATCATTCTTACACTGCCCAGTAATCGTAATAACTTGAGTTGGGACTTCCTTTGGTCTACACTGCCTCATCATCTTACCAACTAAGACAAGGGTTCCAAATCAGACAAAAGGGTCATTAATCTTACTGGAAACAAACCCGTGACTATGGTGCGTTACCTGATAATCATTCTTAATTTTCTCTGCGACCTTCTTTTCCTGGCCTTTGCATCCAAAATCTACCACAGGGTCTACACCTTGGTCGGGAAATCCAATAATCTGATGGATCAATGTGGCATCAATTGGTATGTGCTCCTTGATCCATAAACAATCGTCATGGATTAGTGCGAGCAACTGTCACACATAAATATCATTGATCAGGTTTCACCCGAAGTGGGGAGTCTGTAACAAATTTAGTAGGCCTTCTTTGTCCAAACCTATCACCTAGCGCTTCGTCAGAATGCGTACAATTCCCCCTTCTTAGTGAACTTGGTCTAAGTACCTCTAGGGCACGAGCTTTAGAAATTTTTCTTCATCGGTGAGGTCCCACTCCTCAGTTTTCAACATTAGAACTTTGGAAAACATATCGCCTTCCATTGGTATTTTCTCCAGGATTAATGGCATGTTGATATAAGAATGCACTCTGTCGAGATCCTTTGGGATCTCCACCGAGGCCTTGTGCAGTGCGACATAGGCAAGAAACCACGAAACATGGCTATCAATTTCCACCACATATTCCTCAATTATGGTCTCTGGAAACTCTATCATGGGCTTCTTTTGCCACTCAGAAGTAGTCGAGCGCGGCTTAGGGGTCTTCTCTCTTGAAGATTTCCAAGACCTTGAGGTTTTTCCCTTCTTAGTTTTAGTTGGTGCAAGGGTCTCAGTGGCCTGCAGAGCAGGTTCCTCTCCATGTTTGGTGGCTGTCATACTGGGTGGAATTACGTGGCCTAAACCTCTATGGTGCAACTCCTTCTCAAACAACAGATCAAGACCAAAAATAGACTTCCAACAGGGTTGAGAAATCAGAGAGCTTAATTCACAACTATCACATAGAAAGTAAAGGGAACTAATGAGACCCCTTCAGTCATAATTATAGTATAGGTGTGTCTTAAACAATCTCTTCTACATTAATGTAGCTCCATAAATGATAAAACTGCTCCAAATCTGGCATAATATCCTCATTAAATGCAACTTATATGCTCTTACAAATGGTAAGAATCTTTTCTTGTCTAGATTTAATGTTCCAACAGTTATTTGGGCACTTCTGTGACCCATTCAACCTTCGTGCACAGTTTCTGCATGCATGTCGCACTTGTCTGTGCATCTTCCATCCCGTCTGCATAGATCCAATTCTCTTCCCATACAATCATTTGGCGTGCACATGGAGAGGGTCATCCCTGTACGACTTCTATCAACTTCCATTTCTATACCCAGGAATATTTTCTCCACTCAACGTGGCCACGTGCACCACACCTTCGTCAGTGATCTCCAATGCATCTTAAACTTCCATGGGTGGCGTGTAAACTTTCTGTCATACAAAAAGACTAAATATTCATCCTTAAAGACCTTCTCTCTAATATGCCTATGATGCTAAGCCTTTTCGCGTGCCTTTTTCACTTGCTGATGGAAATTTACAATAAAGTGATCCTCTTCAAGCGTGACCAATTGTGACACCGTTCTTCCATAATGTCCTACTCTACCATATTTGTGAATGTTGCAATGCACAGACTTAGAAAAATGTACTCCATTGGCATCACAGATTCCTACCCATACACCATCATGAACAATGTCTTTCCTGTCAACTTCTTGCATGTCGTTCAATATGCCTAAAGAAGCACATGTATGCACTCATTCCAATCATTCCAGTTAGCATTACAAATCTTAGTGAGCGCAGTATCCAATATCTTATTAAAATCTTCTACCACACCATTCACCTGTGGGTGATATGGAGTACTCTTTTGATGATGAATCCAAAATTATTATGTTAAAGCTTAAATGGTTTCATTCATAGATTCTGTACCTCAATCTCTCATCATAATCTTAGGGCATCCAAACTGAGTCAATATGTTCCCAAAAATGAAGTGCACCATTGTTTTCGCACTACAATCCCTCATTGGATTAGCTTCAGCCCATCTGGTCACATAGTCTATCGCAATGATTATGTAACGTGCACATGTCTTC
This sequence comes from Pinus albicaulis, assembly GCA_034641835.2. Taxonomy (NCBI): domain Eukaryota; kingdom Viridiplantae; phylum Streptophyta; class Pinopsida; order Pinales; family Pinaceae; genus Pinus; species Pinus albicaulis. Next base: position 83,367,230 of record MU968411.1, read on the forward strand.
TTCCCTTGAGGGCTAATAGGTCCAAAAAAATCAATGACCCATTTATCAAACGTTTGTAGTGCCATCTGTGGGTGCAAGGGAATATCATCTCTATACAATGGATTTCTTGTCCTTTGACATACATCCCATGCATGAAAATGCACATATGCATCATTTTGCAGCATGGGTCACCATAAAAAAACTCCCAAAATATTATGCCCAGTGGCTTTCCCTACATAGTGACCTCCGGAAAACCCTCCATAAGCTTCAGCTAAGATATCTTGTCTCTAAAATTATAATATATATCTTCATAAAAATTCATTTTCACCCATCTTGTACATCTTACTAGTAATTAGAGTGAAGTTAGTTGTGCACGCAACTAACTCTCTCTTATATTGCAATTTATACTCCTCGGGTGCATGTCCAATAGTCAAGAAATGAATGATATTAGGGAAATTATCATGAACCACATTTATAGAAAATAACTGTGCATCTGGTAACACATATTTGATCAGGAGATCATCTCCATTGTTAAAAAATGCTCAAAAATAAAAGTGCTCAATTTTTTTTGCAACCTGAGCGATCGAAAAGGTCTCATTGCTGAAATTCTGGTGCCACAAACGGTTCACGAAATAGAGGTCGTATGCAAAAGTTATGAAGGTTTGAAAAGTCCAGTAAACTAAAAAAAATGACTTTGACCAAGTTTGACTTGGAAATTTGAAAATTTAAAAAGAGAATATTCCTGGAATATTCCTCAAAATATTCCCTAGAATATTCCCCAAAATATTCCATTCGGGCCAATGATTGAAGGCCAAGTGGCAGTGTTTGATTTGATAGTTGGTTGACTTTGTGTTGAAATGGGCTAATTAAGGGCTACCACGTGGCAGAACCAAAGGCCTCCACATGGACCAGGATTGACATTATAAAATTTTGTGTGACTACACAAGGTTCGAACGTGGGACCCTCCCCGCACAAATCGCACGCTTTACCGTTCCGCCTATCGACTGTTACTTAACCATTAAGGGTTGCCGCATCTATTTAAATGTTAACTTTATGAGTGGTGGGGGTTGGGGAGGCCAGCCCTAAGGGCCAACCCCCCACCATAGGTCCAAGCACCCAGAACCATAACCTTTAAGCCAATGGTTAGTCTGCCCATAACCTCCGACGGTCGGTCACATGACGAGTGTGGCATTTCATTAAAATACCAGACAAACTATAAAAGACGATGGTTAATCCACAGACTGTTCACATTCGCCCTCCAACATTTATTGCCATTGTCATTCCATTTAGCAGCTCTGTTGGTAGACCACCAAATCAGGCAAAATTTCCAATTTAGTCGCGCTAACTGGAGTTCCTCTAGTTTTGGAGGAGTTTTTTAAGGGACATTGGGCAGTTTATTGTTTTGGCCATAACTCCTTGGATATTCGACCAATTTTGAGGAATGAATGGTCAATTTTGGGTACTCTTGAAATTATAAACACATTGGCGAAGGTTTCAGAGCCATCATATGTCATATTTTATAGGTTTAGCTTCAGGAGAGGTGAAGGAGCCACGAGGGCCACTAGGGTGTTTTCAGTGTATTGAGCATCCATTCTCTGTTTTCTGAAAATGAATAGTCATTCCTAACTAATTCAAGAATTTTGAAGTTTTTTTTATAGATAGAATAGCAATTTGAGGCTTTTATTCACATGTACTTACCATTTTCGAGCAATAAGATATGAGGGACATGCCATTGGGAGATGGACCAGCAGATGTAGCCCAAGAGGGGTGAACTGCTTCATCAAATTTATTGAGTATTGTTACATGCGATGTTTATTTCTCTGTTATTTATTGTTGTACAATGTTATACATGAAAATTACATGCTTTAACCTCACACAAAAATCTGTTTAACTAAGTTAAAACCATTTGTTTCACCTACAAACTTCAGAGAGCCTTATGCACAAAATTTAATTAGTTTTTGGATAATTAGCATAACAAAACTAATACATTCCATTCAGATCATGTTGGTATCAAAGCTTGGGTTAATCTTAGGTTAAGCCTGAGTTAAGCTAGAGTATTTTCTCTGTTTAATCCTTTGTGCAAAGAATTTGTTTAACAGTTTGCAAGATTTTTAATGCTTACTAGGCTAAAGCTTAAGAGAGGAGAACGTCAATTGGTGAAAGTTCAAAGTAATCCTCAGCCAAGGAGGGAAAGAGTGCCATTATCTCCACCTTCAATTTCACCTCAAAGAGAAGTAGAAGAAGCCATAAGCATGACTTCAAGGGAGGAAGAAACTCATGAAGAAGTTGATCCCAAAGAGGAAGAAAGAGTGTTCAGAAAATAATTTCTCTACTTAACTCAAATGGTGAGAGTCCTTTATCAAGAAAGGAATGAAATACTAGAAGGAGAAGGATCTGAACTTCACAAGGAAGGAGAAGGATCTTCAGGAAGCTATAATGATGAAGATAAATCCAAGAAGGGTAATGGAGGAAATGGAGACAGTGGAAAGTCGCCATCATCACCCTCATCTTCATCTTCATCAACCTCTACTTCATCTTTGCCAATGTTTGATGGTAAATTTAATGCAGAAAAGCTATATAATTGGATTAGGAAATTAGAGATCTATTTGAGAATTAAAAAATTTCGTGATGACTAAACCAAAATCCATCTAGCTTCATTGAGAATGGAAGGTGCAACTCTTGTTTGGTGGGAAGCCAAGACAAAGGAGGAGATTAAAAAACATGGTAAGATTATGTTATCATGGGTTGATTTCATTACTTCAATAAAACAAAAATTTTATCTATTAGCTCATTTACAAAAAGCTATCATGAATTGACAAAATTTCTGATAACTTAAAGGACAAAATGTACAAGACTACACTCGAGAATTTTGAAGAAGAGCTCTTTTACTAGGATTATATTTGCATAGCCAAGACACTTTGCTCAAGTATATAAGAGGCTTACATACTTACCTAAGACATAAAATCCTCATGTTTAACCCTACAAGTCTAGATGAGGTTTGTGTTCAAGCCACACATTTAGAGACAAGGGGAAAACAAAACTTAGATGAGATTGAGGAAAGTGAGTTTAAAGGCAAATAGAAGAAAAAGAGAAATGAAAATTCTAGAAAAGAAAAGGGAAAATTCTTTTGCAAACACTGCTCTAAAAATAGCCATGATGAAGACCATTGTTGGAAACTTCATCCAGAGTTGAAACCAGAAAGTTTTAAAGCCAAAGAGAAAGCAAAGGAAAAAAGCAAGGAAGTTGCAAAAGCTAAACAAGACCTAGGTTCATATTTAGGAGATGAAAAAAAAATCATAGCTATGGAACTAAAGAACTTGAAGGGGAAAGAGAATGAAAATAAACCCAATTCTAGTATTTCTAACTGTCACATAGAAGCTCCAAGTGAAGAAAAGAGAATTGAACTATTTCATGTGAGGGTCATTTCCAAACATACCAAGGTTGACACATTGTATGACACTCGGTCACAAGAAAATTTAATCTCTGAATACTTAGTAAAGAAACTTAATCTTGAGACCATTCCACATCCAAAACCATATTCACTTGGTTGGATTTGTAAGGATGACAATTTACAAATTTCAAAGAAGTGCATGTTTCACTTTGCAATAACTGCATATTTCATTGACACAGTTGAATTAGATGTTGTTCCACTTGATATAACAGGTATGGTGTTGGGTAGTCCTTACTTTTATGATAGGAAAGCTATATTCCATCACCATGAGAACAAATGCCATTTATTCAAAGATGGCAAGGAGTACATTGTGAGAGCTCATCACAAAATACTAGACTATCCTTTAGTTAATGCCAGGCAGATGAAGAGGCTCGTCAATGCAAGTCAAAACTTGAAATTGATGATGATTAAGAAAAGAGAATTTTTACCTAATACTTTTCATGTTAATGCTGATATATGTAATGAGTTTTTTAGTTTGAAAGCAAGTTGTCTTTGAAAGAAGATGATAAGCAATTGCAGCATTCGATCTTGGTGTCGAACGGTGCTAAAAACAAAGTGTCAGTGCAATAAGTTGCAAAGGTCAAAGAGAGGGCAAACCAACTTAGCAAAGAAGTCACAAGATTAAGCAATGATCATTGCTAGTTTTAGAAAGGCATGCTAATATGGCGAAGAAACTTGGTCAAGAATCGACACAAGTTCAAGGCTAATTCAACAAGAACTTTCCATAAGGATAGGATGCAAGGTGAAAGTAATTTTTCAGTTTCCTTTGATTATAGACCAGTGTGGAAACAAGATGTTTACTGCAAATTTAAGTTGTTGTTTTGCAAGTTTCGAAAATGTGTAGCATGACTCTATCAAATTTAGCAATGTTTGGTCAATGGAATTAAGGAAAAATTTGTCGTTTCATGAAAAGCTACAATTAATGAAATTGGGGAAATTTCAGTGGATTAAGATTGGAAGAGTGGGGAGACAGTCTCCTCATCTTCATGTTCAGTAGTCTAGGGAGCTTTTGGGGTCCAAAAGCTTCCCATTGGGGAGGTGTGATCAGGAGATCATGTCCATTGTTCAAAAATGCTCAAAAATGAAAGTGCTAAAAAATGTTTGCAACCTGAGCGACTAGAAAGGTCTCATCACTGCGATTCTGGCACCATGAATGGTTCAAAAAAAGGAGGTCATATGCAGAAGTTATGAAGGTTTGAAAAGTCTAGTAAACTAAAAAAAATGACTTTGACCATGTTTGACTTGGCAATTTGAAAAATTAAAAAGGGAATATTCCTTGGAATATTCCCTAGAATATTATGTTTGGGCCAATCATTGAAGGCCAAGTGGTAGTGTTTGATTTGATAGTTGGTTGACTTTGTATTGAAATCGACCAATTAAGGGCTTTCACGTGGCAGGCCTAGAAGCCGCCATGTGGACCAGGATCAGCATTATAAAATTTTGTGCGACTGCACAAGGTTCGAATGCTGGACCTTCCCTGCACAAATTGCACACTTTACCATTCTACCTACTTACTGTTACTTAACCTTTAAGGGTTGTTGCATCTATTTAAATGTTAACGTTATGAGCGGCAGGGGTTGGGGAGGCCAGCCTCTAAGGGCCAACCCCCCACCATAGTTCTAAGCACCCCACACCATAACCTTTAAGCTAGTACTTAGTCCGACCGTAACCTCCGATAGCCAGGAACATGACAGATGTGGCATTTAATTAAATTGTCAGATAAACCGTAAATGACAACAATTAGTTCGGCGGTTAATCTACAGACTGTTCACCTTCACCCTCCAACATTTATTGCCACTGTGAATCCATCCAGCGGTTCTGCTGGTGGACCACCAAATCAGGTGGAATTGCCAATTTAGTCGTGCTAACTGGAGTTCGTCCAGTTTTGGTGGAGTTTTTTAAGGGACATTGGGCAATTATTGTTTTGGCCATAACTCCTTGGATACTCGACCAATTTTGAGGAATGAATGGTAAATTTTGGGTATTCTAGACATTTTGAACACATTGGAAAAGGTTTCAGAGTCATCAAAGTTCATCTTGTGTAGGTTTATCTTCAAGAGAGGTGAAGGAACCACTAGGACCACTAGGGTGTTCTCAATGTATTGAGCATAAATTCTCTGTTTTTTGCAAATGAATAGTCATTCCTGACTAATTCAAGCATTCTGAAGTTGTTTTTATAGAAAGAGCAGCCATTTGAGGCTTTTATTCACATGTACTTACCATTTTTGAGCAATAATATATGAGGTACATGCCATTGGGAGCTAGACCAGCAGATGTAGCCCATGAGGGGTGAACTGCTTCATCAAAGTTGCTGAGTATTTTTACATGTGATGTTTATTTCTCTGTTATTTATTGTTGTGAAATTTTATACAATAAAATTACATGCTTTAACCTCACATAGAAATATGTTTAACTAAGTAAAAACGATTTGTTTCACCTGCAAACTTCAGAGAACCTTATGCACAAAATTTAATTATTGTTTGGATACTTAGCATAACAAAAATAATACATTCCATTCAGAGCAATATTCCAAGTTATTCAACTCTTCTCCCTTATCAATGCATGACAGATGGTCTGGCCCAACATTCAGTCTCCCTAGATTTACAATAAATTCAAAATAATAATCCTGGAACAACAAAAACCGCCTGCAAATCTTACCCCCCCCCCCAACACAAGCTTATTGACCAGGTACTTCAAAGTAGAGTGGTCAGTAAACATCTTGAAGTGGCCTCCTAACATATAGTGGCAGAATTTATGCAGCGCATAAACCATAGCCAATCCTTCTCTCTCCATTGTTTAATAATTACGCTTTGTGTTTGATAACTGCATACTTGCGAATGCAATAGGATGATCGATTTCCCTAACTCTAGGCTACACTAAAATATCTCTAAGAATTATACAAGAGGCATAAACATGCACATGAAACACCTTCGACCAATCTGGAAAGACCAATATGGGTACAGTGACCATCTTCTCCTTTAGCAATACAAAACTCTTTTGGCATTATTCATCCCAAAAAAAATGACGCATACTTTTTGAGAAATTTCTCCATGGGCACAGTGATTAGCGCATAACCTTGAAATAATTTCTGATAGTATCTTGTATGCCCCAAAATTGAGTGCAATTGCTTGAGGTTAACATGAACTTCTAGATGAACAATCACTGTGATCTTCGTGGGATCCACCTGTTATTCATCCATAATTTTTACTATTTGTAGATGACTATAGATTGGTTCTAGATTTCTAAAAACAAAATTCTTGAATATTGTGATTTTTATAAATCTCACTACCTTCATTATCCTTATTGCAATTTTTCATTATTCTACTATTTTGTAATTCCATGGTCAACCTACCACTTCTAAAAAACCCCTCATGGGCTTATGCCACTCATATACGTTCCACTCGTATACGTCCTTATTTTCCCACCTATAACCTCATCACTATGTTTTTGCCTCGCCCATAACTCCATTTTCCACCTAAGGTTTCCTACAATCTTAACTCGTGCCCATGATCCCCAAGTCCCTCAAGCATTGATGGTCCCTAAACTATCTCTATAGACTCTTTAGATAAATCAAGTACATTGGATTTTGGATCTTCAATACACCACTTTTTCAAATACTCTATTTTTTCACTTGAAGATTCCAAACCAATTTTTCAGTCAAAGAGAGGTCAAAGAATCCCCACCAGGTCAATTAGGGTTTCATGTATTTCAAGGTCATCATCTCCAAAAAGACTACCATTCAGCTTCAAAATCTACACATAAGGTAATGGGCTATCTTGAAACTTTTTCAGAAGTATTAAGAGGCCAACCAACAGAAGAAATTGGTAAGGTAAGAGGTCCGCTATTCAACGATGGCATCTTGTAGCAAGGGAGACAGGAAAACTAGGGTTTTTTAGGGAAAATTTTTTGGTTTCATGACCTCCATGGTTAAAACATCGACAAGACTTGTATCCTGATGCTCTTACACGTCCTCCTATCCTTAATATACCTTCATAAACACTTCCCATCACTCCTATCCCTCAAACTCATCATTTTTCTACAAAACCTAGCCTATTGCTACAATTTGACACTTTTCGAGACTAGGCCTATGTTTTTCCCTTTTGGACCCTTTCCCCTCACTCAATCCTTGAAATTCCACTTTCCCCTACTCCCAAACATCCATGCCTATTCCCCAAAATTTCCCCAAGAATTTAAACAACCCTTAACCCCTTCATTCCCCTCCCTCTACAAGGTAGTCATAATTTTCCTACACCAAACCCTAATTTCCTCTTCCAACTAAGCTAGGGTTTTCTATGGAAAAGAGGAATCAGAGAAAAATATCCATATGGTAGGTCATATCATAGATCATGAAGCCATACCAATGCATAAACATCATTCCTCCATCATTTTCCAAGAATTCATTCCAAGGGCCAAGTCATTTGCCACACCTAGGGCCAAATTTGCTCAAAAATATGTTTCTGTCCAAAAAGAGATGAATTTGGAAAAAGTGAGAGATTTTTATATCCATCATAGGGCCCAGAAGAAAAACCTCCTTCATTTTTTACACAGGTATCATGGTTTCGGAGCAATGTCAAAAATACAGGTGTCACTGGAGAATTTCTTCACTACTGGAGTGACCTTAGAAAAATCAGTTTTTCTCATGGATGGAGTGCCCAAATCACTTTCTTGATGAGTCCAATGACAAATATACTTTAATTTATTTCCAACGAGCCATCACGGAGCCAAATATGACATCAGGAAGGAGGTCAAAACAACACTGCAAGTACAACTACTTTTCTACAGCACTGTGCACAGGAGAAGTTTGGCCAGAATTGCCAAATAAAGATCAAAAACCTAAAAGAGGAAAAAAAGCATGACAGCCTTGGATTTTTGTCTTAGGCTTCTCAGCAGGTGTCCATGACCTCTTGAAGGACCATTCCACCAATTTTGGGCAAAATTGAACAATTTTTTGTTTTTTTGAAATTTTGAGGCCTCTGTGCGCAACACCCTAGGCGCTACACACAAATTTGGTGCATCCTCAGCTTGAAATTTTTTTATTTTTGGATTCCTCTCATCACCAGGAGTCTTCTCACCAAATTTCAAATCATTTGGAGCATTTTTCACCCCTCAAAAGGTCAAAAACCATCAAAATTTTGACCTTTCTACCTCATTTTCAGACTAAGTGCTGCGCATAGAGGAGTGTTGGGAGAATTGGTTTTTGAACAGGAAAATGGCACCCAATCAAGACAACCCAATCATTTCTGGAAATTATACTCATTAGGCTTTCCAACGAGCCATCACAAAGCCAAATCTAGTATCAAGAAGGGGTCCCAAACTTAGCTGCAAGAGACCATATTTTCTGCTAAAGTGGCGCTACGCACAGAGGCTACCTAAGGTGTTTTGGACCAAAAGTCAAAAAAACACACTCATTTATTTCAAATAGATAATTTTGATTTTTTTGAGGCAAATTAAGCTAGAATTAGGACTAAATAGTTATTTTAGCATTTATTTCTTGGGATATTATGTGCCTTGGGCCTTGCATGGTCTCTTGGCCATAAATGATATTTATGACAATATTTGACATTTTCCTACAACATTTAGGGTTTTAATCCTCATTTTCTCCATAAATAGAGCATTAGGCCCCTATGTATTTTTTTGGCATTTGATGAGCTTGAAGAGCAATATACATGGTTTCATGAGCTTGGAGAAGAAATTGGTTTTGTGAAGTGGATGAATGGCTTGCTTGGCTTGATGATGGAGAAGCTTGTTTGCAGGATTCCATAGCTTGGTGAATGGTGATGTCTTCCTAATTTTTCTATTGTTTCCTTGTTATCATTATGTTTCATGTTTCTTGGCTACTATTAAACATAAAAGTATAGGTTGAGACATGTTCTTTAAGGCACCTGAGTCCTTCTGTTTGTTATAGCTTTTATGTTTTCTCTTTTGGCCATATTAAGGAATTCTTGACTAATCCTTAGGTCCACCAAATTTTTTTTTTTCATGTATGGTTAGTATGCTATCTTACAAGTATGATTTATGGTATGCCCTGCTTATTTTAAGTTTTCAAAACCCTATCTTAAAGCCTTTCTGTGAAATATTGATTGTTAGGTTAAGTCAAAGAGGTATCGCTCGATCTTGCCCTTTTTCCATGCTTGCAAATTTGTTTCAAAGTTCCCAATAACTTGATATATGCTGTTTAGGAGTTCCCTCTCCATAAATTGAGTTATTTGTATTCTCTTATGTGTTTTCCTAAAATCTGAAGGTGAATTTCTAAAGTTAGAAGCTCTTATGCTTTCTATGTATCATTGGAATGTTTCTCTTGGATGTTTATTAGTTTAGATTATGGTTTATTGAGCTTAATGGTTTTCCCTACCTCATGGATTGTAACTTTTAAAATATATATGTTTAATACCTCTTAGTCTTTCTCGAACCTAATGTTCACTACACCTCATACATCACCTTAAGGATCCATTGACATTGCTAAATCGACCCTGAAACACACTTTGTTTCATCATTTAGACACTCTTGACTTTCACTTGACTCCATATCCCAATGGCTTTGACATACTCTCACTCCACCTATTCCATTTGATCATCTTTCCCAACCAAAACAATCAGCAAACCCTACACCTAATAAGTAACCTAAAATGAAAACCCTAGAGAAAAAAGAACACATCCTTTACACCCAATAGAGAGATCCCTCTCTGTGTCTAGGAAGGCTAGGTCCTTGAACTCCAAAGCTTGGTTCCATGTTACCCTATCATTCGGTCTACCAATCTGTCAAATCCCAGGACCCTAACATTCTAGCGATCACGGTGGGACCTTCTGAGTTTGTGACAATCTAAGTATTCCTTAGAAATCCAGATTCCCTTCACTAAGAGTATCTAGTGATCATTTTTCTGCCTCATTACCACACTAACATTCTAGCGATCACGGTGGGACCTTATGATTTAGTGACAAAATAAGTATTCCTTAGATCTCATAAAACCTACAAACATCCTTAGATTGGTATTCATTTGTTGATGGTAGATAACAAGTACATCCTTAAAACATTAAGCATCCTCCACTTGGCGACTCCACTGGTCTTCATTAGCCCTGTTGACCCCACTAGTTCTCATAGACTCCACTGGGAATGCATTAAGTGATCCCAATCATGGTGATGGTGGCCAAAAAATTTTAAATCTTCCACCTGGCGACTCCACAACCCTCAATAGAACTTAAGACTCCATTGGAAGAGAACTCTAGACTGGTTGAAAAGATACAGTGACCCTTTCTAATTTAAAAACATGAATCCAAGTGTGAAAAGGACATATGCTCCAATGAATAGAGACCACATCCCAGGATTCCCACACAAAATTCCTCAGATAAATTGGGACAAAAACCTGCCTACATTTCAAGATGAAAAGACTGATGACCCCTTGTTACATTTCATCAAATTTCATATACATGTATGGAAGTTAAAGGTTGAATGACATGAGGACTGCCTTATGAAAATGTTCATGCTGAAATTAGAAGGAAAAGCAAGGGAATGGTATAAATGGCTCAGATTTGGTAGTTTGTTCTCCCAAAAATATCTCCATAAGGAATTTTATGAACACTATAAAGAAAAATCTCCATCCTTATCATTGGCTGAAAATTGTTGTGACCAATATCAGGATATCATTAAATACCTTGTAGATACTGATGAAAATTTAGATAATTTGTATCCTGGAGATCTCTTAGTAGCAATTCATGATTTTCATTCTTGAAACGTCTATCATGACAGCTAAGAAGAGTTGGTTGAGGAAGAAATCAATCAAGGAATATAAGGAAACCCACAAGATCTCTCTAAAAGCACAAGTGATGATTTATCATCCCTTCTAAATGAGACTCAAGAAGACATTCAACCTCAAAATTAGCCTTCACAAGAGAGAGAGAACTATTGTACTTCTATCCAAAGAAAGAGAAAAATCCCTCCTCTTTTAACTGAAGAGGAAATAAATCAAATGCTAAACATGCAGCCAACTTCTAAGCCTTTATGTGAACAAAACATTTATGTTCATTCTCTTACCAGTCCCATCTACCATACATTAGAAAGTGAACTTGTAGATCAAATCAATGAAGAACAAACTGAAAATCCAATATTTTTGATTGGTGATGTTACTTATGTTGATAATTTTCCAAAGTTTGATCAGTATGATGATGATGTTCTCCAAAAAGAAACTGACCTTGCAGAGCAATCAACAATTGATTTATGGGATGAAGTTCATTATCATCAGCTTGAAAAAAGTAAGCAGCCAATACAGGTCACCTATGACACTGATGAGGAAAGCCTTGAGATTTTATAAGTAAGTGAGGATTCTCTGACTCTTTGCTCTGCTTCACTTCAATCCATCAGAAATAACTTTCATGTAATTGGAAATCAGCAATATTTTAGTTTTTATGTTGAGGTTGAGGAGAATGATGAACTTATTGAGAAAGTTGTCAACAAGAAGCCTTTTCTTGAAATGGTTGAGGAAAACATTTGGGACATTGAATCCTCCTTAACTCCAGATTTGCAGTCACCAAGTTCCTTTGAATTACGAATTGCAGATGAAGGCATGGAAATTTATAGTCTAATAAGAGTTGTTGCACTTATTTCTCAAGAAGATTTATTTCCAAGAGTGATCCTACTCCTCAACATGATAGACTTCACACATATTTTAGTCCATTCAATCAAAGCATATCAGGTTTGTTAGAGGATAACATTGCAATCTGTGATGAGTCTATCGTTCAGATGATCATGAGGAAGAGGTGGATTTTATTTCCAAAAAGAGTCCCAAGCATAGCCAAGTGGAAGTAGGAGTAGTCCTGAATGAATCTTATATCTCAAATCCTCCAGATCAGTTATTATTCGAATATCCATTTTTTGTTTTCCTTGAGAAATATGAAGGAGAAGTGTGTTCTGCCAAGAACAGTCTGTCACAAAGTGTGAGAAAAATTTTAGGCACTACTATTCAAAAATAAGTAAGGTGGAAGTGGCCTTTTTATTTCTTCAGCACTCTCAAAGAGCTGAAACAAAATCCCTCATGGAATCATCTACTTTATTGGATGTGTTGGAAAATATATTTCACCAAATGAATGTATATTATGTATAGGCTAGATTAGGATAGATAGATAGGTATGCAAAATAAGCTCAGCATTATGAGCATCTTTTTAGTTCTAGATTGTTTGGAAAAAATGAAAAAACACAAAAACAAATAAAGGTAGAAAAAGAGGGTGGATTTGAAAAGTGGTACAACCCCATACCCAACAAATAGTGATGCTAAAAGTATGCAAGCCTAAATGCCACTACTTGTGCTAAAAGTCTTGTTCAGTCATCTAGCCTAATCATGGCTGAACATGTTTTCAATTTATTTCCGATAAGTTAGTGAAAGAGAGCTTGTCAAATCATTCATACTTGACTTGTAAAAAAGGGATAGATTAGGGAATGAAAGATAGTGGTTCCACATGCTCAAAACAAAACCAAAGAGGAAGATAAGGATACATAACAAATGATAGATCACAACCCTTATCATTCTATTTTAGTTTTATGCAAAATAATGTTTGTGTGCAGCTTGTTCTTATGCCACAACTCATGGTAAGTCAGATTTCCTAATATTGATTTAAACCATGCTTTCAATTTCATGTTTATAGCTTAGAGAATGAAGTTTGTAAAACACCTTAAACTTAACAAATGATTAGAATAGGTAGAGAATAAGGGAGTTCATTAGCCTAATCTGAACTTTTGGAAGAAATAAGGGTACAATTAGATAGTTTGATTTGTGTTTTCAAAAATAAAAATGTCGAGGGTTTGCAAATCCAAGTGCACCCAAGTGAAGAAAAAATGTTAGGCCAAGTAAGATGGGTAGGTAGGAAAGAGGTTGAAGAAAACATGTATTTTCATATTGTGAGATCATAGCTTCAAAATAACATCAACAAATGAAGAAAGAAAGATATACAAAGTGAAAGTAAGGCACTGGTCTTCAAAGCTCAGAGATATGAACTCTGAGGTTTTGGACACCTCTCGAAAAGGAGCTAACCTCCCCAAGTGGAGTCGTTGTTAGTCATCCATAATTTTTACTATCTATAGATGACTTCCTTCATTTTCCTTAGAACAATTTTTCACTATTCTACTATTTTTTCATTCCACGGTCAACCAACCGCTTCTAAAAAACCCCTCATGGGCTTATGCCACTCATATGCATCCTATTTTTCCCACTTATAACCTCATCACTCTGTTTTTTCCTTTCCCATAACTCCATTTGCCACCTAGGGTTTCCTACAAGCTTAACTCATGCCCATGATCCCCAAGTCCCTCAAGCATTGATGGTCCCTACACTATCTCTGTAGACTCTTTAGATAAATCAAGTACATTGGATTTTGGATCTTCAGTACACCACTTTTTCAAATACTCAGTTTTTACACTTGAAGATTCCAAACCAATTTTCATTCAAAGAGAGGTCAAATAATCCCCACTAGGTCAATTAGGGTTTCATGTATTTCAAGGTCATCATCTCTAAAAAGACTACCATTCAGCTTCAAATTCTACACATAAGGTAATGGGCTATCTTGACACTTTTGCAGAAGTAATAAGAGGCCAACCAGTAGAAGAAATTGGTAAGGTAAGAGGTCTGCTACTCAACGATAGCATCTTGAAACAAGGGAGACAAGAAAACTAGGGTTTTTGAGGGAAATTTTCTTGGTTTCATGACCTCCATGGTTAAAAAATCAACAAGGCTTATATCCTAATGCTCTTACACCTCCTCTTATCCTTAATATACCTTCATAAACACTTCCCGTCACTCCTATCCCTCAACTCATCATTTTTCTACAGAACCTAGCCTACTGCTACAATTTGACACTTTTCAAGACTAGGCATGTGTTTTTCCCTTTTGGACCCTTTCCCCTCACTCAATCCTTGAAATAAAACTTTCCCCTACTCCCTAACATCCATCCCTATTCCCCAAAATTTCCCCAAGAATTTAGACAACCCTTAACCCCTTCATTCCCCTCCCTCTATAAGGAAATCCTAATTTCCCTACACCAAACCCTAATTTCTTCTTCCAACTAAGCTAGGGTTTGCTATGGAAAAGAGGAATCAGATCAGAATATCCATATATTAGGTCATATCAGCAATCATGTAGTCATACCAATGCATAAACATCATGCCTCCATCATTTTCCAAGAATTCATTTCAAGGGCCAAGTCATTTGCCACACCTAGGGCCATTTTTGCTCAAAAATACATATCTGGCCAAACATAGATGAATTTGGAAAACTTGAGAGAGGTGTTTGTCCATCATATATCCAAGAATAAAAAAATCCTTCAGTTTTTACACAGGTATCATGGTTTGGGAGAAATGTCAAAAATACAGGTGTCACCGGAGAATTTCTGCACTACAGGAGTGACCTTGGAAAAATCTGTTTTTCTCATAGTTGGAGTGTCTAAATTAATTTCTTGATGAGTCCAATGACAAATATACTTTAACTTATTTCCAACTAGCCATTTCAGAGCCAAATCCGACATCGGGAAGGAGGTCAAAACAACACTGCAAGTACACCTATTTTTCTACTGAAGTGGCGCTACACATAGTGAAATGTTGGGATTTTGGCTTTTTAACTAAGCTACAGGAGCTAGATTAAAAAAACACAAAAAATTCTAGAAAGTATACTCATCAGGATTTCCAATGCGCCATCACGAAGCCAAATCCGACATCAGGAAGTGGTCCAACAATTGGTTGCAAAACACCTTATTTTTATGCTGAAGTGGCACTACACACACAGCAATGTTGGGATTTTGAATTTTTGACTAAGCTAAAGGAACTGGATTAAGAAAAAACAAGAATTTATAGAAATTAAACTCCTCAGGATTTTCAACAAGCCATCACGGGCCCAATTATGACACTAGTAAGACCTCCAAATGCCCTCTGCAAAATGATGCTGCGCACATGAGAAGTTTGGCCAGAATTGGCACACAGAGAAAAAAAACCTAAAAAAGGAAAAAAATCATGACAGCCTTGGATTTTTGGCTGAGACTTCTCAGCAGGTGTCCAAGACCTCTTGAAGGACCATTCCACCAATTTTGGGCAAAATTGAACAATTTTTTGTTTTTTTGAAATTTTGAGGCCTCTGTGCGCAGCACCATAGGCGCTACGCACAAATTTGGTGCATCCTTGCTTGAAAAATTTTCATTTTTGGACTCTTCTCATCACCAGGAGTCTACTCACCAAATTTTAGATCATTTGGAGCGTTTTTGACCCCTGAAAAGGTCACAAAACATCAAACTTTTGACCTTTCTGCCTCATTTTCAAACCAGGTGCTACGCACAAAGAAGTGTTGGGAGAATTGGTTTTTGAATAGGAAAATGACACCCAATCAGGAAAAATAAAGTATTTCTGGAAATTAGACTCATCAGGATTTCCAACGAGCCATCACAGAGCCAAATCTGGTATCGGGAAGCGGTCCAAAACTGAGCTGTAAGAGACCCTATTTTCTGGTGAAGTGGCACTATGCACAGAGGCTATCTAGTGTGTTTTGGACCAAAAGTCAACAAAACATACTCATTTACTGCAAATAGATATTTTTGAGTTTTTTGAGGCAAATTAAGCTAGAATTAGGTGCAAATAGTAATTTTAACATTTATTTCTTGGGATATTATGTGCCTTGGGCCTTGCATGGTCTCTTGGCCATAAATGATATTTATGACTATAATTGAGATTTTCCAACCACATTTAGGGTTTTAATCCTCATTTTATCCATAAATAGAGCATGAGGCCCCTATGTATTTTGTTGGCATTTGATGAGCTTGAAGAGAAATATACATGGTTTCATGAGCTTGGAGAAGAAATTGGTTTTGTGAAGTGGATGAATGGCTTGCTTGGCTTGATGATGGAGAAGCTTGTTTGCAAGATTCCATAGCTTGGTGAATTGTGATGGCTTCCTAATTTTTCTAGTGTTTCCTTGTTATCATTATGTTTCATGTTTCTTGGTTGCTATTAAACAGAAAAGTATAGGTTGAGACATGTTCTTTGAGGCACCTGAGTCCTCTTGTTTGTTATAGCTTTTATGTTTTCTCTTTTGGCCATCTTAAGGAATTCTTAACTGCTCCTTAGGTCCACCAAAAAAATTTTTTGTTTCATGTATGGTTAGTATGCTAGCTTACAAGTATGATTTATGGTATGCCCTGCTTATTTTAAGTTTTCAAAACCCTATCTTGAATCCTTTCTGTAAAATATTTATTGTTAGGTTAAGTCAAAGAGGTCTCATTCGATCTTTTCCTTTGTCCATGCTTGCAAAATTGTTTCAGAGTTCCAAATAACTTGATATATGTTGTTTAGGATTTCCCTCTCCATAAATTGAGTTATTTTTATTGTCTTATGTGTTTTCCCAAAATCTGAAGGTGAATTTCACTGGAATGTTTCTCTTGGATGTTTATTAGTTTAGATTATGGTTTATTGAGCTTAATGGTTTGCCCTACCTCATGGATTGTAACTTTTAAACTATATATTTTTAAGACCTCTTAGTCTTTCCCAAACTTAATTTTCACTACACCTCATACATCACCTTAAGGATCCATTCACTTTGCTAAATCGGCCCTGCAACACACACTGTTTCATCATTTAGACACTCTTGACTTTCACTTGACTCCATAGCCTAATGGATTTGACATACTCTCACTCCACCTATTCCATTTGACCATCTTTCCCAACCAAAACAATCAACAAACCCTACACCTAATAACTAGCCTAAAATGAAAACCTTAGAGAAAAAATAACACATCCTTTGCACCCAATAGAGAGATTCTTCTCTAAGTCCAAGAAGGCTAGGTCCTTGGACTCCAAAGCTTGGTTCCATGTTACCCTGTCATTTGGTCTACCAATATGCCAAATCACGGGACCCCAGCACCACCATCAACCCTCGCTAGCAGAAAATATGAGCCAACAATATCTCAAATGGCACACAAAATATGCACTTCTTCAGATTAAGTGAGATATGATACTTCCTACAAGTATCCAACATTAGGCAAAGAATTGATACATGCTTTTTCAACAATCCAAAGACAATCCAATAATCAAAGTAGAATTCTAAGAATTTGTGGATATACTCCTTGAATGCATCTAATACTGTGCGGGAGAATAAAACAGCTGCATTATTCAATCCAAATGGCATGAATGTATACTAAAAAGATCCCCATTATGTTGTAAAGTTTGTCTTACTCCTATCTTCCGACGCAATTCTAATCTGATGATATCCTGAGAACCCATATGGTAATGAATAAGCTTCCCGTCCTCTTACATTATCAGGGATCTCATCAACAAATGGGGTTGGAAATGGATCATGAACGCAGAAATCATTCAATTTGCATTGATCCACGAAAATCCTTATTTCTCCTTTAGTATTCTTATCCTACACTACCATACGACTCACCCAATTAGACTCCTCCATTGGCTATATAATGCCTGCAGCAACCATTTTATCTAATTCTTCCTTGACTTTCTGCTTATATCTGAGGATAAATCTATACAGTCACTTCTTCATAGGTTGTGCATCCAGTTTCAAAGTGATATTCATGACCCCAAGATCTCCAATTATCCCTTTCAACTCAAAGATATTTGTAGGAAATAGGTCCTGATAGTCAGTCAACACCTCAACAACATTTCCCAAGGTATCATCATCCCAATAATCTCCAATCTTCACCAATTTCGGCTATTATTCAGATCCAATGTTCAATTATCGAATCTCAGAGGTTTTGTGACATTCAATGACGTAATTGAAGGCTTGAAAACTGCACATTGTTCCTCAGATTCAAGGATTATGATATTCCTTGGATCTTCTTCAGTTTCTTCAATTGTCATATTTCTGCAATTAACAATATCCCTCATTTGTGCATCCCATGTTGGAGAAGTGCGTTCTACCTTTGGATTTTAAGTATCAAATATATCTCATAAATACCTTGCAGTGCTTTACCAAAGAATTCAAACCCACTCTCAAAGTTGAAGGTCAAAATAAAACTTTCAGTCAGCACAGACCATTCATTGGTTCCTCAACGCAACTCGATTCCAAGTACCAATTAGTAGTCACCTTCCCCAATGTGGATGAACATGTGCACCCATTCTTGTCTCAGCTTTGCCCCCCATACTTCAGTCCACTTAGCCAGATGTCTATGTATATCACCCTTCCTAGAATAAATCTATTCCATTATGGTAGTTGGACACTCAAAACATGGCCTCATCATTCGAGTGCATTCTTCCTAGTTGCCAAAGTTTGCTTTGTGAGTCTCCCCCATCGTATTGGAGTAGATCACAGTGCTATATCCAATGCATGGAATCTCTGTCCTTTTGGAACAATTATTTAAAGTTATCCTAAAAGAATGTTCACATTAGTTAAACCATCATAATACTGTAATTATTGTACCTCTGATGATATGCAGCGAAAGGATTTGGTCACTCAGTTGTAGTGTAGCGTAGATACTTCATGTAACTGGTTCTGCCAGTTCTCCAATTCTTCATCTGAATCTAAGAAGCAGGAACTATATTTTTTGAAATTAATCCTTCCATCATCTTTTGGGTTTCTCTAATCATCGTCTCACATATTCAACTTATAGACATGGTCAACATTGTCATCAGCGCCCATCGATTTTATGTATCTTGTACCTTCTACCGAATCTAAGGGAACTACAACTATAGTTCCATTATTCTCAAATATCATACTTCTCCTCTTAAGATTTATGATTCCATCCATATCAATAGACCAATATAAACCCAACAGTGTAGGATAAGGATCCGTATCATCCATGATATGTATGACTTCGAAATATGCAAGTACCTTAACTTCTTCAATATCTACTAGCACCTGTGAGAGTCTTCCTAATGGAATGATTTTCTATTGATTCGCCATGTGCAGCTGAATAGTAGACCACTCCAATTAGGTTATCCCATTTGCTGCCAAGTTTTCTTAGGTAAGACATTTGCATCAGACCCTAGATCCAGAATTACCTGATCCATATCATAAGCACCGATATGAGAATTTAAGTGCATCCCTCATCCAGTTCTTCTTTTGTTCATATAGATATTATTGACAACATTATGTTCCATATAGTGTTGTTCCTTTTCTATGCAGTTATCTATCAATGCTTGATGATTTTCCACTGCCTTCTTATTGCATAGTAACTTGATGCAAGCTTTTAAGAATGGATTTATTTCTTCATCTACTCCAGCCACATCCATAGGTCTACCTGATTTTGATGTGCTTGCTTCTGCAAACCCTTTCTTTGCTTCTGCAAAAGTGTCTTTTTTGCATTGTAACTCAACTCCATTCTTCTTCTTAGGTGCCTTTCGAATCCAAAGACCAACGTCTAGATTATTCCCCTTATCTTCACCAGTGGTTGCACCGCTCCTAGTGACAAAATTCACGCTAGGATCCTCTTTGCATAGCTCTTCCCTGACCATCTAAATATTCCACGTCAGATTCTGCATCTTCTTCTCCTGCATCTAAGCAATTAAAACATGATAGCCTTCAATTACATGATCAAACTATCTACCGTACCTACAAGATTTTCACACAGGATTTGGGCAGTCACACACATAATGACCAAAATATCCACAATTATAGTAGATGATTTGTCCCCTCCATCAACCAATTGATCCTCCTCCTCTTTCTCCTCCTTTAGTCTAGAATCCACCATGCCCAGATGGGGATGTTGATGAGATAGGTTCAGCCTGCATTATGTATAGCTCAGCATTATCAATCATCAAATCAAAAATTCGACAGTGTTGTTCATCATGTCCGAGTGACGAGCATAATATACAAAAAAAGCTACTTTAGCTCAAGCATATATTTTCCAATCCTTGCAAAGCAACCTGTCACATGCAGACCCGTAGACTGAAAAATTTCACACCATAATGTAGGTGTCCCACTCGGTCCAACTACACTCTTCAACTGGCTTGGTCCTCCAGTGTGCAGATAATCATTGAACATAGGGCATTGATCCTTATGATGCCCGACATATTTATATCGTATGCACCATACCTCTACGCATACCTCCTTTACCTTATCTATGCGTAGATTCTGAATCTCCAAGTGCATTGCTTCTAACTGACTCAATCTACTGAGTTCCGATCACAACGGGCACCAACGCAACTTCTAGTTTCATTGAAATTTCTACGGCCTCATACGTAGCAATCTTCTGTTGACTCAAAGGTTGGCACAGATGTGGGAGTAGCATAGCGATAAACCATTCATTGTGATGGGTATTGTTACATAGAATTTTTTCACTGTCCCTACAATCTTCATCCCGCACATTGGAGGAATATTTATGTGAATTATATGAAGTGTCATTCCTTGCAAAAAGTGTCATTGCATCCCTTACCATGAGAAGAACACTTCCACTTTTGACTATTCCTGGAAGAGAACATCAAATACACATGATTTTTGGTTGGCATTGGTAGGCAGTTATGGCCTCGTGCCGATAAGGGAAATTAACACATGGCCCCGTGCCCATTAGCACTCTGTCTCAGTGAGCTGCCTGCACCAAGCTATTTTTGGAAAAAATTTTAAATATAGAAGTGAAGTTTCCATGCTAACTACTTTGTGAGCGAGTCAGCTTCGATTGTTCGACTGAATAACATCGAGCAGCTTCCTTTGGCTTCTTGTTTCCTCCTTTTGGGGAAACCTCCCAAAGGATAAGGCATCCCTTCCACCATTTGAGGGATCCCAACCTCCTCCTCTCCTTATATAAATACATCTCTCTCACTTAGATGCATCTAGTTGAATAGGAATTACTGAACATTTTGCTGAAATGGCATAATATAGCTGGTGTGAGATAGAGCAGAGAGAGAGACCCTGTCGAGAGAGAGCTTAGGCTTATTGCCTCGCGATGCCCAAATTCCTCGACGAATGCTCGAGAGGCGTTTTGACTGGACCCACTGAAGGAGGATGCGACGTCAAGGCTCCGGTTGTAATTTATTTCTTTCTCTTAATTGAATACATAACTGATGTTTTGGTTCCCATCTTGTGTTGATGTGATTAATCTTACGCAATATGTTTAATTCTCCTTGACTAATTAGCTAGTTATGAATGCAAATATTGTCTTGTATGCTGATTTTGTCCTTTGATCTTTGCACAGGCATTCGAGTACCATTGTTGAAGGATCGCGACGTGTCGAGATGAGGATCAAGAGACTACTGCTATAGCTACGACAAGCGCATTGGATCATAGGTAGGACAATCTATCTCGAATCATTTAATTCATTAACTAGGAATTGACACATTAGCATGTCCTCTTGCTGCTAGACCCACCCTAGGGCTAGATGGATCGCCTCTGTCTGCAGAGGGGATTTACCTACACAACAAGTTGGAAAATCCACTGGGGATCGAATCATGAATCCCTCATTATTTATGCCAACCTGATCCATAGGGACATCCATCCCAACCTTATCATTTGATTCAAACTAATCAACCCACTCAATAGCCGGTTCAACCTGTTCAACCTGCTCAGCAGCCAGTTCAACCTGCTCCGTAGGGATAAGTTGTTCAACCTCAAGGCACTATTTTGCCTCCTCAAGGTCAATTTCAGGCAGTATATAGTGCGCCAAGGTTTCACTTATTACCCTCAAAGACAATCCTAGATGGTGTATAATCCACCTCAGGGTAATTCTTACATTCCACAGCAAAATCCATATGTTGCTTAGCAAGGATCTCGATGGTATGCTCAGAATTAGTATCTTGGTCCTCAACCCCATATGGGTAGAATTATCAGGCTTATAACCCCTATGGATAGAATCCTCCAGGACAAAAAATATGGGGGCATAATTTCTCTCAACCTGGGTGGAATGCTAACATTGGTATTTATCAACGACCTCCAATGCCTTTTAATCCTCAATTACCATTTCTCGTGATGTTGGAACTACCTGATGTGTCAAATTTGACGAACAATCTGATCGTTCATAACCCGGCCTCCAGCTCCAACCAAAATTCCTGGTGATTGTCCCAAGTTCGAGGTAAAGTCCAGAGAAGACCCCCAAGCGCATGTTATGACATACCATCTTTGGTGTTCCTGTAACTCTTGGGTTAACTATTATATCAGACTCCATCTATTCCAACGAGCTCTTACTGGTGCCGCTACCAAGTGGTACATCAAGTTATCTCGTGGCATCTTTCAAGATTTCAATTCTTTAGCCATGGCGTTTCTCACGCACTTTTAGTTATCGGTTCGGTATGAAACCGAGACGCACCTCCTCACATCCTTGAAGCAAGATCAAGTTACCCATATCTCAGGTCATATTCATGAATGGAGGAGTCATCGTCTCCTGATCGTGTTTGAGATTACTGATTAGATTCTAACTGATTGGTTCACTACCTCTTTCATCATTCTTATTACTAAGGAAATTGATATGGGGGCATGCGTCACTGAGGAACAAGCCATTTCTCATGCCCAGTACCTTGATATTATGTACTCTCAGTCCGGCTCGTTGTATGATCTCTTTCCTGATGCTCCTAGAACTGGAAATTCCAAAGCATCGGTGATGCCATCTGTCGACGGTATCATTGGTTTTGTTTCTCAGACTTCTTGGAAGTCTTCTCCTCCAAATCCTGGGAAGAAAAAATCTTCTCCTTCCAATGATACTTCTTCTCAGTCAGCCTCAAATTCTGGTAAAACCACAAAAGTGAATGCGGTTCAGGCCAATCCAGTGGATAAAACTTCCAAGGGTAAAAATAAGGGTAAAGGTAAGGCCAAAGTCAATACCCCGAAAAAGGATTCTCATAAATCTCATGTTGATGATGGTTCATAGCATAAACCGAAGTATCCTTGCTTGATTTGTGATGAAGAGCACCACACCAAGGACTGTCCTCGACGGGCCGAAGTGAGTCAATTTCTCAAAGGCACCCAAGGAAGTCTGGTTGTTCTCAAAGAATCATTTCAATCACAACAGACTCAGTTGCTAGAGCAACCTCAGTCCTCTGCCCCATTTGGGTCTCAGGTTTTCATGATGAATGGTTTTGCATCCATTTCCATAGCTACCCAGTCGAAAGATATACCGAACCACGTCAGGCAGCGAGGAAAGAGATCACTAATGGTCCTCCTCCTCTTCCTGCTTCTAGCCCTCTTCAGATTGAAAGGCCCAGTACTGAGTCCATTGTACGGCCACCTTCCAAAGGTGTACTCCGAAGTATTCTTACAATCCTAATGCCCGTGCTACTCAACATTACAGTATTGTTGAGGATTTGGCTCAAGCGCCATCTTCGATGTCTCCATTAGAAGTACTTTAGAGTTGTTTGTCTCAACAAAAGGCCTTGCTATCTACCATTGGTGGGGTTGATCCTACTGATTCAAGCCTTCTCACTTTCGACATGGATAGCTTCATCCCACGTATCCCTCACTAGCTTGCGCTCATCATACAAGTTGGCATTAATGCACTGAATATCTACCGAGCGATCATGGACGAGGGTGCATATACATGCGTCATGTCATCTGCCTACTGGAAAGCTATCGGTTATCCATCTCTAAAATCATCTCCAAATGCTCTAGAAGCATTTGATGGAAGGGAATCTAAACCTCTTGGTGTTCTCACTAAATTACCGATTAATCTAGAAGGGAAAATAATCAACGTAGAGGTTGAAGTAGTTGACGCCAAGCTCAATTACAATCTTCTCCTCGGTCGCAATTGGACCCACACCATGTTGTGTGTTCTATCCACTCTCTTTCATGTTTTGTGATTTTCACATGAAGGAAATATCGTTACAGTCGATCAGTTGTCGTTCTTCACTTATTCTTCCGAGAAAAACAATATGTATGTAGATCAAATTCCTACGCCTTATGAGAGCATAGGGTCAGGTCTCTTCAAAGATCCTACCCTCATGGGTATTTTTCCTCTTCTTCCACCCAACACTATTCAGGTTAATATGATCTCCAGGTCTGATGATCCGTGGATCATCCCTTCACCTGAGTAGATTGATTCATCTGGAGATTCGATGTCATTAAGTTCGATCGAGATTGATTATTGTGAACTTATTTCAGATTCGGATCCTCTGTCTCCTAATCATGCTCCTTTGGGCATGTCTCTTGATACTTATTCTCAATCCCCTTGGCTCAGCAATTCAGATTCACCCGATCCCTTGAAAGTGATATTTCCCTCCGATGAAGCCATCGTGAAAACTATGTTTCTCAAGGATCCCCCTTGGGACGATATTCATCCTCATTCCTCATTCATGCCTGGACTTGGGGCCATGGCTGCATGTCTCGAGAGGTTCGCTTCTCAGGTGCCTTCTCCTCCACCTCAAACATCTATTCTGACACATGAAGTCTTTACGGAAGGTAACTTGAGTAACATCACACAAATTATGCCTATCAACATTTCCATCAAACCGGGAATTGTCGAGAACATCCATATTGGGGTGACCTGTTCTCCCGATGAGGTTAAGGTCTATTCTAGTCTCTTCTATGAGTTTCATGACGTTTTCGCATGGTCTTACGAAGATATTCCCATCATCGATCCAAGTATAGTAGTGCATGATATTCCTACCTATCCTGGGGCGAAGCCTGTTCGCCAGCGTCTTCATCCTGTGCACCCTAGAAAGGTTGCCTCTATTAAGGGAGAAGTTGAAAAACTTCTTAAAGATGGTTTTATCTATTTGATTCCCTTGAAAGAATGGGTTTCCAATATTGTTCCTATAGATAAGAAACAGGGTACCATTCATGTCTATGTTGACTACCATGACATTAACCATACTTTCCCTAAGGATAATTATCCTACTCCTTTTATTTATTAAATCATTGATGACTATGCTGGGAGTGAGATTTTTTCTCTTATGGACAAGTTTTTTGGGTACAACCAGATTAACATTTCTCCAGCTGATCAACATAAGACTGCCTTTATCTGTCCTTGGGGTACTTTCAATTATAAAAAGCTCCCTTTCAATCTAAAAAATGTTGGGGCTACATTTTAGAGAGCAATGTCATATGCTTTCCATGATATCAAACACATTGTTCAGCCTTATCTGGGCGACCTTCCGGCTCATTCAGCTAAGTGTGAAGACCATGTTGATCATCTCCGTCAAATATTTCTTCGCTGTCAAAGCTATAACATCCAGCTGAATCCACATAACTACGTCTTCTAAAGAAATGCATCCAGTTCCTCTGGGATGAGATCGCCCAAAATTCCTTCGATGCACTGAAGACATTGCTTGTCAATGCTCCTCTTTTTCGTCCTCCGAATTATCATCACGATTTCTCCCTCTATGTGGCTTCCACATTCAGCACGATTGCCATGGTTTTGGTACAAGAGGATGATTATGGTGACAAGCATGTCATTTATTATCTTTCTCATAACATTATCGATACTGAAACACAATATGCAGATGTCTAGAAGTTGGCGTTGGCTTCTGTTCAAGGTGTTCAACGTTTTCGTCACTATATTATGTTGCGTACAATGACTCTGACTTCTAAATGCAACCCTATGACTTATATATTGACTCATCAATTGCTGGGGGGCAAGTACTCGAAGTGGATTTTCATCCTCCAAGAGTTTGATTTTGAGTTCACTACTACCAAGTCGAAGAAGTCATTAGTCTTCGCCGATTTTATCTACTCTCTCCCTTCTGATTCCGCCCCATCTGGTTATGAGGAACGCATTTCGAACGATGTGCTTTTTCTGTTTAGCACCTGTGATCCTTGTTCTGGTGATATCATCGTATATCTTCATACTTATACCTTCCAATTTGAGTTGACGTCGCCGATGCGTCCGTCATCAATCGCAACCCTATTGCATAGTCATTGATACACTATACTGCATCGGAGTTGATTCCATTCTCCATCGGTGTTTGACTCTCGAGGAAGCTGAAAAAGCCTTAAATTATTGTCACAGTGGCGCCTATGGTGGTCAAATTTCTGGTTATGATACTGCACAGAAAATTCTTCGTGCTGGGTATTTCTGGCCCACCATATTTAAAGACTGCATTTTTCTTGTCCGTAAGTGCCATGATTTCCAAATCTATCAGCGCAAGATGTGTGCGCCACCTTCCCATCTCCACCCTGTCATTACCATTGGTCCCTTTGCGAAGTGGGGCTTTGATTTTATGATGTGTAACCCTCACTTGGTCTAGGGGCATGCTTATATCATCGTAATCGTTGACTACTTCACCAAATGGGCCGAAGCAATTCCTACACTTACGGCTGATGGTAAGACAGTAGCATAGTTTCTATTCAATCATGTCATTTATAGGTTTGGTGTTCCTCAAGCCATTGTTACGAATCATGGATCCCATTTTCGGTATTACATGGTAGCAGTGTTGACTTCCAAGTTGGGTCTATGTCACGATAGCTCAATGTCGTACTATCCTCAAGCCAATGGCCAGGTTGAAGCCGTGAACAAATTTCTCGTCACTATGCTTTAACGTATGATTGGGATGCGCAAATAAAATTGGCATCTCATGTTTTTTTCGGCTCTTTAGGCATATTGAACCTCAGTTAAGGATGTGACCAGATTCACTCCATTCTAGCTTTTCTACGGTCTAGAAGATACCCTTTCGATTTAATTTGAAATGCCTTCACTCAAGTTAGCGGTTGAATTGCTGCGGAATGCTTCGCCAGAAGAAGAGTGTCTTCTCTATTTAGAAAGGCTGGATGAAACTCGCTGCTTTGTTGCTCTGGTCATTAAAGCATAGAAAAAGAGGGTCAAAGCTCATTTTGACCAGTCAGTTTCCCCTCGTTCCTTCATAGATGGAGACCTCGTCCTCTTATATGACCAAGCTCATGATAAGCTGGGGGCAGGAAAATTTCAACCCATGTGGCATAGGCCCTAAATTTTTAAACATTTTTTGCAGAATGGGGCATATGTGATTATTGATTATGAAGTTCATCCTCTGGATCCGCCCAAAAATGGGTTGTATCTTAAAAAATACTATGCATGAGTCATTTGTGGATGTTTTGTGTACATAGGTGTTCCTTTCATTTTTGTACATTTTTGGCTTGGTGTGCTTCGCAAGCATTTTTCCTGCTTATTGGATTGTTTCTTATTGTGCAGATGTCTATTACCCCTTAAGTCGGTTTCACGAATGGTGCTTCCCGCAATACCCGGAACCTATCTTCAGCAGCCTGGGTGATTTATGATCCTGTTGGTGAGTTGATAGACCTTCAAGGTATCTATCTAGGACGATCTACAAACAATGTCACTAAATATAGTGTTGTTATTGAACTATTAACTGAGGCCATTTCTCTCAGCATTTGTGCATTGATTGTTAACCTAAACTCGCAGCTTCCTATTATTCAACTTAATGGACATTATTTTGTTAGAAACCACCACTGATGGACATTATTTTGTTAGAAACCACCACATCTTAAGGTTGTATTTGTGTGTTTGTTTACTAGAAAGGCATTTTGATTACACTACATATCAACATATTCCTAGACAAATGAATGCATTAATTGATACAATAGCTAACATTGTATTAATTAGAAATTTGCGTAATTTGTAAAAAATCATCATCACATAACAAGATCCATACAAGAAAATAGATGTATATATATATATATATATATATATATATATTGAGTGTTTTCATCCATGTGCATCATAAGTTCAAAAATATGTATGTTTCATTTATATCCTGAGACATCATCTCTCTCAAAAAAATATGCAGAAATAAAACCTAGATGTTTACTTGGAATGACACTCATGATAACACGTCATTTCCCGTAAAATCTGCCTCAGCAAGCGTTGAAAATGGTTTGACACCCCTGTAGTGTGTCTTTGGTATGCACGAGGAACATAATCGACTTGTGCATAGTTCGGGATCCCATGGGAGACTCCCTCCAAGTTTCATATGATTTCCTCCTCCTCGCCTCCCTCACCATGAGGGGCCACATCAAAGTCGCGAGGAATTTGTTGCACTGTCGGGGATGTACCTATAGGTCTTTCTAGGACAAAATATACAATTACATGAATTAATGTTAGAAAATGCATAAAAAAAATCATAATACTCATCAAAATAAAAAATGAGTTTTACCTAGTACTTCATCCCAATCCTCTCCTTCTGAGAGTGGGAGATCTGCATCACCAGTGACATTTGTGCCAGGGTAGGTTGAGTCCTCCACGACAATCAACTGTCAACAGAGCCACTCAAAGAGCTCTAATCTCTAGGACATCTGTTGACCACTCCCTGACCTTGGCATCAGAGCTACCCAACGGGCCATCCGTGGCTCCTGGGCTGGTGATGTCGGAACTATTACCTCCTAACACAGTAAGATTGGTAGTCTTTCCAAGATGAACAATACCAATATAGACCCATAGCTGAATTTCTTCAGCTTGGTTTTTTTGCATTTTTTCAGTTGATGCTTCATGTTGATTATTACTGCCTCTGCCCAGTTGTAGAGGGTCGGTGCCATGCAATCTACAACAAGAAGTAGTTGTGTTTTTGTGGCCTCGTGCGGCGCTTGCGATCCAGCAACTTGTTTGATCGTGTGCAGCACTGCCTTTTGGTGCCAAATATGGAATAGTTTGGATGTCCACTTTTCCGCTTCCTGATCCTTTCCTTGCCCCTGGGCACACCCTGTCAATAACCATACTCATGTTCTCCATTGAGGGTCGGGTGCCAGTCAGGATTGGTATTGCCCCCCTCTACGACATACTAGTTATGAAATAAACATCTGAGACTTCAATCTCAAGTTCCTGGTCGTGAATAATGAATTTTTCCTGATCAACGTCCCAGACAATGATCAAGTACTGCAACAGCTCTGGTTGAGTTCTAAGAGATGGTTCCATAAATAATTTCTTGAACCCGCAATCTCTGAGAGCTTCCATGTATCTTATATTTCCCATGCCTTCCTCATCTTCTTCACTATTTTCTCATTCTTTCCATTCAATCACCATTTTTCCTTTTCACACCTGCAAAAACATCCAACTGGTTGTCATTAGCCAAATCCAAAGCTTTTGAATAGTGAATTTGGGTATGCTTGTTTTTATTTACATGCTAAACATGTATGTCGCAGTTGGCGTGCCCCCGTTAAAATTTTAGGCCGATTGGCGCGAGTCCATGACCGATACCCGTGCCAACCGCCGTGCCCTATTTTTTTCCAAATCCCCCACAAATCTGAAAAATTGGGGTTGCATGTAATGAAAGTACAATCAAAATGTAGGGAAGGATGTAAACTCTTACCTGGAACTAATGGATTCGAGATTGGTCTTCCGGATTGCCCACTTTCAATGCCGCAAAATCGCAGTGAAAAAGGTTAACAAATTTCTCATAAGACGTAAAAGTGAAAAATAATTTATTTTTTACCATATTTGGCATTTTATAACTTTTCAGAACCCTAATTAGGTTTTAAAGTGTATTTTTCGACTATTTTTCTATGTTATTTCGACAAATGGTTTTTACTTGTGTCTATTGTGCAGCGATAGGTCCTCAATGTGACGACGGTGAAGTAACAAGTTATATTTTATACTTTTTCAGACTCAGTAAAAACACGAAAAGTCACTGTTGGAGTCATCTTTTAGCTCTTTTATGACTCTCTAAAATTGAAAGGATTGCTGAGACTCTTGTCGTTTTGAACTCATTAAATAGTTGTGAAATGATATCTACCGAGTATACGTTTACCCATTTTTCGGGCTGGGATAGATTATTTACGAAAAAGGAATAACTTAGCCTTTTGCGACTAAGAAGTTCTCTCAAACACAATTTTCTACCTTTTCGGATCTGTGAGACTACCTACGAAAAGGGATTGCTGGATTTTTCTTTTCCACTTATTTTCAAACTCTCTAAACATGAAAATATGTCTAGTTCTTCCTTTGTCAGACTCGTTAAACCCTAAATGACATCGGAAACCATCACCATGATGTCACTGAGTTCCTTCTTCCTATGGCTCATAAAATGTACTAGGATGGATTTGTCCGAAGGAAAACTTACATGACAACCACATGTTATCCCTTTCAAGATTTTTTTCCAAAAATAATTGGGGTACTCTGTAGCAATGGTGGGGGGAAATGGAACCAGTTCTCAGTCGTGTCGACAGTATGTCGCTCTTGAACATGACACTCATATGCATTCGTGTCGGGTTGGGGACATCTCATTTCGTCATTTTTGCCTCCATGGGTTTGGGTATTCTATTTTGACCTCTCATCTGCTCTTTTCCACATCATCATGACCTTAGATCCCTTGATGTAAAATACTTCCAAATCCAAAGTCATGTCGCTGATATGTTCAAGAGAATTTTGCATTTGTAGTTTTCAACCTCCCTTTGATCCTCTTTTTTGGTCCTGATTCACTATCATCATTTTCCTCTATCTCGTGTCGATCATGTGGGAAGAATTATGGCCCTCCTTCGACTAGGTCACTTCCTATCGACTTCAGCTCATTATCTAGGAATTTGATCTAGAGACCCCCTTCCGGTACCTTGGAGCTTGCATGCCTCAATGGCAGGTTCTTCACATTCGATGACAGGGCCACATCATTGGCCTTTGATCTAGTGATTCTACGGGTGTTCGACGCTAGATCACTGTTCACATTCCGTAGATTGTACTAGTTGTACCTTGAGAGCCATTGTCATTATTGGTGGTTTCTCTCATGCCTATTAACAGCTTTCATCATTGGCTGGTAATCAGGTGACTTTCTTGCATGTTCGACTTCAACTCACATATTTTCATGCTTGAATTTGTACTTGTTCGGGTTGAGATGGAGCGCAAGACCCTGGATTTTGTCTAATAAGATCTGGGCTAAGAGATATTTTGGTTTATCATGACTATATGCTCTTTTTATTGGATGGCTATGACCATACCTAAGTCTATTTGTTGATCCTTATTGCTAGATGGCTCCGTCCATACCTAGGATCTTAGTTTTTATATACTCTATTATGGATGGTTGTGCCCATACCACATGTTCATGTATCAAAGATATCAGTTTTATTTGTACTTGCAGGTCTTCCAACAGTGGTGTTTGGTTCAAATGTGTTCTTGTAAAGCATTTCATTCCTCCTTCTCTCTCGGACCTCATGCTTTTGGGGGCATCTGTTACACAACATTTTGTCACCGTTCCTTCAATCCCCATCCTGCACATTGGAGGACTTTTTCTATGACTTATATGAAGTGTCATGCTTTGCAAAAAGAGTCATTGCATCCCTTGCCATGAGAAGAACACTTCCTATATTGACTATTCCTAGAACAGACCATCAACAACCCATGATTTTGGGTTGGCGCAGGTAGGCAGTTATGGCCTCTCACCGATAAGGGAAATTAACACTGGGCCCCACACCCATTGGCACTCTATCTCAGTGAGCTGCCCGCATCGAGATGTTTTTGGAAAGTTTTTTAACTACTTCATGAGTGAGTCAGCTTGGGTCGTTCGATAGAATAACATCAAGCACCTTCCTTTGGCTTCTTGTTTCCTCCTTTTGGGGAAACCTCCCAAAGGATAAGGCATCCCTTCCACCATTTGAGGGATCCCAACCTCCTCCTCTCCTTCTATAAATACATCTCTCTCAGATAGATGCAGATAGCTGAATAGGAATTGCTGAACATTTTGCTGAAACAGTATGATATAGCTGGTGTGAGATAGAGCAGAGAGAAAGACCCCTGTCGAGAGAGAGCTTAGGATTATTTCCTCGCCACATCAAAATTCCTCAACGAATGCTCGAGACGTGTTTTTACTTGACCCACTGAAGGAGGCTGAGACATCAAGGCTCTGGTTGTAATATTTTTCTTTCTCTTAATTGAATACATGAATGATGTTTTGGTTCCCATCTTGTGTTGATGTGATTTATCTTATGCAATATGTTTAATTCTCCTTGACTAATTAGCTAGTTATGAATGAAAATATTGTCCTATATGCTACTTTTTCCTTTGATATTTACACAGGCATTCGAGTACCATTGTTGAAGGATCACGACATGTCAGGATGAGGATCAGGAGACTACTGCTACAGCTACAAAAACCGCTTTGGATCACAGGTAGGACAATCTATCCCGAATCATTTCATTCATTAACTAGGAATCAACACATTAGCATGCTCTCTTGCTGCTAGACCCACCCTAGGGCTAGAGGGACCACCTCTATCTGCAGAGGGGACTTACCTACACAATAAGTATCATCAATAGTTAATCCACCATCCCTGATGATGTGCTTCAATATCTGATGTGCATCCCATATAGATTCATTCACCTCCTGGTGAATCTCTTTCAACTCTGTGACACATTTCACGTATGATTTTGGATTCTTGAATTGTTCTTTTAGGGATTCTGTTGTGTAACCAGCTTCAAAAATAGAAGAAAAGAGATATCAACGCCTTAGAAATAAGCCACTTCGAGGGGGAAACCTCCAATACATTACATAAATGAACAATTCTTGGATGATACAATTTACAAAACCTCCTATCTATATATAGGAGTCCATGGGGCCATAATGTAATCCTAGTGGGCCACAATGTAATCCTAGCCGACCTAACAATAATAATTTAAGGGCACAATAATAACAAAAATGGGGGTTACAAGGGTACAATAATAACAATAAGGGGTTACACTAACAACAATAGGGGACTATAATAGTAATATAGGGACCTAACATGCCCCTCTCCTTAAAAAAAGTGTTGCCCTCAATGCTTGAGTAGCTCTGGGTGCTTCTTTATAAAATTCTCATCCTCCCATGTAGAATATTCAGTGGGTAAGTTCTTCCACTTGATGAGATACTCTGAAATTGATCGATTCCGTAGTTGTCGAGTTCTTGTTTCCGTGACCGCTTCAGGTTCCAATATGATTTTTCCTTCCTCATCAAGTTCTGGCAATATTGTTTGAACTGAAATATTTTCACCTATAACCTTCTTTAAGCATGAAACATGGAAAACTGGATGCACTCGTGAAGAAGCAGGAAGCTCCAATTTGTATGTCATAGTACCAATATTTTACAACACCTTGTAAGGACCATAGTACTTTGGCGATAATTTATTATCCTTCTTAGCTTGCTTGAGGGACATTTGTTTGTATGGTTGTAGCCGTAAAATACCCAATCTCCTACATCAAAACTTCTCTCGCTGCGATGTTGATCTGCCTGTTGTTTCATTCGATTTTGTGCCAAATTCAGGTTATCCTTTAAGAGTTGGAGAACTTCTTGTTGATGCTCGATGTGATCTTCCACTGCTTGAACCTTCAAATTTTCTCTTAGAGATGATGTGATGGATGGTGGATGATACCCATAAAGTACCATAAATGGGGTCATTTTTGCTGCAGTATGGAAGGAAGTGTTATACCACCATTCAGCGAGAGGTAACCACTTGACCCATTGTGTTTGTTTATCAGATACAAAACAACGAATATATCCTTCCAAAAATTTATTTACTATCTCAGTTTGACCATCAGATTGAGGATGATAAGATGAGCTATGAGCTAATTGGGTACCCAAACAAGAAAATAGCTTCGTCCAAAAATTTCCAGTAAAAATGGGATCTATGTCGCTCACAATAACCCTTGGGCTTCCATGTAGCTTTTGAATTCTGTCCATAAATGTAGTAGCAACTGTACTTTCTTTAAATGGATGAGATAATGCACAAAAGTGTGCATACTTGGTAAGTCTATCAACTACCACCATAATGACACTCTTTCCTTCGGACTTAGGTAAACTTGTGATAAAATCCATTGAAATCTCCTCCCAACATTGACTTGGAATGGATAAAGGTTGTAGAAGTCCCGGAGTCTTAATTGTCTCAACTTTATTCTGGTAGCAAACCAAACATTCCGTCACAAAATTTTGAATATCAGATTTAAGGCCATCCCAAAAAAATTCTTTCTTCACCCAGTGGTAAGTTTTTAAAAATCCCGAGTGTCCTCCTAAAGGAGAAGTGTGCAATTCCAGAAGAAAATTTTGTTTTAGTTGGGAATTCTTACAAAGAATAAGCGATCTTTGTACCATAAGGAATCATTTTTCCAACTAAATGTATCAGATGCACTAGGATCTTGCTGCAACTTTTGAATGAGTGTCCATACATCTTTTTCCTTCTTCCATTCATCTCTTGCTTCGGTTATCCAATCTGGTTGGATAATAGAAATGGCACAAAGCAATGCTTCCACCTCTTCATTCTTTCTTGAGAGTGCATCTACAACAACATTAAGTTTTCCTTTTTTGTAGATTATTTTAAAGTCATAACCCAACATCTTTGTGACCCATTTTTGCTGCTCTTCTGAAGATAGTCTTTGTTCCAAAAAGTGTTTAAGACTATCATGATCAGTTTTTACCTTGAAGTGTCTTCCCATTAGGTAAGTTTACCATTTCTTTAGTGCATGCAGTATTGCTAACATTTCCTTCTCATAAATAGGTTTCTGTAAATACTTTCCTTTGATTGGACGACTTTCAAAAGAAATGGCTCTTCCTTCCTGCATTAAAACTGCACCAATTCCATTTCCTGAGGCATCACATTCCACAATAAAGGTTTTTGTGAAGTCTGGCGTAGCTAAGACCGGTGCTAGGCACATTGCCTTTTTAAGATGTTCAAAGGCCTTAGTTGCTTCAGGAGTCCATGAAAATGCATCTTTCTTCAATAATGTTGTTAGAGGTGCTGCTATTCTCCCATAATTCTTAACAAACTTGCGATAATACCCTGTTAACCCGAGAAATCCTCGCAACCGCTTTATGGTTGTGGGGACTTTCCATTCCTTAATGGCTTTAATTTTGTTAGGGTCTACTTTAACACCCTCGTGAGATACAATATGACCCAGATATTCCACCTCTTGTACTCCAAAGAAACATTTGGATTTTTTTGCATATAATTGTTTCTCCCGCAATAGTTTGAGCACCCTGTCAACATGTTCAACATGATCCTTCCAGGACCTGCTGTAGATTAGTATATCATCAAAAAATACTAGCACAAATTTTCTAAGGAAGGGTTTGAAAATGGAATTCATCAACCCTTGAAATGTAGAAGGTGCATTGGTAAGGCCAAAAAGGCATGACCAAAAATTCATAATGACCCTCATGAGTTCGAAATGCTGTTTTTGGAATATCTTCAGTCTTCATTCTAATTTGATGATATCCTGAACGAAGATCAAACTTGGTAAAATAAATTGCTCCATGTAATTCATCCAATAATTCATCAATCACAGGAATGGGAAATTTATCTTTAATGGTGAGCTTATTGAGCTCCCTATAATCCAAACACATTCGCCATGATCCATCCTTCTTGTGTACCAATACTACAGAAGCAGAGAAAGAACTTTGACTAGGTTGAATTATACCTGCCTCTAACATTTCTGCAATCATACGTTCAATTTCGCTCTTTTGGACGTAAGGATATCTATAAGGCCTGATGTTTGGAGGAACACTTCCTGGAATCAAATGAATAGCATAATCATGATCACGAATAGGTGGGAGTCCTTTGGGAGTTTCAAACACCTTGGAATGATTGTCCAAGACTTGTTGGAGATCTGCAGAAATAGATGATTTTGATGTTGGAACTTCTAGTGAGCATAATTGTGCAATTACGCCTCTTTGTTCTTTATTTAGAAGCTTTGTCATGACATTAGAGCTTATTATATTTCCCGGCTTCCCTGCAATACCCCGTAATTTGACTTCCTTTCCTTCTGAAAAAAAAATTCAAGAAAAACTCTTGAAAATTAAAAGCTACCATCCTCAAAGATTGTAACCATTGTACTCCTAGCACAACATCATCACCTCCCATAGGAATGGAAAGCATTGGACTAGTCAATACATATTCCCCCATGGTTAGCTTGATATTATGACATTTTCCCGTGCAATTTATAGTTCCTCCATTTGCAACCATCACTTGACATTCTGGTGCTGGGTATAGGAAACAATTTAATTCCTTGGCTACCTTACAATGAATAAAATTATGGGTGCTACCTGAATCAATAAAAACTATTACCCTTTTCTTCTTGATATGTCCTTCTATCTTGAGAGTTTGAGGAGTGGTAATTCCTGCCAGTGCATTACACAATATGGTCGGATTCATTTCTTCCTCTTCTAGGGCTGGTTCCTGGTGTATATCCTCTTCTTGTTCATTTTCTTCTTCCTCTTCACAATCTATGTAAAATAATTTCTTCTCAGCATACTTATGACCTTTAGTGTATTTGCTATCACAACTGTAGCAAAGCCCTTTTGCTCTTTTTTCTTCCAATTGTTGTGGTGTCAACCTTGTAGGTTGTGGAAATCTATACGTAGCAACACTTCCTTCTTTATAGAATTGAGTGGTAGGCTTCCTTGTCGCCATAATTTTACATTCAAATTTTCTTGCCAACCTGAATGCGTTCTCCAATGAATCAGGTTCAAAAACACGAACTTCATGCTGGATGTTATCCTTTAAAGTGCATATGAAGAGATCAATCTTGTGTTCCTCTGGAATATCAGTTACCCTTATATTCAATTTTTGGAAGTCCTCAATGTGTTGCCCCACTAAACCCTTTTGTTTGAGATTTACCAATTGGCTAAAGAAGGTGTTTCTCTTTGTATCCTCATAATGTTCTATCATTTCCTCCGTAAAAATTGACCAAGTGACAATTTTTTTACGGGAGCAAAGCCATCGATACCATACAAATGTATTTTGTTCTAAATGTAAAGTTGCAATGCGTACCTTTTGTGTGTTTTGCACATTATGGAGATCAAAATATTACTCCATATGCAGTATCCATGTTACAGGATCCTTTCCATCAAACTTCCTCATATCCGTTTGTGGAATATGGTGGTTCTTCCCTCCAACAGTAGAGTTTATGGAATCACGATTAACATTTATTTTGTTCTCATCATGAGTTTCCTCTACTATATTTTCACCATTAGGAAACATTTCTTGTATCAACTTTGCCAAACCTTCGATGTCTACATTTATATCCTTCTTCATCTTTTCCATGTTGTCTTTCATTTTTTCATCAATCTTAGCTTCCATGTCATCCATCTTAGCTTCCATGCCCACTTCCATGCCATCCATCTTAGCTTCCAAACCATTCATCTTAGCTTCCACGCCTTTCTTCAAACCATCCATCTTAGTTTCCACGCCCTTCTTCAAAACTTCCATTTCATTTTTTGTTGTTCTTTGCGAGAGCGAAATTTGTTGCACTTGCTCTTGTAATTTTGATATGTCATGTTTCCATTCTTCATCTTCATGAGTCATAGTAGAGCCTTATAAAGGCTTAATGGGTGTTGAATTCTTTTTAGGGGCCATTTTAGAATCCAATATTGATATCTATTCTACAATATGCCCTTGGAATCAATTCAACTTGATTCTTCAAACAAGACTTATGCAATTCGGAAAAAAAATACACACCTTTTACTTGCTTTGAGGAGCTCAATATTGAAATTGAATTATCTCTATAATTGAAAATCTTAAATATCAAAAATTCATCCCTATAGTAGCCCTCTAAATATTCTTTCAAATTCCATAGGTCTGATCTAATTTGGATTCTTCAAGACAAAGTTATGTCCAATCTCCCACAATGACCAATTTTGGACTGGTTGAGTAGAGCGAACTTGTACAACTTGCCACGTGTCACTGTTTTGTCCTTTGGATCTAAAATTTAAAGCCAAGAAAGTCCATGTAATTGCGACCAATTTTTACGGCACTCAAATCCGATGCTCAGAGAGAGAGTTATGAATATTTTCCCACGATCACCTCTTTGAGATGAAATTCAAGAGCCTGAAAACGCACTAACTTCCACAGATAATATCTCCAAAAATATTGTGAACCAAGATCTGAATTTTTTTAACGAGTTTCCTTAGGATCTCAGCTTCGCACCCTAAAAATTTCAGATTCTGAACCTTAGTAGAAGAAAATTTATAGTGCAAATGCCACGATGACCTGTTTAGGAGCCTGAGAAAAGACCTAACTTCCACAGATCATATCTCCGAAAATATTGTGAACCAAGCTCTGAAATTTTTAGAAAATCTTCCTCAGGAGTTCAGCTTCGCACCCTAAAACTTTTAGCTTCTGAAACTTCGTAGAAAAAAATTAATAGCGAAAATTCCATGATGACCTGTTTGCAGCAGCGAAACCCTAGAATCCAAAGCTCTGATACCAAATGTTGTGTAACCAGCTTCAAAAATAGAAGAAAAGAGATATCAACGCCTTAGAAATAAGCCACTTTGAGGGGGAAACCTCCAATACATTACATAAATGAAAAATTCTTGGATGATACAATTTACAAAACCTCATTTCTATATATAGGAGTCCATGGGGCCATCATGTAATCCTAGTGGGCCACAATGTAATCCTAGCCGACCTAACAATAATAATTTAAGGGCACAATAATAACAAAATGGGGGTTACAAGGGTACAATAATAACAATAAGGGGGTTTCACTAACAATAATAAGGGACTATACTAGTGATATAGGGACCTAACAGAGTCCTTCAGATCATGCATAGTCACATTAGCGTTCATCGATGAATATATTATATACCAATCTAGTGTGAGGTCTTGGAAATCAGTAGCTAACTGTGCTTTCTTAACATCATCACTATTAAATTGTTGTGTTGTCCATACAACATCAGTGAAAAACTAGAATTGTGTAGTATCTTCATTCCCAAAACCTACGAAAGTAGGAAACTTCATAGACACAACCATATCTGCACCTGGGGGAGGTCTATGTGGAGGTGGAGTGGATGAAATGTGAGTTGAGTTTGGAAGTGGAGTGGATGGAATCTGAAATATGGTCAACACTCCCTGAATATTCTGATATTGCGATACTTATTATTCTTCAAAGTGCACAGATTCACTAGAGCTACTAGTCTCTGGTTCATCGTCACTATCATATCTACCCTTGAGAGGACTATAAATAAACCCTTCTTCTATATCTATGTGGTAAATTCTTCCACTACGTGTAGTCGGGCCTCTTTAGGACATTCACACAATATGCTCACACAGACTACCCTGTTTACACAATAGCATCTTAATCCACAACTTCAAAGAGCGCAATAACTTACCTCTGGGACCCTTGAAGAATCTTCTTTCAGCTTCAGAATAAGACACCAAATGATCAATAGAAAACTCAGTTACAAATCCTCCTAGAACACAATCAATCCAATGATCTATCGCACAAGTAATTGTATTGTTGTTCTTTTCTAACTATTGTAACAACTCTGGAGTCCATTGAGTGATTGTGTCTTCCTCCATGCAAGTATTAAATTCAATCAATTGAGAAAACTACTCAAGCAGCTTAGTAACAAAGGAAGCAAAGAATATCTTGTGGAATTCTGTGTAGATATAATTTTTAACCCAATCTTCAGCAGATAATTTCGAACTTTGATTCTCTTGGATTTTAAATTCAAGTATCTTTCTATTCAACCAGTATTATAATTCATTCTGCGTAGGATGCCAATACATCTATTCTCCCTCAAAATGATCCTGGTCCCGGCAACGGAACCATTTGTTGGCTTGAGGGCTCCTGACCTAGGTTCGGATTTATTGCACAACCAACAAACCCTCCAACTACTGGCCCTTTCAGAAATGACCTGCTTGCGCAGATTAAAGTCTCACTTGAAGTAGTATGGGGGGGTGCTGGAACCAAGTTTTTACATCCTGAGGAAGAATTTGACGTGGTGGCCCTATATAGACTTATAACAGAACTTATCATAGATAATATGAAGATGCACGCAATAACAGAACAACATAGCACTATATCAACTTTGTCACAGATTACCTCAGAGTACTTCATTATATATATTCACGCATAAGAAACAAATGTATTTTAATTAGATATATTCATCAACACAGTTCTTCACACATAATAGACTTCATTCATTCATGCAGATGCATTTGATCATAAACATGAGTAAAAATAACTCATCACATAATAGATTCTGATCTCAAAGCAAACAATGGATAACTAAATAGCAATCACATAACAGTTTCCAGTTCATGTAAACAGTCTTCTTCATTAAGAGATATAACAATTCCAATACATTTGATCCTTCAATACCAATTACCCTTCTGCGCACACAGCCAAGACTAAGGTAACCGCGCACACAGTTGGCAGGAGCCTTTCTACCCAAAACCCAAACTTAGATCATAAACTTACAAAACATTCAGCATAAGACATAAGATTCATATCTCTACTTGAATCGATCTATATATATTTATGCTCATCTTAGCGTGCAGGTACCTTGGTCTCAGAACATGGTTTGAGACTCATAATTTTCCCTTAAAACACATTTACATTTATTAGGGACTTACACCCGCCCCAGAGCCCCTTTGAATCTTTCGTGTTGTGCGCAAAACAAAATGTAACAAAATCATCACAAAAATTGTACCCCAAGGGACCCTACTCCAGCACGGCCCAACATGAATATATTACACGAGAGATAGGTACACCTCTTATTGGCTCACCAAGTAGATGTAGCTTGCCTCCGATGTTGGAGAGCATTGATCAATTGATGGAGGTCTACCAGAGGGTGAGAGCACAAAGTGACCTCCTACATGTCATACATAGGACTAGGAGATGGGATGTTAGAGGCACATGTGATTGTGAGGCAGTGAAAGTCACCACCAAGTACATTGATGTATACATAGGACTAGGAGATGGGATGTTAGAGGCACATGTGATTGTGAGGCAGTGAAAGTCACCACCAAGTACATTGATGTGTGTGGGTATTTTTTTGAGATCCATGTGGTTCGTACTAGACATCGTGGTACACTTAAATGAAAATATTTTTGTAATGTCAATGAAGTTCCTTGTGTTTATAGGTGATTCATTGGAGCTTGGGGCATGTTCCCCCACCATGATGAGGTTCCCCTGTACTTTGAACAATATTTATATGTGAATTTTTTTCTCCATATGAGG
The DNA here is from genome assembly GCA_034641835.2 of Pinus albicaulis. NCBI lineage: Eukaryota > Viridiplantae > Streptophyta > Pinopsida > Pinales > Pinaceae > Pinus > Pinus albicaulis. The sequence goes on from MU968411.1 coordinate 83,408,389, forward strand.
CTAGATTGCACGAACAAACCATCATAATTTTATGAACCTGACAAGGGATGTCGTTATTATTGTCCCAATGCTCGTAGGGAACCTTCCCATGTACCACTACCTTCGATATTGGTACCATTACCATATCAAAGTGTGGTTACTGACCAAGCTAGAGGAACCATCATAACTCGACATTGAAACCAAGGGGTACCATTACGGAGACCGTGAGAAATAAATTAGTCGGTTCACATGTCACATTGCATGGAGAGAAGAGCATTGTTTCCTTATTCCCTGATAAGTGAATTTGTTGTTTATGAAGTGCTGAAGATTATACCTTATGAGTATCTTTTAGAATATTCACATAAATGTCATGATGTCATCCATTAAACTTGGAGGATGTATGGCTATCATGACACAGGAAGGTACACATATACATAAATTTTGATTCTTGTCGTCAAATTATACATTATTTATATTAATAAGAGCATATGTGATTCAATTTATATTAATAATTTAATGATAAGATGCTGAGATAGGGTTATATGTATCAATGTATGAGGTCATCGAGGTATTGGGTGATCATCCAAAGTAGGCTCCATTAACACCTCCTCCTCCATGTCATCACACTCACATTGAGTAGAGTCACTGTGTAGAGCCACATGGACTAGCACTCAAGGTAAAAAATTATTCTTAATATTTCAACATTTTATTTTCTTAAGTTAGATGCATGTTAATTAATTCAAATACTACTTATAGTGTCTTTTTCATTATGTAAACTAGCCCAAATGCAGGGTGATGTTCAGGCCGCAACGATGTGGGTGCAAGATTGGGATGGGTGTTTTGGAGGCAATATTAATGTGGGTCCATCGATGCGGTCCCAAATGATTATGCCACATGCTTAGGAACACCAGACTTGTATTAATGTGACCCTTATCCTGCACACCTTTCATTTGGGCTCAAGTCAGGTTAGGAGATTTATATGTAATTAAAATTAAATCATTTATCCCTATATTATTTATTTTGTAAATAATGATAACTATTTTTAATTTGAATTTGTTATATTGTAGTACCAGCATCTGGACACCATTTTTGACTAGTAGTCACATATGGGTAGTGGTACTTAGACTACATACTTGGTATTTTTCAAGGCCATTTTTTAGGGAACATTCATGTGTACTATACTTTGTATATTTTCATATGGATAGTTTATGTATACATGAACATTTATTTTTGTAATTTTCGCATGACCTTTCTATTTCATTTTAAAAAGAAGACATGTATACATACACATCCAACAATTTTTAGATGGCCTCAACCCACCCACTAGGAAACCAGATCCGTTGGCCATCTAAGTGTGTGATAAGCCATCCAAAACTTAAATGTTTTCATTTTGTCAAATAATTCCATATAAGTATGAGAATCCTTAATATTCATAATATCTAGATATATAAAACGAAAACTAAACTTTTGTAAAGCCATTCAAAACACTACTCAAAATTTGATTGAAAGAAACCATGCTAATCAGTCCATTACTTGTACGAAGGATCAAAAAGTGTCAGATCCTTAGTGGTGGAACCCTACAACTCTGTCTATGGAAGACAAGGGATATGCTTCTTAATTCGGCTAAGAGGAATATTTTGAAGTTGGATTTAACATTGGATTACTTGAAATTCCTTGTGAATTTCCTGTAGATCAGAATTTGGATTAGATGACCCAACAAAACTAGACCCAATTCCTTTGGCCACTATTTTCTCCATAATCCAATATAAGTAAGCCAAATGCTATAATTGGGTGTATCTTCCTCAAGAATTCCTAGGATCCTACACTAAGGATATCCATTCTCCCAAATCAAGATCATTAATTTTAGCTTTCTCCTTTAATTATGCTTCCCAACATGATATCAACTGATAGACATGAGGCAGAGAGTTACAATGGTAGGCGTGAGTGGCATATCAAGATTTTCCCACGATACCATCGCAACCTCTACCCCTAGCTGGCAGATGTCGAGCCTTCCTTTCTCCACGGGCGAGCCTGAATTTCTCCATGTCGACGTCCTCTACTATGACCCTGAGAATTTCTGTCGCGACGAGAATTTATTTTGGAAGAGGTACGATGTTCCATAAGATTGAAATTCAGACCACATAAAGAACCACTAAAGCTAAAGTAGACCCCATAGAAACACACTGAACCTGAAATTCCAAGAATTCAACTATCTTCCTAGTAGAATCCCAATGAGGAAAGAACTCAGCCTAGAAAGAAAGAGAGATGCCCAGAAGAAAAACCTAGCTGATAGCGAAAGATACCTGAAAATATAAGAGTGCATAATACAAAATATATATAAGAAGTACATTCAAAAGGCCCAGACACCTCCCTGGTTTGCACCCGATCACAACCCAAAATTTTATAAATAATTATCTTATGATCCCAAGACCCCTTTGGAGACATGTATGTCCACCATACAGTCCTAACCTTTTCCCATTTTACCCAATCGACTTGGAGAGGTTAATACATCTTTAGATAGATATGAAATTTTAAATCCCATACCCCCATAACAATAGAAAGGAGATCAACCTTAATTTAGAAAAGAAAATCCCTCAAGGAGAGAAAAATTCCATAAATCACAAAGATACTGGAAGAACACATATGTATGACTTCACATTTCTTAATACTTGCTTCAAAAAAGAACCAGGAAACCTCAGGACTTTCCATAATCCACAATTTAGAAAAAACCATGATATTGGTCAAAGAGAAACACATAACCAGGCATGAGAAGACGAGATTAGGAGTAACAAAAGAAGCATACCCACACCATTTTATTGTCACCTAGAAGCCACGAATGTGACTGAGTCTCGTGCCTGCTACTAATCTTGATAACAAGAGGAATCTCATATTCCCAGCCGACGAGCGAACAATTGGTTTATAACGAAACCATAAAATTAATCTAGGTCAACTACCCCAACACTTTCCAAGATATCCTCCCGCATTAGATGCCACCTTTTTCATATGGGATATTGAATTTATTATGTCGTCCAAACATCTCTCCATGCATTCCATCATTACCCTGTCCTAGGATCTTATCCCACTGAGGCCATTGCACCATCTCTCACCCCGATCACGGGTATGAATACATGAACATTATTTCAATTTAAGGATGTTCACGCAATGTACTTTGTATATATTTTCATATGGAAAATTTATGGACACATTCATTATTTTAGTTTATTGATGTTTATTAATTATTGTTTATGGATGTTCATTAAATTTTAGTATATGGAAGATAATTATTTCGTTAGTTTAAATCAATTTCTACAATATAAATTTTTATTAAAAAAGATAAAAATGATAAGTAAAAGACATGTCTCATACATTTATTTCATTTTCAAATTGATATGTATTCTTAATAACTTTTAATTTAATTATTTATATAATTTTTTAAAGTGAAGTTTAATGTTTAATAATGAAATTTATAAAAAAAAATATATTTTTTTATAACTTTATGTTAATTTTATAAAAAAAAAAAATAACCATAAAATAAAATTATAAACATATAAATGAATATGCATAAAATTTAACCAAATGTAACATAAGATGTATTCATAAACTAAATACTCCACAACCAACTACGCATAATGAAACTTAACTTTACGTATAATGAAGCTTAACTTTATTATATAATTTAATGACCATACCAACACAAAAATATTTGAAAAGGGTTTCCCATTAATAATGACATGGTAAAAGGGTAATGAACTATCAATAAAACACTTTACAATCTTTGTTGGAACTTTCACCATTTAGAAAAGCGAAAAACATTCAAATTCGATAGAGAAAAATACAAATTTAAATTAATTTAGAAAAAAAATCTCTTGAGTCAAGTCTCTAATGGAAAATAAATTTTCCTCAGATATGGGTGCTTGACACGCTCGATTTAAGCTGTTACTTACCTCTTCAAAGCAGGGGCACCTAGCTGATCCACACGGCAGCACATTCCTTCCACACACAGACTTTAAATCGGGATGACAAGGGAGGACGTCGACACTCCCGGCATTCACTCCCTCTCTCTCAGCGTTTACTTCTTCTAGTTGGCCATTAATGGATGATGCATCCCGAAATGATCATATCAGTTTTCAGATTTCATTTCCTGCAACACTTCTTTGTCACACCTCCTCTGCTATTCGTTCTTCTCATCTCCTTTGTCACGCCTCCTTTGCTAGTCGTTTTTCTCATCGCCTACCTCCCAATGTGCATTCGACCTTTGACCAGCAATCGCTCCTCCCCGCTAAGACCACGTCAGGAAGCCATAGTATGAGATGGCATCGAGGAGGTGGTAGAGGAACCCCCTCATGTGCTCCCACAGCTAGCTCGTCTGCGCGCACCCTGTCCCTCTTTGCAGCCCTTGAAGACCTGGAGGTTCTCAACCCTTTCTCTGCCCAGCTCCTAGTTCGCCTCCTAGACGAGAAGCATCAAGAAATTGGTTCACACTCCTCTTCCCATCTGCCCCGAAAATTTGTTGGACTCCCTGTCAAAAAATATGAGGACGACTCGGACAGTGCTTGGAGCTGCCCTTTGGATGGCACCCAGACAAAAGAAGCAATCGCAAACATTGTGGATCGCTCAGCGAACACCATGCAGACCAAGATGGGCTCCTCTTCGACTCTGGAGCCAGACCCCCGTCTCACAAAGGAGGACATTGAAAACTTGTCTGATAATGGGTGCTTCGTGATTGAGGAAAATCCACAACAGATGGACAATGATGCCCAGAATCGGTAGTTGTAGCTCTTTGGCCCTCTTTTATCTCATTTTATATAGGTTCATCTATGATTTTTATGCATATTTTTTCTTATTCCTACAAAATTTGTTACTATTAAACACGTTAATGGTTGGTTTCCCCTTGAAAAACAACCAATTTTTTTATTTTTGAACAGTCTTTATCAAACAAAAATTGACTAGTCCAACAACCACTTATCCTAAAACATGATTTATATTTTTGTAAATTTAAAAAAAAAATAGCTTAATTTTAAAAAAAAGAAAAATAAATTTTAAATATTCAATGTAAAAAATAAAGTTCCTTGAACCATAGAAGAGTCCTTGAGAAGGAAAAGACCTTTTTAAGTAATTATTTTTCCTAAAAGTGACTTCAAGTTTTGGTGCATGTACATCTTAAATGTTAATTTTCATTAATGATGATTAGTGGTAACTGGTAATATCTTGCGGATTTTCAATCTTTAGAAGAGTCCTTAAGAAGGAAAAGACCTTTTTAAGTAATTACTTTTCCTTAAAGTGACTTCAAGTTTTGGTGCATGTACATCTTAAATGTTAATTTTCATTAATGATGATTAGTGGTAATTGGTAATATCTTGCGGATTTTCAATCTTTGTTTGTGGGAATCTAGAGACAACTATATTATAGCACAATGATATATTTTGAGCATATTTCTTTATATTTCTCGATTAGTGTGACAAGAAATTTTCATTTTATTACGCCGTAATTACGCCGTAAGGCGTATTTATTTGAAAACAACTCACCTGCCGTATCACTTGGCATAATCTGCAGCGTACGATCAATTGTTAGACGATTGAAACGTCCTCCGCCCTTGGATCGACCAATAGAACTTTCAACTGACTCCTTGATTTGCGTGGGCTAACCGGATGTTCAACTGTTAATCTGTAACGACCTGCCTCCCGTTGTATTAACGACCTGCCTCCCATTGTATATTGATGGTCCTCTTTCAGAGGTTCCAGAGTCCATTGGCACGCTGAAGCACCTAGAAGAATTTGTCCTGTGCAAAAGTCATCATGAAAGTTTGCCAAATGAATACTGTAATATGCATTCCCTGAAACATGTTACCTTCAAATTTTGTGAAAAAATGACGTTGCTGCCACAGTCAATTGGAAACTTAACGAGAATTCACATTCTTGAATTGCGCTGGTGCTCCACTCTGCAGGCGCTCCTGGACTCAGTTGGGAACCTGACAGGCCTCCAAACGCTTTACCTGAGTCACTGCGAAACTCTGAAGAGGAACCCGTGCTCGGTTGGGAACTTGACGAGCCTCCAAAGCCTTCGCCTGTATGCGTGCTCTGCTCTGCTCCCGGACTCGGTTGGAACCCTGACGGGCCTCCAAAGCCTTGACCTGATCGGGTGCTACACTCTGTAGGCTCTCCCAGACTCGGTTGGGAACCTGAGCCTCAAAAGCCTTGACCTGAGCGGGTGCTCCACTATGCAGATGCTCCCAGACTCGGTTGGCAACCTGACAGGCCTCCAAAAGCTTCACTCGAGTTACTGCCAAACTCTGAAGACGCTCCCGGACTCGGTTGGGAACCTGACCGGCCTCCAAAGCCTTCACCTAAGCGGGTGCTCCACTCTGCAAACTTGACTTCAAACTCGACTTCCGCGGAAATTTTAATTTTCCCATATGATGCGAAAGGAATTAAGGGCTTTGTTTTAGATATTGGAGTGCCAGTATTGATATGAATTGTTTGTGAGGGGTGTTTTATAACTAATCCTTTCCATCCTATGTAAACAAATAATGAAAACAATCATTCCAAAACTGTAAGGTTTATTGGATTTTCATGTCTAGTGATTAAAGCATTTAATATAATCATTTTAATCTATATCTATATATATTTTATGGATGGATTTTATCTGAGTAGTTATTTTTTTTATTGTAAATTTAAATTGAATAATCTACCAAATCTAATTATTTTAGGGATTTTAGAGAACAAGAAATTATACTAAAAGACAAAAACCTGAAATGAAATAACTAGATTTTTTTCAAGTTTTTTATTTTGAAATTAACCTTTTCCTTTAACTTACATATTTAGCTTGAATTAATATCAATTAATTAATAATTAAAATTTTTCCACTCAAACATTTATATTCTTCACATTTTTTAATACAATTTATTTAAATTATTTATATATTATTAAAATTTATAATTTATAATAATTCATTATAAAATATAAATAACAATATAATAAACTATATCAAGTGATACATATTTTTCATAATAAAATTATTATTTAATTATATTTTAAATTATTCATTAATAATTATTACAATTAAAAAAAATAACAATAACAATAAACAAATATTATAAATTGATTAATAACGCAACAATATTAAATTGAGAGGAAACTACACTAGAAATATGGGGGGGCTTGACGAAACCTTAGCTATGGCGACCTGTTTCGATTGCAGGTCAACATGGGACAGTTGCATGTGCACGAGGGTAGGGTTTTGGACTGCGGCATCTAGCATTGGTGTCAAAGTACGGAGGACACTTGGGCAGATCGCTGCATCCACGTCATATAGGGCCCTAACAGGACAGGACTTGGTAATAGGTAATGTAGGAGTCTCGAGAGATGTTCTAGGTACGAGATTTCTAGACAATTCATTGTCTATAGTGTTGTTGATTGTGGATTTGAAACCCAATCTCCGACGTAGGTGTTATTGTTTTCTCTCAGGCATAGTTGTATAGTTAAAGCTTAGAACTAGTGAATAGGAAACACCTTATTTGTATTGATACGGATTGGTCATCTACGACGTAGGTGTTATTGTTTTCTCTCAGGCATAGTTGTATAGTTAAAGCTTAGAACTAGTGAATAGGAAACACCTTATTTGTATTGATACGGATTGGTCATCTATGCATTAAAGTCTGATCCTCCTCTTCACTATTATTCATGGGAATATGAGAGGATTCTACAATGCAACGGTCAAGTTTTTTCATTGCATGAATAATAGTGATTTTTGTATGAAGCAATTTGGCTTGATCTATGTGCCTGATGTCTCTTACCATCGTTTAATTAAAAGAGATGAATTCATTGTACTAGATATCAATGGGGTATAGTATTTTGTCTCTACAAAAGACTAGGGTGTACTTCCTTTCCATTCTCATGTTAGCCTCTTAGCAACATTTTTAAATTGTACACAACATTTTAAGAACTCAATTATTTCTCAAAGAGATGAATTCATTGTACTAGCTATTGATGGTGTATAGTCTCTACAAAAGACTAGGGTGTACTTCCTTTCTGTTCTCATGTTATCCTCTTAGAAACATTTTGAAAGTGTACACAACATTTTAAGAACTCAAAGTTTATTTTCAAATTTTATTATATTCACTTGCATATTTTCAAAACTGTAAATGGACTTGATGTTTCCATGTCAATTAATTGTATGGTTGTTGGTAGTTTTGCGATTCATTGTGTTCAAAAAAGCATGAGTCATGTGGTATGTCATCCATCATCAAGAGGACAAAATATAAATATATCAAGAATGCATATTTGGTAGATGCACATATTTCCAGAATCTCCCCTTTCGTGATCTGAATGAAATAGGAGAAAGAGGTGTTAACCTTAATGGTGGCTAGAAACAAAAGATAGATAGATCAAGAATGCATATTTGGTATATGCACATATTTGCAAAATATTCCCTTTGGTGATCTGACTGAAATAGGAGAAAGAAGTGTCAATCTCAGTGGTGGCTAGAAACAACGAAAAGATACAACTTGCCCATGTATTGCATTAAGATTCTAATATTTATCTTTTGGATGATCCTTTCAGTACTATTAATTATTTTCATATTTAATTTAGTAAAACTAATTGATATTTTAAATGTTTTCTTGAATTGGCGATGCCAATTCTGTGCAGAATGATCGTGCATGGATTTCCCTACAAGAAGCAGGAAATAATGAAAAAAATCATAACTCAAACATTGCTAAGCTAGCTATTGCATTAATGAGGCATAATGTCATATGGCAGAGTTTGACTCGTATAAGGAGTGTTATTAGGAGTAATATGGGATCACATATTATGATTATTTCAAGAAACATGACAAGAAGGATAACAACCTTATAGAGCCTCTAGATATTTCCCATTATTATTGCAAATGCAAGGGAAATAACAACTATCTTCAAGATGGAAGACTCATTCGTCATAAAGTTTTTCAGAAATTGATGGAAGATAAAGAAGAAACTCACAGTTCAAGAGGTAAGAAAACTCGCACTGTAAAGCTTGCATAAGAAAACTTGCACAAAGGTTGCATCGCTCACTCAAGACTCTTGCTTTTAGGAAAATATAAAAGAGGGCTTCAAAGAAATGGAAAATCTCAAACAAGGCCAACACCAAGAGATAGAAAGTTGATGGGTTTACAACTCATTATTATTGGAATTGTGGAAATACAAATTAAAGTGAATATGGAAACCCTTGAACCCAAAAATAGCCCACAAACGAGCCAATCAGTTTCAGTTGAAGTCATCCATTACATCTCTACAAACCATGCAAATCAATCTACACTCGAACCAAAATTAAATATCACAACTACAATAATTTACAAATTCATGTAAATCACACAACATATCACATTTTTCTCATCTGCGATATTCTTCCCTATGCTACTACCTTACGGCGTTTCCTTTGCAACATATGGTGCAATTGCTAGTTTAATAGTATAGGATAATGTATGTATACGTTAGAAGGTTTCGACCATACTTTTAGGGACAAAATCCTTCTCCTCTCATATGTTTAAAGTTAATTTAAAATTTTCAAGTTATTACATTTGGGATATGGTCTTAAGTTTCAATTTATTGATAATATTGTTAGAAATCATGCATTTTTTTAATTATTTAGAGTTTATCATTTATGATAATAACTAGAACATTAGTTTGTTTTATGAATTAAATTCATGAAGTTGTTATCTATACTTTTTATTTTTAGTAGTGTGTAATATTGTAATGATGATATCAATTTTAAAAAGTTAAATTCTTAAATTTATATGATAATATTATTATAAATGTTAGATGAGTTTATTCATTTTCTATAATCCATAGTGTGATATTAAGTCCTAAAAATATATAGTTCTCAAGATTTTAATGTCAATATTTTTAACTTTAATCTAATATGATATAGTGATATTAAATCTTAAAAATATATAGTCTTCCAGATTTTAATGTCAAAAGATTTTTAAATTTAAAGTTAAAAAGTGTGATTGGAGTTCATTCTTTATGTATGTCTAATTATTTTTTTAAGTCAATTTGAAGAGTTAGCTAATCATAAAGAAGAATCACTCTGAATTTAAACAAGAATTCATTCTCGGAGAGGGAGATACATATTTTTAGCGAAAATGAGGGTTAACCAAAATTTGTGTGGATTTTTTGTGGATTGATTTAGCTATCAATTGTTTGTGGAAGCCAAGGGCAGTCAAATTTATTGATGTATCAACATTCAAAAGGGTGTGTGAGCTAATTTATCCACTAGATTTTGGTGAATATTAGGTGTTGTAACATTTCTTGTTTTGATAAGTTAGACATTGTAGAAGAAAATGGAAAATTTTTAAAAAGTTCAGTTGGGATATGAATAGATGAAAATTAAAAAAATGTTGGGACTCGTGTCAAAATAAAATAATCATATCAAAAAATGATAGGATTATATGCTTTAAAAAATGAAGGCAAAAATATTTGAAAATGCTAGGCATAGATAGAAGCAATAAAATAAATAAAATTGCTTAGTTTCAAATAAAAAAAGGAAATAAGTTGTGTGTATTTTGTTAGGATGCCACAACCCAAAATAATTTGTTTTTGATCATATTGCTTAAACATCATAAAAATATTTAAATTTATGTATTTTATATTAGGAAATAAAAGTTCACCAAACAATTTAAACTTGATTGAACATTAGACTTATGAAAATTAATGGTAGCTTGTTCAAATGTGACAAAAATAAAATTAGGATTCAATTATGTTTTATTAGTATTAATCGCTTCATCAAGCGGTTAATTATTTATGTAATAAAAAACAAGTAACTATTTTATTCTAAATTTGCAACACGAAAAAGTTTTTTTGTCGTTTTGCGTTATCACTGGAGCAAGTTTCAATGGTTGATCGCTTTCCTGCCCAGATCAACGACGGGGAAGAATTTTGCACCCCCTTTCTCTGTTTCTCATTAAAAGTAGGGGGGTTCAAAAACAAGTTTCCTTTCGGCAGGCCCCTTGCAAACGTCTGCTCCCTCGTCATTCCCCCCCCCCCCCTGCCCTGCTAAATACCATTTATCGTCGCCTACCCCCTCCGAAATCGGACTTCCTCCCAATGATTATTTAACTCCTGCCAACATTCATTTGATTTCCGACCAACGTCTATTCCTCGACGCCCAATCACCTCCTGCCACCTGTAAGTATGCCATTACAACCGATCCCTTACCATCGCATTCTACCATCCCATTATGCCCGCTCCTTTATCGTTATCCGTTGCTTTCATTGTCACCTGCTCCATTACCGTTATCCATTAAACCTACATGACTTGCTCCCCAACAATTATCCTGGATAACTATAACCTCAAACATGCTATATATAAACATTAGCCTTCCTTGTGCCATTATTTCATTTACTCTGTTCTTCTATCAAACTTGCAAGTTTTCAACTAGACATAGTTCAGTTTCTATTGTTGTTTATCACCCTTGTCAACAGAAATATTTCGTAGGCCTATCAGTTTCTTACAGAGATCACCTTCTTATATCAATTAATTTCAGAAGCCCCTTTTCGTTTCCTCTACAGAAAGAAATGACACCAAAAGGAAAGGGTCGAAAACTAGTGGCAGAAGAAATTCAAAATGTGCCTGCCCCTATTGATCTTGACCATGTCCCATTAGCTAACCAGTTCTTCAAAATTACAGGCACGGAAAGTGAATTCGAGCTTTATGAATTGCATCTTTGGTTAAAACATAAATATTTAGACAAAAATTGAAACAAGATGAATTCAAGCTTTGGGGGACTTTATTGGCTATGTTCACCTTTCCTAAAACCCATGAATTGCCTGATCTAGTTACCCGGTGTCAAGTTAGGTATGTTCCGCTTAAAAGGACTATTCTAGCTCATAATGGAGACATTATGATATCTATTACCCCTGAGACCATAAACCAGATGTTTCTAATCCCACACAGTGATTCCCTCGGCCATTTTTCCCAAGTTTCTATCCTGGAGTTATACCACAAACCGACTTTTCCTCAAAGAACTTAGATTTTCGAGACATTTCTTCTAGATGATGTTGAACTTCCAAAACATAACCCTCCTTATCCATCCACTATGTTCCCTGAATCAACCAGGCATATCATTTCCTTAATTTCTTATTTATTAGGCTATCAAAATGACAGAACAATAGATGAGTCAATTCTGGGTCATTTTTCCATTTTCTCCAAAGACAGTTAGCGAACATTCATGTACAATTACAGCCAGTTCTTGGCTAATAATATGCATGAACAGATGATGAAATTGACTACTCAAGGCATATTCAAGTACACTTATGTACTAGTTCACATGTTTCTTTTTCAACAAGGGAATTCATTAACAATTACATTGCATAAATAGGATGAGAAAGGTGCTAATCAATGACTTATACATTGGACTTAATTGGTTAGATCTATTTCAACTGTATTTTAATTTACAGACTTCAATGAATCCTTCGTTCATCTAGTTTCCCAGATTTTAAGAAGTCATAATGAGCCTAGGATTGGCTCAAACATCAAAAGTATACTTCATCTAAGTGATCAAGTCAAAGTAGGATAATGGTATCTTTACCAAAATTATACAAAGATCAGAGTATATGGTTGTGAATTGGCACCTTACAAGCTGCCTAAATATGTTCCAATGAGACTTTTCTCTCTGGAATATATTAGGAAAATTATAAACGTGGATGAACTAAATTTTGTTTCAGTTAAAATAAAATCTCAGTTTAAGATCAAGACTAAGGTGGGATCTTTCATATGCAACACAAGGGAAGAAATAATTAAAGAAAATGCAATCCTCAAGAGGATGAACTTTCAGCCGAGTTTCACTTGTTCATATGATCCATTCAAACTTATTTCAAACTTGAGGGTGGAGCTGAAAACAACGCCCTACAACCACACTCCTAGACCATATATTGAGAAATTCATGAACCAGGATCAATCGGAAGAAAATAGATTACAAGAATCAGAGGAGAAGATTCTCTCTACCTCCACTCTGCAAACTCCCATTTCTCAATACAAGCAGTAGAAAAGGCCTAGAGAGGAACCATAATCTTCTACAAACATTGCCAAAGAATTGATTATCCAGCAGAGGAAACAGAAGACATAGTTCACCATTTCCACTAAGAAAAGTCAAAAAGAGCCAGAGATCATTAACTTGGGTGATGCAAAAGTTTCTATAGCAATAGAGGGAAATTTTCCTAATACCCCATCCTCCTCTTCAGCTTCACAAGAGCCCATGGAGATTATTCAATCAGTATAAACTAGTGAACAGGGTGATAAAAATATTTTGTCTAAATTCTTAGATATTAAACAGAAGAATCAACCTCTAAAGGCAAATGTCTACGGTCATTTTTGGAAGCAGACCTCTACATCACAACATAGGTTTTTGACAGTTTTTGACAGTTAAAAGGAAATAATGTCAATGGCTTTTATGTGGGCCCAAGTCCCTTTTCCCAAAACCCCTTCTGATTGCAAGAAAGCCATATTCTCTTTTGATGCAAATCTGATTCATCCCATTGACAAAATGGACATGCAAAGACAGTCCAAAGAAATGCTTTTCTCTACCATGACTGACACTACCATGGCATTGTCCAAATTGAGAACAACTCTGTCAAATGTACAATCACAGTTTAAGATTGAGAAACTTTCCTCTTTGGCTAAAGATAATACGTTGAAATCATTAGAGTATATTGTAATAAAGATTGGGTATGACCCTAAAGATTTTAAAGCTATAGAATAAATTCTTAAGAAGAAGAATGCAAGCATTGCAGCTCTTTGAAAGAAACTCAAATTACCTTCTACAAAATATCCCCAAACCAAGGAGATAGAGGAAATTGAACAAAATAGAGAGGAAATGATAAAAATCATCCTTGAGCAAAACATTCAAATCAAGAAAATGGAGGAAAAAATTGAAGTTTTACTCAAGGAGAAAGAACAGTCAACTTAGTTGGCCATGCTTCCAATTTTAGTTGTACCTATTACAGTTGCAAAAACATAGCCGATCTCTTCATCAACAGCAGTAGAATCTACATCAGTAGTAGGTGACCCAAGAAAACTTATGAAGGATTTGCCTCTAAAAAAGCAGGAGAATGAAAAGCTTCTATAGAAATTCAGCAATCTAGAAGCTCAGAAGATAAATAATGATACTTTTTACATGGAATAAATGTAGAAATCTTACAGGTTAGCATAGAAATTTTATAAGTTAGAGAGTGAGTTATTGATGGTAGACACCTTGGCCCAAGCCAAGGAAATCATATGGACTGAAATAAGTCAAGTTATGACTAAAGTATGACCCTCCATACAGCTTATTTCTGAACAGGAAGAACTAATCAGTAAATGAAAAGCAGTCATTGAACAAGAAAAGGCAGCACTTAAGCAAAAACCAGCCGAAGCTTCAGATATGATTAAGGTGCTGAATTCAAAGAGTAAAGCATAATTAGAACAGATTAATATCACAGATATAACATAAACCATTTTTGAAATCAAGAAATTTCTGCAGAAGAAGAATTTGTTGAATAAGTTGGAAACCAAGTGTCAAACTTTGGACACTTGTATCCAAAGATTTCAACTTGATAAATCAAAGAGGATTGCTAGGATTAGTAGCTCCAAATGGCAAGTTAATTAGCATGGAGGAATACTGCAATAATCTTTACACAATTGCAATTAACAAAATCAAATTTGTAGGGATTAAAGGTCATATGACAGGAAAGGATTTTATGGAGGCTTTAGAGTTTGATTTAATAATCATACATGCAATAAAACATCTCTTTATCAATAAGCCTACTTTGGAGAGATATACTGAAGTAGATGAAGTTTTCATAAGATTAATTAATCTGAATATATCAAGTCTAGAAATATGGGATCACTTATGTGAAACATCGAGTAAATTTCATCTCCAACAACATGCCAAGAAAGAAGCACATTTTGGGGCCACATCATCAACCACTTCCTTGAAGACAGTGACAACTCAACTCAACAGTTTTTTATTCCTATATTTTGATACTATTTTTGTAATATTTTTAGATGCTTCTAATAGATATAATTTAGTATAAATCATACTCTCCATTCAAGTTTTTAAGGGTTTCACCCTTGGATGAGCACTTGTAAAGAAGAATTGTATGAGCATTTGATCATTGATGATTAATAAAAGGAGTATGGATTTTTTTCAAACAATTTATATCCTTGTAATTTTTTCTAGCATTCATTTCATTATGTTTTTTGCATATATTTAAGTTTTATGGAGACAAGTAGGTAAGAGAAAAATTTATCTCAGTCTATCTTAAATCTTCTGAAGTTATAATCTATTTTAGAGATTGATTTATTAGATATATCTTTGTATAAATTCCTCTACATCAATCAATTATCAGTAATCTTCATAATGTTAAATATATTTTTTTAAGTTGTAAACATGTTTTGTTAGCCTTTCATACTTATGAGAAATTAAATATTCAATCTAGATATTTAGCTGATCATATTTTCTTACAGTTTCCGCCTTCACATATGGAAAATCAAATCACTGTTTTGAAGTAAAGCAATGAACATTTTCTTAATATGCAATATTATCAAAGTTTAAAACATTTCCCTGTTATTTTCTCAATACATTGGTCATCCAAAAGCCCCTCTTAAAACAAAAAAATATTTTATATGATCTGGCATAAGTAATTAAGCTATAATTATCTCAGAGGACAACATCAGATTGGTGCCATTGACGGGGATACGAAATCTGATCCATTTTCCCTGGGACAATGATATACCTATTACTTTAAGGGTGAATAAAGGAAGAGTAAGGTTAAATTCTTTCACCTAGCGACTTCACAGAACCCAAAATTGGCTCCTTCAAGACATACAGGTCTCACTCTAATACTGAGATTGTTTACCTTTGTCTCATCCACAGATACCAGTAAGACACGCCTCTTTAAGAAGAATACTGCAAATCCCTTAATTTTGTATTCCTCCTCAAACAAAGGACACTTTAGTCCCTGGTCCTTTTAGATCTGGACCAATTCCTTTAAATTCATAAGATCTACCACCTAGGGTACATGAATTGATATCTAAAGGAGTTGATTTCCAATCTACTATTTTGGTTCATTCATTATAATCATGTCAAATACCTGAAGTAACTTCTTAATCTCCCTAATCAGAACAGGATTTGAATTTGTACTTACATGAATTCAAACCTACTGATTTCATTTCTCCAACCTCTTATTATTTTCCATCTACTTCTTCTCAACCATAAGATCTTTTCTCCTTATATTCCAATCCTTTATTTGAACCTAAAGAAGGAGAAACAAAGGTCCAGAAATTGATCATTCATACACCTTTGAAATATTTAAGAAGATCTTAAAATTTACTTCTTCCTCCACCTTCTTTTACCCCTCCATCTTCACCTCCATCTTCTACATCTACCTCATCATCTTCTACATCAACCATCACTGGTTCGTCTTCATCTTCATCACAAGGTATGCCTTATATTCAACCTATTTTTGAAGAAATATATGCTTCTTTACAACTTCCAAACATACTAAACAATTTTATTGATCGATATTTGAAAAAAAATTCCAAGGTTTAATGGGGAAACTAGTTTATTTACTGAAGATCATTTAGCAACATTCTTATACTTTGTTGACAATATGAATATCGGATATGAGAATGTATATATATGAGATTGTTTGTTCAATATTTAGAAGGAAATGATAAGATCTCATTTAGATAATTGAGAGCACACTCTTTTCGAAGTTGGGATGAATTAACCACCATATGTAAGAATCAATGGGGTGTTAAAAATGATCATGTCTATTTTCTAACAGAATTTGAATAACTCAAAAGAAACTATGGTGAACCAGTGTCTCGCTTATTAAGATATTTAGCAAACTCTATTATAAAATGCATGTTGATTGTAAACCACTAGTTGCAGCAACAAATTTTAGGTTTTCATAATATTTTGAAGATGAATTTTCAATCATGCTCAAGGAAAGAAAATCCCATACTTTAGAAGACATGCAAACTAATTCCATTGAAGTTGAAGCTAATAGATCTGCTTCAGCTAAACTTAAACCCAAAGTTGAAAAGGCTCGAAGGAAAATGAAAGCTAATCAAGAGGCTTCTTCTTCTTCCAAGTCTAAAAATGAAGATCAAAAGATAGATGAGATAAATGCATTATTTAGGAACCTTTCTAATAGTATTTCTAAAATTAAAGTTCAACCAAGAACAGTTCAGCAAACTGTTGCCACACCTCAAACTCAAACTCAAGCTCAATTTAAGAAAGCTCCCCAACTTCAAATTATTCAAATACCTAGTAATGATCAAAAAATTCCTCCTCCTCTGTTGATTAATGATCAAGAACCTGATGATAGTACCCTTATGATCACTAAACATATCAAAAATATTGACAATACATTTGTTCAAAATGCCATTGTCCCGCTTCCTCAAAATCAAACTTCCCAAGAGGATCAAGAAAATTATCATGTGTCTAAATATCATGCCTTTTCTGAATTCTTAATTGCAGAACTAAATAGGAGGTATGATTTAAGACCAAGGGCAGGGCATGGAAGGCCTCCTAAAAATCCTGTTATAATTTAACCATGGATAAAATCTGTTGAAACCAAAAAAACAACAATTCAATCTTTAAATCACCCAATTTATACCACTTCAATTGATAAAAGTGTTTTAATTACTTTCAATGTTGAAAGGGAATTAGAGAGTCAAGATTCCCATCCCGTTATCTGAACTTTCAAAGAACCCTGGATACAAAAATCAAGTTACAAAATGGATTCAAAATTCAAGTGTGGATGTTGAAGGGGATTTAATTAGTCTACAATATGAAAAGCCCTCAACAGTATTTGGTCCAAGCTCAGACATGATTGATGAAAAAGTGCCACCTTTCTATGTAATTTTAAAAGCACATGATTCCTTACTATATATCAGCATGTCATATTTTGGAGCCTCATATAATCTTATGTTGAAGGTTATTATGGATCAAATTAATTTGGAAAAACTTGATCTTACCATGACCTATATACCTTTGATTCCAAAAGAGTACCATGTCTAGGAATCATAAAAGAATTAGAGGTAAATTTAGCCCAAATACTTGTAAAAGTGTAGTTTTGGACATTGTAGTCACTGATATCCCTCCTAAGTTTGGAATGCTTTTATCAAGTCTTGTTATGCCAAGCTAGGAGGAAGCCTTCAAATGGACATGTCTTTTGCTACAATTCCTGTATATGGGTGTGAAAACCTTAGGTTATATAGGGAGGTCAGATTCGTTCATACTATTTGCAAAGCCGATCAAGCTAGCCTAATAGGGGAATTTTGAGGTCTAAAATGCGCCTCCTAAGGAAATTATAAAATAATAGTGGAAATAATAAAATAATATTTGATTACATCATCAAATTTTGGAGGGAAAAAAGAAAAAAATATTTTTTTCAACTCGTATTTTCAACTTATCTCCCAAAGTTTTTACTCAAATTTCGAGTGGGATTACCTATTGGATGCAAAATTTAATTCCTCATCCAAGGAGTATCTATGTTGCATACTTTTGATAGAGCCTACTACACGAAAAATGAGAAATACATGAAAAACGTGACTGCAATCACATTTTTTCATGTATTTCTCATTTTTCGTGTAGTTGGTTCCATCAAAAGCATGCAACATGGGTACTCATTGGATGAGGAATTAAATTTTGCATCCAACGAGTGCCCCCACTTGAAATTTGAGTAGAAACTTTGGGAGACAAGTTGAAAATATGAGTTGAAAAAGTAGTTTTATTATTTTATTATTTTTTAATCTTTTTACCCTTTTACATAAAAATTGGTGAATCATATCCCATGGTTTATATCATCATCTTGAATCCTATTGGTTCTTATAAATTTTATTTTCGTTGTAGATTTTTCTTACGAGGCCAATTTTATACCTCAAAATTCCCCTAATGAAACCATCCTATATATGCAGTTGATCAATATTTTGGTTCTTTTCAACTATCTTCAAATAATTCTCAGAATTCTCAACTTAAAATTGAAGATGTTGTAGAAAACCCAAAAACTGTCAAAACTGATATCTGTAAACTGTATTTTGATGGGTCTTGTTCAAAATATGGAGCTAGAGTTGGTGTTGTTTTAATTTCACCAAAAAAAGAAAACACAACTCAATCCTGTAAACTTGATTTTGATATTACTAATAATGTAGCAGAGTATGAAGCCTTTATTCTAGGATTAAAGTTAGCGAAAATTCTTAAATTCAGAAGTTAAGTGTTTTCAGTGACTCTGAAGATGGATCCCCATTGGGATTCGAAATGTCGACAATCATTTTATGATACTATAAATAATCTGGATTCTGGAATCTGAACTCATATTCAAACAAGTGAGGAATCTTTATCAAACAAAGCATCCTAGACTTAGATCTTATAGAAATTTGGTATGGGATTCAGTGGCAAAATTCTTTCATGCATTTAATATTACAACTATCCCTACAAATGGAAATACTCATGCAGAATCCCTAGCTGTTTCAACTAGTTTATTCAAAATTCCAGATCAAATGCAATTGCAATATCAAATTCAATTCAAATATAGGCCATCTATTCCTGACAATCTTAAATACTGGCAAATATTTGAGGATGATGAACAGTTAAAATATTTTCTACATGTTATTAATGAATTCGTTGTTTTTCAAATTGAAGAAGATCAGTCAGATATAAATGAACTCAATAAAGAGAATCAAACTTCTAATTTAAATTCAAAAATGGCTGACCACAATATCATTTAGTTGTCTAACAACTTTATTCCCAAAGGTCTTGTACCTCTAGAAAAAATATTTTACTAAAATGATGTTCCCAAGAATCCACTATCAAATTCACCTGAATAGGGTATTGAAGAATCAAATATTAATGGAACACCTAAAGATATCAAGAACATTAAAATCTTTGCATCTCTACCTCAGGAAGTAAAAAATGAATATTGAATCTTCTTAAAGCTTACAAGGATGTTTTTTCTTAGTCTTATGTTGAATTAAAAACCTATGATAAAACTCCCATTGAGCATAAAATTCCTTTAAAACCTGAAGGAAAGCCCTGTTAGCCACCTATAATATTTGATTATACCAAAAGGTGGCTAAGACTTTTTGAGCCTCCAAGGAACAAATTTTATCACTAAAAAATTGTTGGCTCTTGAAGGCTTTTGAGGCCTCATGCCTCTGTCCAAAATCCTCATTGTTGTTCCCATTAATTCTGCTGATTCATGACAAAAGACTGTTGAAAGACCATCATTTTCCCCCTTTTCAAACCTTCATTTGCTTCCCTTTTTCTCCATAAAAATTCCCTTGTTTTCATAGATCCCTGTCTTCCATTTATGAAAATCACTTTTCCATAGTTAAAAACCCATTTTTTAACTATTTTGAAACCATAAAATTCCATTTAAAAACCATGAAAAATGCATAAAAAATACAAGTCTTTACTATGGACTTAAGCCCCTTTGGGCTAAGTCCTAACCACTTCCCCACATATGCCTTTGCCATAAAAAACCAAGCGTTAAATCTGGAGGCGCTCATCCCAAATCGCAAATCGCAAAAATTGCGGTTTATCTAAAGTACTCATCGCAAATATTTGCGATGCGATCCATCGCAAATCACAAATTGAAAAAATTGTGGTTTTATCTAAAGTGCTCATCACAAATATTTGCAATGCGATAAGCTCCCTCCCCTTAAACCCCTGGTCATATCATTCTCCATACGCCCAACTGCCCCGCAATCAGGCGCCTAACCCTATTATTTGCGTATTCCGCCCGTGAAATATTAAAATCTTAAGTTATTTATCAAAACTTTGGTTTTTATTATTTCTCTAAGGTTTTCTGCCGGTCATAAATCTGAGCATTTTCCACCGTCGATCTGATCTGCAGATCCAACGGTGCAGAACCTATCAAACCCGGTGGACCCCGCCAGCCATGCGCCGTTTCCCAAACCCTCGTGGTATCCATCGCACTGCCTTTGGGCGAAAATTTGTTTTCCCCTGATCGCCAGTGTCTCCATACACTTCTTGACACGTGGCTTGGCCACTGTTCACAAAACCGTCGTCCATCGCGCGTTATCGTTCGGACGCAAACGCCTAGCGTTATTGCCCTGAGCCGTCCGATCTGGAGCGGGTCATCCAACGTTTATCACTCATCTATGATGCCCGATGTTTAAACGAGCTCTGGCACGATGGTAAATCAATCTCCGTCGTCGATCTGATCTGCAGATCGACGGTCCTCATTCCATTTGCTCTATTTTCTCCATTTGACTTTCAAACTCCGCTCCCTACCGTCGATCTCTGCGTGATCGACAGCTCAGATTTAATCCTTCTTCCACCTCCCTTTGATCAATCTCGACCGTTGGATGATGCCATCCAACTGCCCCGCTTCCTCCACACGCATTCCGATGCAGTTGACCTAATATGCAGGGTTTTATAACATTTTGTTTGTATTTTGTAGGGTTTAATGATCTTTTCGCTATGTTCGAAGAAAATTCAAAAGAGAAGGTGACGACCCTCTTGCTTTCGATTTATCAGAGGAAATAAATTGCAGGGTGTAAATTTCACATCTTGTTAATGATCCGTGAGGCATTGATCCCATATTGTCCCTGCATAACCCTGCACTCCAGCGCAACACCATGAATCGGGCACAATTAAAGAATATCAATGTCGAAGACCCTAATATATCAGAACAGGGGAATAAAGACAGTTTTTATGGGCATTAAGGCTAAGACTGTTATCAAAATCCTAATCCCCAATTTAAAACACAGTTAAAGAAGAAAGCATAAAGTACTATCAGACAGGAAACCTCCACCGCCACATATGAGGTTAATCAATTTCTCCCAGCTACCACAGAGCCACCTATTGCCTCAAACCATTCAAACAGAGGCCGAATTTATTGAAGAAGATTAGATTTTTCCTCAGCACAGCCAGGGAGTTACTTCTGCAAGGAAATCAATGCAGAAATATCTGCAGAGTTACTCCAAACGTTACACAGAGCCTCAAAGTCAATAAAAGTTGTCACCGAGCTTTGATATTTATTGTAAAAACAGTTAATACAGTAGTCCACCTGTAAACGTCTCGATCGAGCCCCTCAAAAGGCCGAGAAGTCTTGAATCTGTATTAATTGACCTAAGAGATCTTTTGTTAGGTCTCACCTCCTCATTCTTCTATAAATACTTCAGTAGAATATGAGAAACTGTTGGTTGCAGAACTTTGAAATACATTTGAGTTCAAACTTCTGATTGTAAATAGTGTTCACTGGCCCTTGGAGCTCTGCTTGTGATAGATTAGTTAGGTTGAATAGTGAAGATGATTGCTGAACTGAAACATTGGATTTGAAGACTGTAACTGGTTTGACATCAATGTAAAAGCTGTTTCTTGGGATCCTGGTCTATATCATCAGTGAAGTGCACCTCTCTTTGTTATCATTTTCCTTCTACATATGTCATATTGTTCACTATTTCCCTTATAAAGAACATCACACATAGAGTTAGGACCTACTGTATATCAGTAACCTTCTCTGACTGAAAATCTTTATCTTAATGTTTTCCTCCAAATTGTTTATTTAAGAATGATTTAATACAGTTAAGCAGTTAGGAATGTTGGAGTTCCCTCGTCCTAATGTTTGCCTTAAACATTGTTCTTGAAAGTTATTTTCCTTATTGTGCTTATTAAAGATGACTATGGAAGATATGGTGTGCCCTGGTCCTAGTTTTTTCTCCAAAAGCAGATTCTGAAAGTTTCCCTTGGTGTTGACTGAAAGCAGACTAGGTTTAAAAGTGCTTTATCTGATCTTAAGTTGCATTTTGTTCCCCTTATATGTTTTCATACTTTCTGAAGGTAATTATGTGGATTACTGGATTGTTTGTCAATTAAGCTGTTTTAATACAAACTTGCCCAAGAAGTCAATGGTTAGCCCTGCACTTGGTTGATTTTAAACAGTTAATTAAAAGGCTTTCTTTGTTTGGACTGACTATAAATCCCTTGTGAAATTATTATCAGTTTCCACCCCTTCAACACTTTATTGTTTCCATCCCATCACTCTATCTCAAACAATCTTGTGGTATAGATGACTTGCCTCTTGGATCACTTTTGATGGTGTTGCCCAATTAAAGCCCTGTTATGACTCCATAGCCCAATGGACTAAAAACCAACGTTATATCTATCTTTTAGCCAAAGCTATTCTATTTGCTTGCAACTTCTCACCTTTGAAACTCTTTGCATTCAAGACTTTACGCCTCAAACAGTAATCATGCTCAACCAAAAAACAAAACAAATCCTTGGCCTTCATAACTAGCCTAATATCATTACCCCAAACTTCAAAGACAAATCCATCTTTGTACATATTGGAGAGATCCCTCTCCGGATTCAGGAGGGCTAGATCCTAGAATCCCAAAGTTGGTTGAAACGATGTTGTTTCTGTAATTAGACTCTGCCAATCTTGTTAATAAATTACAGATTCCTAACATTTCTAGCGACTCCGCTGGGGATCGAACCCAGAGCTAATTCAGTTTCTGAAAACCTTGCAGCTCTACAAGAAACACATGGTGGTGGAACCATAAAACATTTTACCTCCTTAGGAGCTAAAAATATTCCACCTGGCGACTCCACACTCTGAAACTCCCAAAAGACCAAATGACTCCACTGGTAGAAGACCCTAAACTGATTGACCAGACACAGTGACCTCTTTCTTGATTTACAAACATGATTCCAAGAATACAACAAAGATATGCCCCAATGAGTAGAGATCATATCCCTGGGTTTCCACATAAGATGCCCAAGGTGAATTAGGACAACAACCTGCCTATTTTTCAAGGTGAAAATTTTGATGACCCTTTATTACATCTTATCAAATTTCACATACATGTATGGAGGTTGAAAATTGAATGGCATGAAGACTGCCTAATGAAAATGTTCATGTTAACATTAGAAGGAAAAGCTAGGGATTGGTATGAATGCTTAAGATCTAGTAGTTTGTTTTCTTTAAGAGACCTTGAATATGTGTTCTATGAGAACTATAAAGAAAACACTACATCATTATCATTGGGTGCAATATATTATGATCCGTCACAAAACATCACCAAAACATTATAGATAATGAGGAAGCTTTGGAAGAGATGCATCCTGAAGATCTTTTAATAGCCATTCATGAGTTTAATCTCCTATTGAAAAATTTTAAGAATATAGATGGATCAGTTGAGGAAGAGATAACCCAAGAAATAAAGAACATCCCTCAAGATATCCCTGGAAACTCAGATATTGATTCATCATCCCTTATAGCCGAGGCTCAAGAAGACATCTAGCCTCAAAATCAGTCTTCGCAAGAGACAGATAATTTTTGTACTTCTGTTCAAAGGGACATGGAAACATCTTCCCCTTTGATAGAAAAAGAGATAGATCAGACTATTTATAAACAGTCAGCCTCTGAAACTTTTTGCAAAAAAGACACTCTTACCCATTCACATAGAGAACCTTGTTGTACAGATTTAGAAAGTTATTTTATGGATCAGAATGAAGAAGGACCTACGGATATCCCAATATGTTTGACTGATGAAAATGTTTATTCTAATAAATTTTCAAACTTCAATAAGTCTTATGATGATGATGATTTACAAGCAGAAACTAATCATGCAGGGCAACCAGCATTTGATTGGTGTTATGAGTTTCACCATCATCAGCTTGAAAGCCGCAATCATCCTTATCGATCCATCATAAAAATCTTTCACTTTATTGGGAATCAACAACCTTTCAACTCAGAAGGTGAAGAGAAGAGTAATGAAGAGATTTTTGAGCAAGAGGAAACCATTGAAAACACCCCCACTCAAGAATATTATAACCTCTTCACAGAGTTCAGCCCACTGAATCCAAGCATACCAGGGCTACAAGAGGACAACACTGCCAAATATGATGAGTCCTCCAGTTCAGATGATGATGAAGAAGAGGGAGAGAAACAAATACCAGACTATCCTGCTGTGGATATACCATCTTCTCAAGAAGAATCTTCTTCCTTTTCTGTTAAAAACGATGAAACTTCCAAGCAACTTTTTAAATATATGTTCCTCAAAGCTGAAGTCCTGGAAGTAGACAATCTACCAGACATGGAGGACCAAAAAGAAGAGAATCTTCATCTTTTCTTTGTTGATCCTATGGAAAAGTGTGTGGAAATCCCAATTGGCTCAAATTACCAAGCAATGATCCTTTGCAAGAGCCAGAGACATGAAAAGTTGTCACCTTCTGTGATAGCCTTGATATTGAAGGTTAATCTTCAATATGTTCTATGGATACCTCTGACAAGCAGCCAGAGTTTCTACTTCTTCTTGACATTACTCAACTGGCTGCACTGGCATTTTTGTATCATATGATAAATGTAAATACTCCATGCTTAGAATAGGTTAGATAGGAATTTCAATAAAGCTCAGTTCTGAGCATGTAGTTAGTTGTTGTTTTCTGCTTTGAAGAAAAATCAAAGATTCGAAAATACAAAAACAAAGAAAAGAAATAAAAGAGGGCAGATTGACAAAACAATAAAGGTACGGCCCCATACCAAAAAGAGAAAAAAATCTGTAAGTGTGCAAGCTCAAATGCCACTCCTCAAGAACACACTTCTAGTTAGTCGAACTGCCTAATCTTGAATAATTAGTTTTAAATTTTCTGCTGATAGGGTAGTGAATTTGATTTGCCAAACTGTTTAATATTGGCTTATCAGTAGATAGTTTAGGATAGAAATTAAAGGTTCAAACATGTTCAAAATCTGGACCTAAGGTTTCAAAAGAAAAATGACTCAAATCTGCTTCAAATTCTGAGTCAAGAGATGTAAAAATCTGGTTCTAATCAGCTTAAAATTTGAACCATTCCAACAAAGAAAGAACAGCTCAAACCAAAGTCAAAACATAGTTGTAAAAAAGATGAAGGAAGTGCTTTAAATTTTCAGATCTTAAGCCTTCCATTTTTTATTTAATTTTCTGTAAAATAATGTCTATGTGCAGCTTGTTTGTTATGCCATAGACCAGCATCAAGTTAGACTGTTCAATCCTGACTTGAATGCTTTTGAATTTCTATTTTAGAAATTAGAGAATGAAAATCTGTTGGATATTTTAATCCCAACAAATAGTAGAATAGGTAGAGAATCATCTGAACTCAACTGTTTAATCTGAGTTCGGGGATAAATAAGGAGTAGAATTAGATTAGTTTGATGCTTTCAAAGGAATGAAATGTTGTAAAAAGAGTTTGCCAATCCAAGTGCACTTTGTTGAAGAAAAAATGCTAGATCAGTAGGATTGGGTAGGTAGAAAGTGTGTATTGATGAAGGACCATTGTTTTCATGGCTGCTAATATGTTTCAAAGAAGATCATCCCAGCAAAGAAAGGGCAGCCCAATGGATCAGGCACAAGTCAGCCTCCCAGAGAATGCAAGTCTGAAGTTCTTGATGCCTTCAAGAAGGCACCATCCCCAAGTGGAGCCACTGTTACCCACCTATAATATTTGATTATACCAAAAGGTGGCTAAGACTTTTTGAGCCTCCAAGGAACAAATTTTATCACTAAAAAATTGTTGGCTCTTGAAGGCCTTTGAGGCCTCATGCCTCTGTCCAAAATCCTCATTGTTGTTCCCATTAATTCTGCTGATTCGTGACAAAAGACTGATGAAAGACCATCATTTTCCCCCTTTTCAAACCTTCATTTGCTTCCCTTTTTCTCCATAAAAACTCCCTTTTTTTCATATATCCTCATCTTCCATTTATGAAAATCACTTTTCCATAGTTAAAAACCCATTTTTTAACTATTCCGAAACCATAAAATTCCATTTAAAAACCATGAAAAATGCATAAAAAATACAAGTCTTTACTATGGACTTAAGCCCCTTTGGGCTAAGTCCTAACCACTTCCCCATATATGCCTTTTCCATAAAAAACCAAGTGCTAACTCTGGAGGCTCTCATTGCAGATCGCAAATCACAAAAATTGCGGTTTATCTAAAGTGCTCATCACAAATATCTGCAATGTGATCCATCGCAAATCGCAAATCGCAAAAATTGTGGTTTTATCTAAAGTGCTCATCGCAAATATTTGCGATGCGATAAGCTCCCTCCCCTTAAACCCCCGGTCATATCATTCTCCATACGCCCAACTTCCCCGCAATCGGGCGCCTAACCCTATTATTTGCGTATTCCGCCCGTGAAATATTAAAATCTTAAGTTATTTATCAAAACTTTGGTTTTCATTATTTCTCTAAGGTTTTCCGCCAGTCGGAAATCTGAGCATTTTCCACCGTCGATCTGATCTGCATATCCAACGGTGCGGAACCTATCAAACCCGGTGGACCCCGCCAGCCGTGCACTGTTTCCCAAACCCGCGTGGTATCCATCGCACCGCCTTTGGGCGAAAAGTTATTTTCCCTTTATCGCCAGCGTTTCCATACACTTCTTGACACGTGGCTTGGCCACTGTTCACAAAATCGCCGTCCATCGCACGTTATCGTTCGGACGCAGACGACCAGCGATATTGCCCTGAGCCGTCCGATCTGGAGCGGTTCATCCAACGGTTATCACTCATCTATGATGCCCGATGTTTAAACAAGCTTTGGCGCAGCGGTAAATCAATCTCTGCCGTCGATCTGATCTGCAGATCGACGATCCTCATTCCATTTGCTCTATTTTCTCCATTTGACTTTCAAACTCTGCTCCCGACTGTCGATCTCTGCGCGATCGACGGCTCAGATTTAATCCTTCTTCCACCTCCCTTTGATCAATCTCGACCGTTGGATGATGCCATCCAACGGCCCTGCTTCCTCCACACGCCTTCCGATGCAGTTGACCTAATATGCAGGGTTTATAACATTTTGTTTGTATTTTGCAGGGTTTAATGATTTTTTCTCTATGTTCGAAGAAAATTTGAAAGAGAGGGTGACGACCCTCTTGCTTTCGATTTATCAGAGGAAATAAATTGCAGGGTGTAACTTTCACGTCCCGTCAATGATCCATGAGGCATTGATGCCATATCGTCCCTGTGTAACCCTGCACTCCAGCGCAACACCATGAATCGGGCACAATTAAAGAATATCAGTGTCGAAGACCCTAATATATCAGAACAGGGGAATAAAGACAGTTTTTATGGGGGTTACGGCTAAGACTATTATCAAAATCCTAATCCCCAATTTAAAACACAGTTAAAGAAGAAAGCATAAAGGACTATCAGATAGGAAACCTCCACCACCACATATGAGGTTAATCAATTTCTCCCAGCTACCACAGAGCCACCTGTTGCCTCAAACCATTCAAATAGAGGCCGAAGTTATTGAAGAAGATCATATTTTTCCTCAACGCATCCAGGGAGTTACTTCTGCAAGGAAATCAATGCAGAAATATCTGCAAAGTTACTCCAAACGTTACACAGAGCCTCAAAGTCAATAAAAGCTCTCACCGAGCTTTGATATTTATTGTAAAACAGTTAATACAGTAGTCCATCTATAAACTTCTCCATCGAGACCCTCAAAAGGCCGAGAAGTCTTGAATCTGTATTAATTGACCTAAGAGATCTTTTGTTAGGTCTCACCTCCTCATTCTTCTATAAATACTTCAGTAGAAGATGAGAAATTGTTGGTTACAGAACTTTGAAATACATTTGAGTTCAAACTTCTGATTGTAAATAGTGTTCACTGGCCCTTGGAGCTCTGCTTGTGATAGATTAGTTAGGTTGAATAGTGAAGATGATTGCTGAACTGAAACATTGGATTTGAAGACTGTAACTGGTTTGACATCAATGTAAAAGCTGTTTCTTGGGATCCTGGTCTATATCATCAGTGAAGTGCACCTCTCTTTGTTATCATTTTCCTTCTACATATGTCATATTGTTCACTATTTCCCTTATAAAGAACATCACACATAGAGTTAGGACCTACTGTATATCAGTAACCTTCTCTGACTGAAAATCTTTATCTTAATGTTTTCCTCCAAATTGTTTATTTAAGAATGATTTAATACAGTTAAGCAATTAGGAATGTTGGAGTTCCCTCATCCTAATGTTTGCCTTAAACATTGTTCTTGAAAGTTATTTTCCTTACTGTGCTTATTAAAGATGACTATGGAAGATATGGTGTGCCCTGGTCCTAGTTTTTTCTGCAAAAACAGATTCTGAAAGTTTCCCTTGGTGTTGACTGAAATGAGACTAGGTTTAAAAGTACTTTATCTGATCTTAATTTGCATTTTGTTCCCCTTATATGTTTTCATACTTTCTGAAGGTAATTATGTGGATTACTGGATTGTTTGTCAATTAAGTTGCTTTAATACAAACTTGCCCAAGAAGTCAATGGTTAGCCCTGCACTTGGTTGGTTTTAAACAGTTACTTAAAAGGCTTTCCTTGTTTGGACTGACTATAAATCCCTTGTGAAATTATTATCAGTTTCCACCCCTTCAACACTTTATTGTTTCCATCCCATCACTCTATCTCAAACAATATTGTAGTATAGATGACTTGCCCCTTGGATCACTCTTGATGTTGTTTCCCAATTAAAGCCCAGTTATGACTCCATAGCCCAATGGACTAAAAACCATCGTTATATCTATCTTTTAGCCAAAGCTGTTCTATTTGCTTGAAACTTCTCACCTTTGAAACTCTTTGCATTCAGGACTTTACGCCTCAAACAGTAATCATGCTCAACCATCCAAAAAACAAAACAAACCCTTGCCCTTCATAACTAGCCTAATATCATTACCCCAAACTTCAAAGACAAATCCATCTTTGTACATATTGGAGAGATCCCTCTCCGGATTCAGGAGGGCTAGATCCTAGAATCCCAAAGTTGGTTGAAATGATGTTGTTTCTGTAATTGGACTCTGCCAATCTTGCTAATAAATTACAGATTCCTAACAAGCCCTATAAACCAAAATTAAGGAGAATAAATCCAGTGTTTCTCCCCACCATAGAGAAATAACTTAAGGAGTTACTTAATGCTTAAATCATAGTTCGATTAAGATACTCAGTTTGGATAGATAATTTAGTTCCTACTAGAAAAAATAATGGCGAAATAAAACTCTATATATTTCAGGAACTTAAACATGTCATCCTTAAAAGAAAACTACCCATTACCCAAAATGGATCATTTATTTCAAAAAATTTCAGGTGAAAATAGAATTTCAAAACCTGACAGTTTCTTTGGATACACCAGATAATGGTGATCCCAGAGGACAGAGAGAAGACTGCCTTCACCAATCATTGGAGTACATTTATGTATGGCGGGATGCCCTTTGGATTAACAAATGATGGAGGAACATTTCGAATAGCTATGGATTTAGCTTTTGTGGGTAAGACAAAAAAATTTGTTTTTATATATCTTGATGACCTTACTGTGTTTTCTAATTTAGATTAGAAAATTTTAAAACACTTGATGAAAGATTTTGATGGGTGTAGAAAATTCGATATATCGCTCAATCCCAGGAAGTCTTTGTTTTCTATCAGAGAATGGAAATTTCTTAGCCACATTATTTCTAAGGAAGGAGTGGTAATTGATCCTAAAAGGGTTTCAACTATTCAAGCACTTTCATTGCCAAGGAACAAGAAGGAGCTCCAAGCTTTTCTTGGAAATATTAACTTCCTCAGAGATTCATTCATAAGTATGCTACAATATTTAATGATATCACTGATATGTTAAAATAGAATCATGAAATTAAGTGGAGAATACAAGCTAGAAATGCTTTTGATCAGATTAAAAAGGCCATTTCTAAAGCCCCAGCTTTAGCTAGCCATAATTATTTTGTACCCTTTAGCACATTTTCCTTTGCCTCTAAGACCACTTTAGCTGATGCCCTTTTGCAAAAATATGAAGACGGAGATAATCACCTATAGCCTTTTTTAGTAAAGTCATGAGACATTTAGAACTTAATTATGACATCATTGAAAAACATGCTATTCCTTAGTCCAAGTTTTAAATTATTTCATAATTTATGTCCTTCACTCAACCACTACTACTTATGTTCCCAACAATGCTATGAAAAAAAGCTTAACTCAATTAGACAATGATGGGAGAAGAGAAATATGGATTACCCAAATACTTGAATTTTATCTTAGTATCAAAACTACAAAGTTTGTTAAAGGTGAAGGTTTGGCTAAACTTTTGGTTGAATCCAATTGTAAATTTTTTGGGATAAATTATGTTTCTTTTTAATTTCAGCAGAGAAGAATCCACAAGAACCTTCTCAAAACTCACAAGGGGAGAATCCACAAGAACCTTCTCTAAATTTAGAAGGGGGGAATCCACAATAACCTTCCCAAGACTCGGAAAGGAAGAATACAAAAGAACCTTCATATTAAATTCAATCAGTTCCCGTTTATATTGATAAGGAATTTCTTTTGTCATAATGGTATTCTAATATTGTAAATTTTTTTATAACATTTGAGTGTCATAAATTTTCAAAGAATCGGTGTAAGACATGAAAGTTAAAATCCATAAAGTATTGTATCATCAATGCAAATTCATACTTGAAGGATCCACTCAATAACCTTTATCTTTTCTTGATATAAAAAGAAACATAATGGATTATTGAACAATTTCATGCAGGTATATGTGGGGGACACTATTCCAGGAGAGCTACAACATATAAAATATAAAGAGAAGGATTTTATTGGCCTATTATGTTTGCACAAGTATGAGAAAAGGTTAGGATTTATACTCAATGTCAAATGTTTAATGGAAAGAAAAAACTAGCATCTCTTCCTTTGGTTCCAGTATTAGTTTCTTCACCTTTCTTACAGTGGGGATTGGATTTCATAGGGGAATTTCATCCAGCATCAAGCAACCAACATAGATCTATACTAACTGCAATAGATTACTGCACCAAATGAGTAGAGGCCATTCCAATTAGAAATGCCTTAGACACTATAGTGATCAAGTTTGTTGAAGAAAAAAATTTGTCCAGATTTGGATGTCCTCAACATATAGTAACATATAATGAAACAACATTTAGTGGTGTGAAAATGATTGAATTTTTTCAAAAATATCAAATTATGTTGCATCATTCTACTCCTTACTATCTATAGGGAAAGGGTCTGACAGAGTCATCAAACAAGAGTTTGTTCAAAGTTATCAAGAAGACATTGGAATATCATAAAAAGAATTGGAATAGTCATCTCATTTATGTAGTTTGGGCTAACATGATATCTCCAAAAATATCTATAGGAAAATCTCCATTTCATTTGGTTTATAGTAATGAAGGAATTTTTCCTACCAATCTAGATTTCCCTATTTTGAAATTTTTGCAAGAAGTTAATGAAGGGCATGATGTTTTTTCTAAGAGAATTAATCAGATTAATGAACTTAATGAAAATAGGGATGAAATCCAATACAATCTTAGGAAATACCAGAACAAAATGAAAAGTATCTTTGATATAAAATCTATAGAAAGCGATTCTCAGGAAGGAGATTTTGTGTTAAGATGGGATGCTTGGAGGGAAGAAAGAGGAAAACACAAAAAAAATTGACAACCTCTGGTTTGGACCTTTTAGTATTGCAGAAGTCAAATGTAATAATACTTTCATCTTGCAGAACTTGGAAGCACAATTTTCTTCATTTCCAGTCAAAGGAAGATATCTGAAGCACTAAATTCTATACTAAAGATGCAGAAGAGTGATTCACACATTCCTCATTGTATATCTACTGGTTTGTTTTATTTTCAAGAATGTTTCTTTTCTCAACAAAGACTCCATTAGCCCAAGGAGGAGGCACTTGGATCTACTAGTTCTTTGCATCCTACAGGAGGAAGCAGTCCCCAGTTGGAGCTGATGTTGTAACATTTCTTGTTTTGATTAGACATTGTAGAAGAAAATGGAAAAATTAAAAATTGTTAGGTTTGGATATGAATAGATGAAAATTAATAAAATGTTAGGACTCATGTAAAAATAAAATAATCATATAAAAAAATGATAGGATTAGATGCTTTAAAAAATGAAGGAAAAAATATTTGAAAATGCTAGGCATAGATAGCAGCAATAAAAGAATAAAATTTCTTAGTTTCTAATAAAAAAGGAAATAAGTTGCGTGCAGTTTGTTAGGATGCCACAACCCAAAATAATTTGGTTTTTATCATACTACTTAAACATGATAAAAAATATTTAAATTTATGCATTTTAGATTAGGAAATAAAATTTCACCAAACTATTTAAACTTGGTTGAACATTAGACTTATGAAAAATTATGGTAGCTTGTTCAAATGCACCAAAAATAAAAGTAGGATAAAATTATGTTTTATTAGTATTAATCGCTTCATTAAGTGGTTAATTATTTACGAAATAAAAATAATGTAATGATTTTATTCTAAAGTCGCAACGCGACAAAGTTATTTTGTTGGTTTGCATTATCATTGGAGTAAGTTTCAATGGTTGATCTCTTCCCCACCCAGATCAACGTCGGGGAAGGCATTTCACACCCCCTTTTTTCTTTTCTCATTAATGGAAAGTAAATCCGAAAAGTGGCTCTTCAATGACCCCTTGTAAACTTTTCGCTCCATAGTCATTTCATACCCCCTGTGTCTGCCTACCCCCTCTGAAATCTGCCTTCCTACCAGTGGTTGTTTGACTCCTTCCAACGTCTATTTGATTTCCCGCCAAATTTGATACTATGACACCCAATCACCTCCTGCCACCTGTAACTATCTCGTTATGCTCGCACCCTTACCGTTGCATTCTACGATCCTGTTATGTGCGCTCCTTTACCATTATCCACTGCTTTCATTGTCACCCACTCCACTAACATTACCCATTAAACCTCTACAGCTTGTTCCACAATTGTTATCCCACATAACGGTAACCTCAAACATGCTATAAATAAACATTATCCTTCCTTGTGGAATTCTTTCATTTACTTTGTTGTCCTATCAAACCTGCAGGTTTTCAACCAGACGCAGTTTAATTTCTGTTGTTGTTTATTGCCCTTCTCAACATAAATATTTCATAGGCCTATCAATTACTTACAAAGATTTCCTTCTTTCGATATCAGTTCATTTTAGAAGCCCCTTTTATTTTCCTTTGTAGAAAGAAACAACACCAAAATGAAAGGGCTGTAGACTAGTGGGATAATAAATTCCAAATGTGTCTGCCCATATTGATCTCGACCATGTCCCATTAGCTGATCAATTATTCAAAATTACACGCGAAGAATGCGAATTTGAGCTTTATGAATTTTATATCTGGTTAAAACATAAATATTTAGACAAGCAATATGAATTCAACCTTTGGGATACTTTATTGCCTCTATTCACCTTTCCTCAAACCCATGAATTCCCTGATCTAGTTACTTGGTGTCAAGTTAGGTATGATCCCCTTAAAAGGGCTGTAGTAGCTCAAAAAGGAGACATTACGATTTCTATTACCCCTGAGACCATAAACCAGATGCTGCTAATCCCAATTAGTAATTCCCTCAACAATTTTTCCGAAGTTTCTCTCATGGAGTTATATCACAAAGTGACTTATCCTCATAGAGCTCAGAGTTTTGAAACATTTCTTCAAGATGATGCTAAAATTCTGAAAAAGAACCCTTCTTACCCATCCACTATGTTCCCTAAAGAAACTAGGCTATCATTTCCTTAATTTCATGTTTTTTAGGCTATCAAAATGACAAAACAATAGATGAGTCAATTCTGGGTTATTTTTCCATTCCCTCCAAAGACAGTCAACCAACATTCACATACAATTACAACCAATTCCTAGCTGATAATATGGATGAAATGATGATGAACTTGACTACTCAATGCATTTTCAAGTACACTTCTATACTAGTTCAGAAGTTTCTTTTTCAGCAGGGGGATTCATTACTAGTTACATTGCATAAAAAAGATGATCAGGGTGTTAATAAATCAGTTATTCATTGGAATCAATTGGTTAGATCCATTCCAACTGAATTTTCATTTACAGACTTCAATGAATCCTTCATTCATCCAGTTGCCCAACTTTTAAGCAGTCATAATTAGCCTAGGATTGGCTCAAACATCAAAAGGATACTTCATCTAAGGGATCAAGTCAAAACAGGAGACTAGTATATTTACCAGAATTATACAGAGATCAGAGTATATGGTTGTGAATTGGCACCTTACAATCTGCCCATTTTCCAATCAGACTTTTCTCTCTGGAATATATTAGGCAAATGATTAACATGGATGAACATCATTTTGTTTTGGGTAAAAGAAAATATTAGTATAAGATCAAGACTAAGGTGGGCTCTTTTATATGCAATAGCAGAGAAACATGAATTGAAGCAGATGAAATCCTCAAGAGGATGAAATTTCGGCCAAGTTTCACTTGATCATATGATCCATTCAACATTATTTAAAACTTGAGGCTGGAGTTGAAGACAAGGCCTTATAACCACAGTCCTAGGCTAGAGATTGAGAAATTCATGAACCAGGATCAATGGGCAGAAAACACATTACAAGAAGTAGAGGAGTAGATTGTCTCTGCCTCCACTCTACAAACTCCCATTTCTCAAGAAAAGAAATAGAAAAGGCTTAGAGAGGAAACATCATCTTCTGCAAATATGCTAAGGAATTCATTATCCAACAGAAGAAGTTGAAGACAAATTTCACCATTTCGATTGAGCAAAGTCAAAAAAGAGTCAGAGATCATTGATTTGGGTGATGCAGAAGTTTCTACATTAAAGGCATAGGGAAATGTTCCTAATACCCAATCCTCCTCTTTAGCTTCAGAAGAGCCCATGGAGATAATTCAATGAGTAGGAACCAATGAAAAAGGAGATCAAAATATTTTCTCTAAATTCTTAGAGATTAAACAGAAGAATGAAGCTCTAAAGGCCAATGTCTACAGTCAGTTTTGGAGGTAGACATCTATATCATAGCATAGGTTGTTGACAAATTTTGATAGTGAAAGGGGAAGGATGAAGATGGATTTTCTACAGGCCCAAGTCCCTTTTCCCAAAGCCCCTTCTTATTACAAGAAAACCATATTCTCTTTTGATGTAAAGAAGACTTGTCCCATTGACCAAATGGACATGGATAGATGATCGGGAGAAATTATTCTCTCTACCATGACTAACAATGCCATGACATTGTCCAAATTGAGAACAAAACTGTCAAATTTACAGTCATAGTTGAAGATTGAGAAGCTTTCCTCTTTGGCTAAAGATAATAAGCTGAAATCATTAGAAGGTATTGTAATAAAGATTTAGTATGACCCCTAGGATGTTAAAGTTGTAGAAGAAATTCTTAAGATGAATAATGCAGAAATTGCAACTCTTCAAAAGAAACCCAAATTTCCTTCTACAAAATATCTGGAAACCATGGAGATAGAGGAAAGTTAAGAGAATATAGAGAAAATGCTCAAACTCGTCACTAAGAAAAACATTTAAATCAAGAAAATGGAGGAACAGATTGAAGTCTTACTCAAGGATAAGGAACAATAAACTTAGGTGGCCATGCTTCTAATTTTAGTTGTACCTGTTGCAGTTGCAGGCACAGAGCCGAACTCTTCATCAACAACAACATAATCTACATCAACAGAAGGTGACCCAAGAAAACGTATGCACGATTTGTCTCTACAAAAACAGGAGAATGAAAATATTTTGGAGAAATTTAGGAATCTAGAAGCTTAGAAGATAAAGAATGATACTCTTTACATGGAAGAAATGCAGAAATCTCACGGGTTAATACAAAAAGTTTAGAACTTAGAGAGTGAGTTATTGATGGCAGACACCTTGGCCCAAGCCAAGGAAATCATCTAGACTGAAATAAGTCAAGCTATGATGGAAGTATGGCCCTCCATACAGATTATTATTTAAAAATATGAACTAATCACTAAGTGCAAATAATTCATTGAGCAAGAAAATGTAACACTTAAGAAAAAACCAGACGAAGCTTCAAATATGATTAAGTTGTTGAAATCAAAGAGACGAGAAAAAGTAGAACAAATTAATATCACAGATAGAACATAAACCATTTTTGAAATCAAGAAATTTATGTAGAAGAAGAATCTGTAGAATCGGTTGGAAACCAAGTGTCAAACTTTGGACACTTTTGTCCAAATATTTCACATCAAGTTCAACCTGCTAAATCAAAGAGGATTTCTAGGATTAGTAGCGCTAAATGACAGGTTAATTAGCTTGGAGGAATACAGCAAGAAGATGTACACAATTGCAATTTCCAAAGCCAATTTTACAAGGATTAAATTTCATATGATAGGAAAGGCTTTTCTGGAGCCTTTAGAGTTTGATCTAATAATCAAACATGAAAAAAAAAAATCTCTTTATCAATAATCCTACATTTGAGAGATATACTGAAGTAGATGAAGTTTTCAAAAGACTAATTAATCTGGATATACCAAGTCAGGAAATATGGGACCACTTATGTGGAACTATAGAGTAAATTTTATCTCCAACAACATGCTAGCAAAGTAGCACATTTTGGGGCCACATCATCAACCACTTCCTTGAAGACAGTGACAACTAAACTTAATAGTTTTTGTATTCCTATATTTTGATACTATTTTTGTAATGTGTTTAGATGCTTCTAATAGATAGAATTTATTATAAATAAATTTTCGTTCGAGTTATTAAGGGTTGCACCCTTGGATGAGCAATTGTAAAGCAAAATTTTATGAGCTTTTGATCATTGATGATTAATAATAAAAAATTTGGATTTGTTTCAAACAAATTGTCTCGTTGTAAGTTTTTCCATTATTCATTTCTTTTTTTTTATGCATTTATTTAATTTTTATGGAGATAAGTAGGTAAGAAAAAAATGTATATCAGTCTATCTTAAATCCTCTGAAGTTACAATATATTTTAGAGATTGATTTATTAGACTATATGTTTGTATAAATCCCTCTACATCCATTAATTATCAATAATATTTGTAATGTTAAATATATTTTGTTAAGTTGTAAACATTGTTTGTCAGCCTTCAATACTTATGATAAACTAAATATTCAATCTAGATATTTAGCTGATCATATTTTCTTACAGTTTCTACCTTCACATATGCAAAATCAAATTATTGTTTTGAATTAAAGCAACAACCCTTTTCTTAATATTCAATATTATCAAAGTTTAAAACATCTCCCTGTTATTTTCTCAATACATTGGTCATCCAAAAACTCCTTTTAAAACAAAAAAATATTTTAGATGCTATGGAATAACTAATTAACCTATAATTATCTCATAGGAAAACATTAGGGAAGGCTGAATCTATTAGATTATCATAAAACAATTAGGGGGTAATATAGGTTATACTAACTTGACTTTATTTCTCAATTCGGCGGCTATTTCTCCTAGCAAACTGAGGCTATCGAGCCAATAATTGTTGGGTTTTGGCATCAAGAAAGAAGGTTGAATTAGTTCAATTATTTTGCTTTGAAAAATTCATCATCGACAATTTGTAAGGGATATTTTAGTGTTGTCATATTTTTTTCTTAACAAAATTGTTTCAGGTTCCTAGAAAGCAATTTGTATCTTAAAGGATGTTTAGCATGTAATTTATGGCGAGATTAATAAATAGATTTATATATAATTTTACTTGTTGAATTTCATGCTATAAAATTTTATTGTGAAATCTTTTTTTGTGTTGCTATCAAGTGCAAGAATGATTTTTAGGGAGTTGTCTACCGAGGTAGAGGAATCGCCCAGACGACCAAAACTGGCCAGAATTGGGGCAAAAAAAAAAAAATTGCAGTAGCAGTGTTTGAATTATGTCTTTTATGGTCGAAAAGGATTCAACACCATCAAAAAGCTCAAGGGAACCTAAAATCTCGAACTTTGATAGCTATAACCTGGATTTACAAAAAACCTGCCGGATTTTATTAAAATCTTACCAGAATTTCCACGATTTTTAGGAAAAAAATCAAGCTAGTTAGACTATGGTGATTTTTAGAGTTATTGTGGTTTTTTTTCTTCTTGTGGAACATTTGTTTTGTTAGAAATTATTAATATTCTATTATAAACAAAGTGTTTAACAAGATAAAAGTTGAGAATTTGCATGTTTGGTTAGTATATTTCATTAACAATGGTGTTACAGTTGTGCATGTTGTCATCCTAGGGGATTTTGAGTTAAATATTCATTCTCATAAGTGCTCCAATAAGTTGCATATGGGAATTAGTTATTTCAGTTAAAAAGATGAAAATATTTAATGAACAAGAGTGCTTGTCGTAATTGTTGCAAAACTTTGAAACTTATAACAAGAATCTAATAAAATTATTAGAACATTATGGAGTGTTGGAATCTCCATTATCAATTGATACAAACAAAAAGGAAGGAAACAGGAGTAAACATAGAAAAAATAATATTTTTCTTTCCTACAAAGTTCCTTGGGAGCATAATCACCAACGCACAAGAAAAATAGTAAAGATCCTAGGAAGGAAGAAGGATCTAGAGATAAATTTCAGAGAGTTGGAATATCTCAGACAGATAAGTATAAAATATGCTTACATTTAAGAATTATAGGAGGTCAATACCATGCATGGTATTCAAAGGTACCAAAGTTTGCACCTCAGCTAGTGGTGGAAGTGGAAGAACCATCCAAGGAATCAACTACCCATGATGACAATTATGTTTTTACCTTAAAATATTTCCATTGCCATGGAATTTTTGTAGAGATATAAGATAAGGATGTTATATTGGAATTATTTGGATCAGTTTTTGTTTATGACCAATGGGTTTCAATGTTGGTAGCTTGTCGGTAATCAAAATCCCACTAATAGCATGCAATATTTGTAGTGCAAGAGAAAATGTATGCCTTTTGTGGAAACCACAGTGGCCACTACATAAGTGATATTCAAGTGCTCAATATAAACTCTCTCATTTGGTCCAAAGTGGATACAATCATGGAAACTAACAATTCTTAAGAAATATGATCTCCTTGTGCTGGCCATTTTCAGATTCAATGACGCAACAAGATTCTAGTTGTTGCTAGGCCTACCAGGGATTCTTCTAAAGTTGTGACCGTTCGATCCTTTCAAAAAAAAATAATATACATGTTGCATATTAAATTCATATGAAAAAATTTTAATTGCACAGAGGTTAATATGTCACTCTCATTAAGTCCAATTTAGTTATGTCTAGTGTGGGGATTCAATGAGTCTCTTGAATATTATTGACTTGAAAACAATGACTTTGGATTCTATATAAGTTATGGGTATGCTTCCATCACCACAGTCTAATCACACTACAAGAATACATGAAAATAGATATCTTTTGATTTTTGGTGGTAGTTCTCATTCCACATGTTTCAATGATCTTCATGTCCTTGACATTCCGAGTATGGAATGGTCATGGCCAAAAATGTAAGGCACTTTACCCAACTCCTGTGTTGGGCATGAAGGTATCAAAATTGGTATATCATAAGTGGAGGTGATAAAAAAATTTGTGTGTAGGAGACAATGGTTTTGAATATGACTACTCTTTTTTGGTTTGTGATGACATTATACAAGGACGAGTGCCACTTGTTAGCTTTGGGTACCATGTCACATTTTTTGATGTTGTTAGTAGTTAGTATGAGACCCCAGATGATCTAAAATATCTCACTAACATAGCCCATGAGTTGAATCTTATTTTCCTCTTGGATATTGTGCACATTCATGCTTCAAATAATGTCTTAGATGAAATGAATATGTTCAATGGAAATGATACTCATTATCTTTACTCTAGATTTCGAGGATATCATTGAGAGTGGGATTCATGCCTCCTAAAGTTAGAGATGTATAAATTTGATGGGTTTTGATTCGATGGTGTAACATCTATGATGTGCACCTATCATGGATTACAAGTAGTATTCACCAGGAATTATACCAAGTACTTTGCATTTTCTACTGAGGTAGATGTTGTGGTTTATTTGACACTAATTAATGACATAATTCATGATCTATTTCCCCAATACATAACTATTGGAAACGATGTGAGTGGTATGCCAACCTTTTGTCTTCCTGTACAAGATGACAAAGTGGGATTTGATTATCGACTCCATATAAAAGCGGTTGACTAGAAGAAGGGTAAAAATTGGTAAATTGGAGATATTATATATACACTATCAAATAGAAGGTGTCATTGAAATGTGTAGTATATGCCTTAGAGTCATGACTAAGCTCTATTTGGCTCATGGACATATATATTTATGATTTTATGGAACTAAGTTCTTTTTGGATCATGGACATATATATGTATGATTTTATTGAACTTGATCAGTTTTCAACTCTAACCATAGATTGTGGAATAGCTCTTCACAAGATCATCTGGCTTGTTACAATGCATTTATGTGGTGAGGGGTATCTAAATTTCACGGGAAATGAATTTAGACTGCCAAAATGGATTGATTCTCTTGGAGGTGATTGGAATCTTCTAAATGGGAAATTTATTCCAAGAAACACCAACAATTTTGATAGTTTCTTGTTTTTCATGATCATCCAACATAGGGGAAGAGGTCGTTGTACACTCAAAAATTTTAATGTGCTTGATGATTAGAATAGAACTCACATGTGTGACATGTTTTCAAGGGA
Source organism: Pinus albicaulis (assembly GCA_034641835.2). Lineage (NCBI taxonomy): Eukaryota > Viridiplantae > Streptophyta > Pinopsida > Pinales > Pinaceae > Pinus > Pinus albicaulis. The sequence continues at coordinate 83,449,833 of MU968411.1, forward strand.
TAAGATATTTTCAGTTTGTAATTATATCAGAGTGGAGTAGTGGAAACATAGTGGGAGTAAGATGTAGGAAGAAGAATTATTCTGTGATTGTAGGATCTCTATTAGCCCAAATATTTATTGTGATAATATCTCTTGGGGAAACTATCATGAGTACAATTGTGTGGGGCTTGATTATTATTTTTTTCATGATAAATATCTTCCATGTTTGATGCAAAACTTCCTTCTCATAATTTTATTTGTGACATTCCTATGGGTTCATGCCATTAGAATCAAAATTTATAGAAACCTAGTTATTGTTCAATAAGTCTGATAAAGTCTATTGATGCCTCTCACATTGACTATATTGCAAGGCATACATATAATTCTCATTTCAACCCACATACACATGTTTTGATTGGATCTTCAGTGATATACAAGGATGGGAAGGAAGGCTGACATAAGGGATTTTCTACATCACCTTGAAAGTAGATGCTTTCTCTTTCAAAATGAGAATTCATAACTTGCATGACTTCCAATTCAATTTTGTAATGTCAAGAAAACATTAGGAAGAAAATTAATGAAGCAAATATTGGGTTGAAGTCTTAAAGTAATGGGAATGCCAATTTCCCAATTTGGACTTAGGATCCAAGTATTATTATGAGGGATGGTTTGCATTATAATGGATTGCTTCATGGAATGGTGGAATGTGATAGTGATGTTGGTTTTAACTACATTAAAATGGTGCAAAATATATAACTTGGAGCATGCTACATGCATATTTGGGATCATGGTATTGATATGCATGTTTTGGATTTCTTAAGGGAAAACCATATGAGGAAGGGAGGCCTGTAATGTCCCTTTTTGAATGATCACTTATGGAGAACAACTCAGTAACCTATTTTATTTCTATAGGATATAGTCAATAAAAAGGGAATCAATTAATTTAATCATTTAAATGTCATTTGGGTGAAAAATAAGCATGTGAAGGTAACATTGATTTAGTTAAAAAGGTAAAAGGAAATAAAATAGAGACCCATGGTATTTTGATGACCTATGGTATAGACCCATGGTACTATGATGGTAAAATATAAATTGGAGCTCACTCTTTGGGCATGCCAGATTATTTTCTTAAGTTAATTTAAATATATCTTGGTTTGTTTATGTGTGGGGGAGAGGTGTTAAAATCTTTAAGAGAATCGATTTCGGTGGTGAAACAAATCCACCCTAGCTAATCATTAACAAAGTCATATTCAACATATTGTAAGGTATATTTCATTGTTTTCAACTTCTATTCCCACAAACTTATTCCAGGTTCCTAGAAATCAATTCCATGGCTAGATTAATAAATGGATCTAATTTTATTTGGTTGAGTTTGTTGTTGTAAAATTTTATTGTGAAATATATATATATATATATATTTTTTTAATTGTTCCAAAAGGGATTTTACAGCTGTTGTGGTATTTTTTCTTGTGGAACAATTTTTTTTTTGTGTTATCAATTGATCAGGAGATCAAGTCTCTCGAAGAAAAATGCTCAAAAATGAAGTTGCTCAGAATTGCTCCGAAACAGATCGAATGAAAAGAGCTCGGCGATACGATTCCAACGCCGCGAACGGCACTCAAATCCGATGCCATATGGAGGAGATATTGCATTTTGAAAACGCCCAATAACTTTCAATTTTGAAAGAAAAGTTTTTTAATTCTATATGTGGAATTTTTTTTTATTTTAATTAAAATTATATTAATGTTTTTTTTTATATATAAATATTTAATATTTTATTTGATTTTTAAAAAATCATATATTATATTAAAGTTTTATATATATAAATTAAATATTAAAAACTTTTAATTAAATTAATTAAAATACCATATATTAGTTTTTAAAACCACACATATTATTATTTCAAATTCGAAATGTTTTTATTAAACGGTTCAAAACCCACTAAGTCTTATGTTTTTAAATGTCACGTGGGCATATGGTTTAACGTATGGTTTTAAAAGTCAAATGGCAACGAATATGAAAAAAGGTTTAAGAACCCACAACTTTAAGTTTGGGTTAAAGTTTTTGAAGGGCACGTGATTCAATACGTGTCAAAGGCACGTGATCAATACATTACGGTGAAGCGGAGTTAAAACGTTGCATTGGAGCGGTTACATTAATTAAAACCGTTTTTTTGTGTGAACGAGGCGGCAGTTCTGGCGGGTTGTTTATTACGGTTTACAAAACCGTTACCTCCAACCATTATGCCGACATCCATGTGACCACGTTTCAGCTTGCATTAAACTTAATTGTCCGTCTTATTTGGAGCGCCCGCTAAATTCAGAGCCGTTCCTTATTTTGTCGGTGTTATCTGGAAGTTAGCCAGATTTGGTGGAGCTTTTGAAGGGCCAACTTCAGTTAGCCATAACTTTGGCTAGGAAAGTCCTTTTTGGACGAATTTTTATTTTATTTTGGGTGTAGAGATCATTCTGGAGCTGTTGGAAGTGTTTGCAGAGCCATCAGGGCATTCTAACAGAGAATTTACCAGCGTTTTTGGTCGTAGAGCCACTAGGGCCTAAGGGAAAAAGAGTTGTTTTGGACTACCTTCATCCAATGGAGGTGAATGTTTAGTCATTTTAGACTGATTTGGGCCTTCTGAATCTATTTTTGCAGTGTATTTTTCCATTTGAGGCTTCTATACAGTTGTATTCACATTTTGAGCATTTAATCAAAGGAGAAAAAGCCTAATTAGAGGCTTTTGGACCCAGCGGAGGTAGCCCAAGAGAGGGGTGAACCGCTTAAACAATTATTTTCTGTCATACTGTATAATTTTGCTGCATATTTTCATATTCTGATCCTTTAAACAGTAAATTTTTATAAGCTATCTTTTCCCAAGCTGGTTTAAACAGTGAACAAAAGTTATCAGTTCATCTTCAAACCACTACACTTCATTTGCAGAACATGTATACTTTTCTATTCACACATTAAAGTTGGATCAATGAATACTTTGTAGTTAAAACAAATACTTTCATTGATCGGATCTTTGTGATTACATTTTATTTCTTTTGGCAGAGTCTGTAGAAGAGCCAGGTAGCCTCCGGATTCATCCTTTCTAGTAAAGGTGAAATATCCGATGAATGCCCCTACAGTCAATCTCTGTATGAGAAATTCTTTGTTCTCATGATTTCAGATCATCAATGCTTAGTATTTGTTTACATGGAAAGCGTTTGAAGAAATTTATACAAGATAAAAATAAAGAAATTGCAAGATTGGTTAGTATATTTTAGTAATGGATCTTACACTAGACTCAATCCTAATGATAGAAAAAATTTGTGGAGGATGAATCTCCAGTCAACCTTAAATATAGCTAGTCTAGCTCTCTCAGTAGTAGGTCATCCTCAAGCCCTCAATCCACTCCTAAGCTAGTTCTTCTTAGTAATTTCCTCAACGGCGTAAGCAAAAAGAGATGACATTTTCTCCTTTTTCTCACTCTTTATATAGAATCCATCCATGATAAACAAGTTTATCTATAACATTCACTTTTCATTATGTAATTATTTATTTATCATAGATATTATCCTTGCTCGTAAACCTATTATGTTTTGTGAGTTTTTTCATTTATTAGATAAATAATTTTATCATCATCATCATACTTTATTTATTATTTTTTCCTTTTATACTTTGATATTTGTTTGTTTATCATATTAGTGATATAGTAATATGGGGCATTACATAGTCCCCCACTTCGAGGAAATTTGTCTCGAAATTAACTTTAATCATGTAACTTATAATTTTATTTATTTGTTTACCTTCTCATAACTTCTACATAATATTATTTATAATAACTAGTATAATGGCTTCCCAAGAGACCTGAATGTGTGTTAAAAGTTACATAAAATTAACAGGGGAAGTATAAGTACTTTCAGGCTCTTCTTCCCCAGCTTGTGGAACCATGCTTAAATCATATCAAGCTACGAGAGCCCCAAATCTCAATACTTCATCTACCCAATGTATTCATATAATGATTGTATGCAATATAATATGAATTAGTAAAGCTAAAGAGGCATAAATTAACTATGTCATACATAAATTAGAACTCCCCATAATAGTTCATGTGCTAAAGATGTGGAGAAATTACTTGATGGGAAAAATGTTTGAGGTAAGGATACACTACAGTGATCTCCAATATTTATTTCAACAATAGAATTCAAATTTCAAGCAAACAAAATGGCTAGATTTTTTCAGTGAATATTAGTTTTATATTAGACATATTAGAGGGAAGGAGAACTAGTTTTCTCTTCACTCAACAAAATATTACATGCTAATAAATTCTACATTCATTATTATGCTAAAATTGGATTTGTGAGACAAAATTCTTAAGGATATTAAATCCGATGAGAATTATCTTTAGATTCAAATAATATTATAGCAAGAGAATGCATGACATAAGTATAAGGGATATAATTTGGAAGATAATTTGACTCTTATGTATAAAAATAGAATGTATGGTTTTAATTCTTATGAATTAAGGAAACTAGTTTGAAAATAAATACATAAAGTTCCATAAGCTAAACATATTAGCTATTAGAAAAAATGTAGTAGTAAGAAGTCAATATATTTTTCCAAGAATGAGAAATAATGTGGTTGATTATATAGCAAGGTTATAAAGTGTCAAAGAGTGAAGGATTAGCATATACATCTAATATGTTTGTTGCAACCATTACCAATTCCATTGTGGAAATGGGAAGTGGTAACTATTTATTTAATCACTAAGTTGTATTAAAACTAAAAAAGAGAAATGATATAGTGAAATGAGCAAAAAAACAAACAAAAAACACATCGAATCAATTTTTACCTTGAAAACTCTTGCCTATTAAAATTGATACCTAAATAAATATCTATTATTCCTTTGGCCAATTCATTCAAATAATATGTCTCTTAAAGAATTTTATAGTGGGTTTATTCAATACATTAAATAGGTTTCATCATATCAAATACCATGGGAAAATACTATGGTTTATCCAATGCCATGAGCATGTAAACCATCAATGGTAATCCCATCAATGACTAAATCAATGTCACCTTAACTACTTTATGTCGAAATAAATATTAACACAACAACCTCTCATTTTAAACTTTAATTGGGACAAACATATACCCCTCTCAAATTTTACCAACTAGGTATTTAGAAATACAACATGCCCTATATAAATTTGTTTTATGTGTATATTTTATGTTGATGATTCATCAAACAAGTGTTATGCATGCCTATAAAAATCCTTACTACTGTATTCCCATTTACACATGATTTTACAATTCGTTGTTGTGCCAACAAGCTTATTCTTCATTTCATTCCACCTCCAATGATTCTATTCACACCTCCATAGATTTCCATTTAATTTTTTTTTGTATGCTTCGATGAAAATGGTCCACTTGCCAACAATAACACATTCAATTTCTTAATTGATCCCAATATAAAACCACTCTCGTGAGAGAATCTAGGTTTACTGGGCCCTTATTCACCATCTAGGGAACACCCAAGTCAACCTCACTGAAGATTCCAAGCCTACCAGCCTCTAATACAGAGAGTTAAAAATAAGAGATAGAAATAACTAAGCAAGATAGAAACATGAAATACACACAAGCACTTAGAGCCAATATTTAACTCAAACAAACTCTTAACCAGGAAAAATAAATAATACCCAAATAGACATCTATCATTTCCTTAGCTTAAACAATTTTAAAATAAAAAGGCTTCATCACATCAAATACCATGGGAAAATACTATGGATTACCTAATACTTTGGCCCTATAAACCACCAACATTGAACCCATTGAATGATAGAATTAAATATATCTTGATTACTTTATGATCAGGTTAATATAAGCATTTACAATGTAGTTCTTCAAGTCTTTAAATATACTTTATCATATGCTAGTGCCATAGGAAAATACTAGGTGTTGCCCATAAAATGTAAATGATAAACACATTATTAATTGTACCATGGTTATCCTAATTAATCTACTACCAAGTAAAGATTAACCCAACATTTTCCCCTTTAAACTTGACTTGTGATAACCACCTACGTCCCTACAAAGTTGACTAACTTGGTATTTGGGAATAAAACATGCTTCCTGTCACCCGATTCTACAACTAGACCTTATGCTAGTGATTCATCTAACTAATGGTATGCATGCCAAAATAGGTCTTACCACCATATGTCCATTTACTCGCAACTTCAAATTGCATGCATATATGCTCGAAGAATCTACATAGTTATTTAACTATGTTGTAGCTCCTAGAGATAGCCTTGAGTTGCAAAATACCAATGCCTAGGACATCTTAAAATCAGAGGTTAAATGTGGGAAATTGTATAAATTCCTCTGACAGAATACGGGTCAAGAGAACGATGGTTTTGGTGGTCCAAGAATGGAGAATACCATCTGAGCATGAGCCAAGTGAATTCCCCAAATAGTGAGAGGGCTCTGGAGGCTGTGAGGTTGATGGATTTTAGATGGGCCAAGTATGAAACAACGAGTAAAAGCTTTAAAATGTGCAGAGGCGGTGAGGAAGAACGGAGAAGGAACCCACAAGAGAAGAGATAGACATAAGAGATTTAAGAATCACTCCCCTGTGACCTCACAGGAAACGAATATGAATGAGATATGGGCAATAACAGAGGTTTGTAGAGTGCAAATTAAGGGAGTGCGGAAAGCTTAGTACATGAGCGTTATGAAAACACGAATTCATGAAAAAAATTGCAAACTACCAGTAGCTACATTACACGGACCTTCAAAGCAGCATAGTATGAAAGATGATTATACATAAAAAGATATTACTGATAATAGAGGAAAACAGATACATACTACTCGTTGCGCCATCTGGAATCCAAATAAAAACGTTGTATTATATTAAGTTTCAAATATCTCTCTGTAGAAAATTGAATAATAGCTGAATTATTCACCGAGATTATCCTGATTACACACTATTTAAGTTTCATGCATAATATATAACCTCTTCTACGATTGATCATCAATTTGCGGAAATAGAAGCAGTCGCATGCGCACATTAAAACATAATCAAGCACACATATAACACAGTATGTAATGGGGAAAGCTAATAGCTGAAAACCCCCAACTATCTGTATATTATAATGATAGATAACATGTAACAATACATAGCACAAAGCTCCTCACAGCTCTCAGCACTATCTCACATGCTACACACAAACTAGCTCAGATATGAACAAGTCACAAGTTCAAATCTCCTCCACAAGTCTACCTGCCTCTACTGCGCAATCCAAGATGAATAATGATGAGATCCAAGTTCGAATCCCTCTGTCTTGTACTGCACAATCCTCATTGACAATCTCAATCAATGTGTGTGAAAATCCCATGCACAGCTATAGTCACAACTGATAGTAGACTCACCCTTTCACCCACCTCTAACACTGGTCTCCACTGAACTGTCCATGCACTGAGTTAACTGATGTGTTATTTAGTTGATTTATGAGTTAATAATTAGTGAATTAATTAATAATTAATTCACACCACTCATCACTAGTGTATTTATCAGTTAGACTAAATACAACTAGTTCAACTAAGTTAAACCGAACACAACTCCACCAACTGTCTCATCAACTCCACCAAACTCTGCCACATGAGTTCTAACTGAAGTCAAACATGCAATAGCTCAACTAACCCTTAGGAAAAGCGTATTTCCTTCTGTCAGCTGCATGTGCCACATCCAAGCATCAAACTGAAGTGCTCCAAGAGGATAAGATAATGTTTATAGTCCATATATTATTAAGGGTTAATAATATTCGACTGTTCTATTTTTAGACTGGCAGTCTAAAAATAGATTCCACCCAATGTCTAAAAATAGAGGTCCATATATTTTTACCAACTTGACCAATCATCGATAAATAGCATCCTGCAACTCATAGACCATGATCCATATGTCTAAAAATAGACTTTGCGCCAAAAATAGCCTGCGGGCCCACTTAGTGAAGGCGACTTCTTTTCACTAAGCTCCATCATCTTGTTGCATTTTCAACACTTCCTCTCAACAAGATATGGATTATCTGCAACCCCTATCCTGCCTCTGTGGTATTCGAATTTTCTCCTGGTGAGCGCCTTCGTCAAGATATCAACATCTTGATCCTCCGTGGGAATGTATGAAAGTAACATGATTCTCCGCTGCACACAATCTCTGATATGATGGTACCTGATGTCGATGTGTTTGGATCTATCATGAAATACTGGATTAGCAGAGAGTTTAATGCAACTCTGGTTATCACAATAAATCACATAGTTAAGTGTGGTGTGACCAACACCCCGATCCAAGTTCATACCCCTTGGAGGGCATGTATGCCTAAGCCACGCCGTATACCTCACCGCTGAACCGAGTGTCACGGACTTGCCTCTGCCACCAAGAAACTCGTTTGTCAACCCGGGACATCGAAGATCCCTCCAGATGTGCTCTTTCTGTCTGTTGGGCTCCCCGCCCAATCAGCATTCGTGAAGCCACATAGCTTCACCTCATCGTCCTGTCTGTACCGCAAACCATATCCTGATGTGCCTCTAAGATAACACAATACATGCTTGCCTACCTTCCAGAAGATCTTGGTAGGCTTAACCATAGCTTGCGAAAGCTGGTTAACAACATAGCATATATTGGGTCGTGTATTGACCAGATACATAAGTGACCCCACCAACTGTCGATAAACAGTGGCATCCACTACCTCCGCTGAAGTAGCATCCTCCTTCCTCCAACCTCCAGGAAGAGGAGTATCAACAGGCTTGCAGCCATGCATGTTGAACTTCTCCAGTATCTCCCGGGCATATTTACCCTGAGAAACAAACAGTCCATCACTGCATTGCCAAATTTCCAATCCCAGGAAATAATGAAGGAGGCCCAAGTCCTTCATCTCAAACTCTCTAGCAAGATCCTCCTTGCATGAAAGTATCAACAGCTCATCACCCGTCAAAATAAAATCATCTACATAAAGTACAATGATCAGCAACTTACCCTCCACCACAATCTGGTATAGGTTAGGATCCGCCTCACTCTTGGAGAATCCAAGTCCGGTGAAATAACCGTCTATCCGTGTGTACCAAGCACGAGGTGCTTGTTTCAACCCATACAAAGGTTTCCTTGAGCTCCGCACACATGCGACCTACCGTCGAAATCTCGAAACCTTCGGCTACTCTATGTCGATGTACACCTCCCTCCTCAATGACTCTTACCGAGGAACATGGGCCTTCACATCCATCTGATGAATGTGCCACCCCATCTGCGCTGAGAGAGCAAGAATCATCTGTATGGAAGAATACCTTGCAACAGGTGCAAAGGTCTCCTCATAATCGATCCCCTCTATCCGTGAGAAGCCTCGAGCAACAAATCTTGCCTTGTACTTCTCCACAGTCCCGTCAGCTGCCTGCTTCACTTTGTAGAGCCATCTCGAACCCACCACTGATTTTCCTTCTGGTCTCGGGACAATCTCCCATGCAATGTTTCCGACAATCGAATCATACTCTTCCACCATGGCATCTACCCATGCGGGGTCCTCCACAGCTTCCTCGAAAGAGGATGGCTCTGTCACGACACATTTTCTCTCAAGAGCCATGTATCCAGTGTACCGGTCCGGTGACTGTCTCTGTCTGCGCTGTGCTGTAGGTGGTCCTACAACCTTCTCTGCATCTTGAGCCAGTCGCTCAGCTTCTGTAGTGCGCTTTCGCTCTCTGATGGTTGGCGCTGTATGAGTCATCTCTACCACTTCATGAACTTCCTCTTGTAGCTGATCCACATCCTGAAGCTCATCCTTAGGAACTAATAGCTCCTCATCTGCATGCAAGTGTGGCTTCCTCTCAAGCAAACACTTCATGGCTTTCTCCTCCTGAAATTTGATATCCCGTCGCACAACAGTCTTGCGACTGTCTGGAAAATACACACGATAGTTGTGGGGCGTATCAGTGTACCCCACAAATATCCCAACCTCTGCGGTCGGCTCCAACTTCTTCCTGGCATCCTTCGTCACATGAATGTAAACAAGTGAACCAAAAATCCTCAAATGGGAAATATCAGGCCTCTTACCAGAAAACGCCTCCTCGGGTGTACTCATGCCAAGTATCCTGTGAGGACAACGGTTCTGCACATATACTGCAGTATTGCATGCCTCTGCCCACAAGTGAATGGGTAGGCCCTGATCATGCAACATCGCCTGTGCAACACCCACGATCGTTCTATTCTTCTGCTCAGCAACCCCGTTCTACTGTGGGTTATGAGGTGCTATGAGCTCTCTTCGAATTCCTTCTGCGCTGCAAAAATCCTTGAATTCGCCAGAGATGAATTCACCACCATTGTCGCTCCTAAGAGCCTTCACCTGCTTCCCCGATTCTTTCTCAACCAGTGCCTTGAACTCACAGAACTTTGAGTATGTCTCGCTCTTCTTTTGCATGAAGAAGATCCAGCACTTACGAGAAAAATCATCAACAAATATCACATAATACCTGTGCTTTGCTGTCGAAGCTACTGAGAAAGGTCCACACACGTCCGTGTGAATTCTCTCAAGAATCGTCGTGGCATGACTGTCCTTCTTGTGAAAGGTGTCTTTCACAATTTTTCCTAAGGTGCACCCCTTGCACTGATCTGACTGCACAAGAGTGCCTTTAGGAAGCCTAGTAGAAATCGGGCCGCGAAAGATTCTTCAAAGCTCCATGGTGAAGGTGGCCCAATTCGAGTTGTGCTCGCCATCATCCCGGCTCACCACTCCTTCTGCCTTGCATGCCATTGCTACGCAGCCATCTACTTGCAATTGATAAAGGTTCTTGACTCGAACCCCTATCTTCCGGGTTTCTCCAGTTGTCTTACTACGCAGGAAAGCTTTTCCCTCGCTGAAGACAACATCATATCCCTTGTCTTCTAACATCGCCACAGATATAATATTCTTCTTCAATCCTGGAACATGCATCACTTCCTTCAATACGAAGGTTTTACTAGACTCCCTCTCAAAGGAAATGGTACCGATACCGGTCGCATTGTATCGTCCATTGTCGCCCAACTCAACATGCAACTGGAGATCTTTCTCCACCAAGTCACTGAAAAGATTCACATCTCCCGTCATGTGAACGGAAGCGCCACTATCAAAATACCACCCCGATCCTAATGCACTAGACACCATGCATGCGATCAATGAGAAGTCCAACTCAAATTGCGAGGCAAGAGCCTCACCAGCTACAGCTCCAGCAGCCTGCTTGTTCTTCTTCTTCTGTGGACAATTTGTGGCGTAATGTCGATGCTCGTGACAGTGAAAACACTTCACTTTGGACATGTCACGCTCTTTACCATCCACACTGGATTGAGAAGCATTCTTCTCGCCCTTCCCCTTCCTTGCTTTGGCAACCAAAGCGCAATCCTCTTCATCAGATGCCTTTGATGAAGATCCATCCCTGGTACTCCGCCTTATCTCCTCTTGCACAAGATCCGACCAAAGTCGCTCCCATCCTGGCAATTTCTCCTAACCATTGACAGAGTCCTCATAGCTATTCCAACTCTTTGAAAGCCCAAGGAGAGCCAAGCTCACCAAGTCTTCTTCATCCACACTAATTCCTACACTCCCAAGCTCATCCCTGCAGTGGAAAAACTTTGTCAAGTATACCGGAATAGTGTCATTCTTCTCCATCTTTATTTTCTTGAGTTTATCCTTGAGCGCCAACTTCCTTTGGTCACTCTTTCTTTGGAACAGATCTATCAAAGCTTTCCACATCAAGAATGGAGAAGCTTTACCATGCAGGCTGGATACTATGTGATCCTTCACGCCCTCTAACAAAATCCTTCGACACCTTGCTGTCTTCTTTTGCCAAGCCTCAACCAAGGTAGCATCGCTAGAAGAAGGCTTTGGAACTTTAGCATCTATGAACTCCTTCAACCCATTGTCATCTAGCACTTCCTCCATCCTATCTCTCCATGCAATATAATTCGAGCTGCCTTCAAGAGCATACTCCAATCGCAATCCTTGATAAGACATTTTGACTTTGACACCAAGAAAACACTGCTGCAAATTCGAATTCCACCAGCTCAAAACTCAACCGCTTCTGATCTGTGAGAAAAAATTATTTCTAGCACAGAGATCGAATGTAGGGGCATTTACTGGATATATCACCTTTCAAAGAAAGGATGGATCCAGAGGCTACCTGGCCCGCTTACAGACTCTGTCTACCGAAATAAATTGTAATCACTGTAATAGATCCGATGATCAATACTTGCTCCGATACCATGTAGAAAATTGAATAACAGCTGAATTATTCACTGATATTATCCCGATTACACACTATTTAAGCTTCATGCATAATACATAACCTCTTCTAAAATTGATCATCAATTTGCGGAAATAGAAGCAGTCACATGCGCACATTAAAACATAATCAAGCACACATATAACACAGTATGTAATGGGGAAAGCTAATAGCTGAAAACCCCCAACTATCTGTATATTATAATGATAAAGAACATGTAACAATACATAGCACAAAGCTCCTCACAACTCTCAGCACTATCTCACATTCTACACACAAACTAGCTCAGATATGAACAAGTCACAAGTTCAAATCTCCTCCACAAGTCTGCCTGCCTCTACTGCGCAATCCAAGATGAATAATGATGAGATCCAAGTTTGAATCCCTCTGGATTGTACTGCACAATCCTCATTGGCAATCTCAATCAATGTGTGTGCAAATCCCATGCACAGCTGTAGTCACAACTGATAGTAGACTCACCCTTTCACCCACCTCTAACACTGGTCTCCACTCAAATGTCCATGCACTGAGTTAACTGATGTATTCTTTAGTTTATTTATGAGTTAATAATTAGTGAATTAATTAATAATTAATTCACACCACTCATCATTAGTGTATTTATCAGTTAGACTAAATACAACTAGTTCAACTAAGTTAAACCGAACACAACTCCACCAACTGTCTCATCAACTCCACCAAACTCTGCCACATGAGTTCTAACTGAAGTCAACCATGTAATAGCTCAACTAACCCTTAGGAAAAGCGTATTTCCTTCTGTCAGCTGCATGTGCCACATCCAAGCATCAAACTGAAGTGCTCCAAGAGGAAAAGATAATGTTTATAGTCTAAATATTATTAAGGGTTAATAATATTTGACTGTTCTATTTTTAGCCCAGCAGTCTAAAAATAGAAACCGCCCAATGTCTAAAAATAAAGGTCCATCTATTTTTACCAACTCAACCAATCATCCATAAATAGCATCCTGCAACTCATAGACCATGATCCATATGTCTAAAAATAGACATAGTCTAAAAATAGACTTTGCGCCAAAAATAGCCTGCAGGCCCACTTAGTGAAGGCGACTTCTTTTCACTAAGCTCCATCATCTTGTTGCATTTTCAACACTCTCCCAAATACGTATCTTAGAGCACAGGGAGCACAATCATACAAAACTACAGCAAAATTCTTCCAAACTTGCAGAACACGACTTTCATCTTAGAACTTACTATATATAGAGTTCTTCTTGGGGGTTTATAGTACTTAATCATTTGTGATCAACCCATACTATGAAATCAAAAAAATTCAACCTAACTTACAGAGCGTACATTGAGAAACTACTTATGTACTAAGAGAATTAAAACATGAATGGGGTGAAATTGAGATTTCACTAGCAAAATCATCAAAATTAAACAGAAATAAAAAAGGACATGGTTACTGATTGAGGCCAATAATGGGAGCCTTCAAGACGGTATGCCGAGGAGCAGTCATAGGTGGATAGGTCGACTGCCATTTTACAATTCCATCTATTTCCTAAAAATCTCCACTCCCTCAGTCTGGTGGTTTCCACTTAATCCCTTATGAAGAGGCCTGTCATACTGAGCGCACTTGGTTCTTTAGCGAGATCTCTTGAGAAGACGGCACAAAACACAACTGCATGTTCCACCTCAAAAGCCCATGCAGTATTTTTGAATTGAAAAACAAGAACTAGATTTCGGATGGGTTCTCAAGTGGTAAGCGGTATCGAAGAGGGGGGTTGCAAAATGAAACAAGGACCGTTAGATGAGGAGAGAGTGATTGGAGATGGAGGAAAGGTGGAGTGTGGTGAGGAAATTATTATGGTGGGGCCAAACCGCTTCCTACAGAACACAACTATTTACCATGAAGCAGTAAAGGTAAACTCTAAAATGTGCGATGTGCAAAGCATGGGGAGAAGGTAAGTGACGTGGAGGGAAGGTAGCACCTGAAAACATCGAAAGTTAAAAAAATAGGTTGCAGGCACTTCAAAGGTAAATTTAAAAAAATTCGATGTGATATATCGCAAATCAACAATCGCAGATTTTAAGTTTTAGTTGTGATGTGAAAGGTTATAATATGCGATCTTTGATGGATGGAGGGGAGAAGAGGGTGATGTGGTTGAATGTGGGACCCAACGACTGCCCACAGATTTCAATTTTTAACACTAAACAATGGAGGTAAACTTTAAAGGATGTGAAATGCGAAGCGCGGGGAGGAGGCAAGAAACATGGCAAGGGAAAGTGGGGGACGGAACTGTTGTGGTGGGGCCAAACGCCGCATCGAAAATTGAAATAAATGCACTGCGGGTGCCTAAACAGTAATTTTTAATGTTTGCGAAATGCAATGGATGGTGGGGGAGAAAGGGGTGACATGTCATGGGGACTGGCCCACTTTAATCGCAATCGAGGAGATGGGAAATGCAAAGGAGAAACATTGATATAGCGGCGAAAGAAGGTAAAGTATAGAAATGAAGTGGAAAAGCAGAAAAGGTAAGGTTTAGTGATTTTCAAGGGAAACAGAATGAAAGGGATTGTGGCGGGTGGCTGGGTCCCACCGCCATCGCACATCGCACTTCGGAATTTTTAAATTTTACCCTTTGCGCCTATCTTGCAACACTTGCGCTCTTGGACTGCGATTTTAATCTTCGTCATTGACCGATGCTTGGATCAATGGTCCTCACTGCTCCCTTGTTGTTTTTCTAGGCTTAATTATTTCTCTGTTGCCTTTGTCTTCGCGAATGATAATTGTTTCACTACCTCTGCCCTGTGATTTCCCTATAGGGACCACTTCTCCATGTTATGTGCGATCGTAGGACAACATTGGATCAATTTGGGGAAGACGTGTTGTTCTAAGTGCATTAAGGACCTACATACCCTGAATGCCTATGCTTTATTGGGCCCATGGAGTCACAAATACATATTGATTAGACAAATTTTTATACCAGCAATCAAGTGGACGCAAAAATGGAAGATGAAATGAAAGATGAAATGGGAGGAACGTAAACAAAATGGAGTATAGATAGTGGGATTATATATACAATGAGTTGGATTATCTCTCGTTAGTGATGAAAATAAAACTTGAGGAACTGCCCATTCACGGGCGCCTCAAGTATATCTCCTTCTAAGTTCTCTAGGGAAAAAGTATTGTTTCCTTTTACCTCTACCACCATGAAAGGACCAAACTAGAGGGGGTCTCATTTCCCATGTTTCCCTTTGTTCGCTCTCCTGACATCCCATCGTAGCACCAAATCCCCTACCTAGATTTCTCTATCTTTAGCTCTTTGGTCAAATAAGCCTTTCATTTTTTCTTTATATTCTGCCAGTCTGAGGCTTACCTGCTCCCGGGTTTCATTCAACTCCACCAATTGAGTCATTATTTGGATAAGGTCGTTTGGCTCCTCCTTAATTTCTTGTAAGAATCAGGCCACAGGTAACACAAGTTGAATAGGGAATATTGTGGCCCTACCATACACTAGCTCATAAGGGGACTTTCCTATGGATCTTTTCGCGGTGATGCAATTTTCCTAGAGTGCGAACTTGAGCTGGGAATGCCAATTATTTTGATTTTCGTTGATGGTCTTCTTCAAGATCCTCACTAGTGTCTTGTTAGATGATTCTGCCAGCACATTCCCCTATGGGTAGTACGCAGTGGAGTGGCCCAGCAAGATGTTATAACGCTGACAAAAATTAACAAATTTAGCTGACTTGAAAGCCTGGGAATTATCTGTAATGATTTTTGTCTGAACCTAGCTATAATTTTCTCCTCCAGGAACTTGATCACCACCAAATTTTTAACATTTCTTGCGGGCATAGCCTCTACCCACTTGATGAAGTAATATGTAGAAATGTGGATCCATTGATGTTGATTGTTAGACGTAGGGTGAATCTCTTCTACGAAGTCAATCCCCCATTGTTTAAAAGGTTCCTCAACAGGCACTGGAATTAATGGTAGGGGTGCCTACCTTTTTTTTGAGTGAACCCCTGGCACTTCTCGCAGGCTCGGACTCAGGCATATACATCGCCAAACAACTTAGGCCAAAAGAACCCTGCCTTCAGGATCTTGTGTGCAGTGGATCACCAACTATAATGCCTGCCACATATCCCTTCGTGGAACTCGGTCATCATGTGGTCAAATTATTGCTTTTCCAAACAATATAATAATATTCACACCAGGTCTCTCCAATATAGTCGCTCATCTGCCACAATGTACTTTTGAGACCTCACTCTTAAAGTGCGATACTTGGTTTTATCATAGTGAGGGGGACACCTCAGTGTTAAAAGATATTCCACTATATATTTATACCATGAGGATAGGAGGTACTTGACATGTGTTTTATGAGCGGAATATTATATGCCTTGTTGTGCACTTGTGTCCTCCTGTGCCTCTCCTCCTATCATAGACAGATTTATTCCTAGAGCTTGACAGTTAGATTCAAAAAGGATTTTTTCCAACCCCTGGCCTTTGACGAGTTTAGTAGGATTTATCTCCAGTTCGTACTCCTGGATCTTAGCTATCCATTTTCCTCTCTTCCCTTCACTGTCACCCTATACTAGAATATCCTTCACTGCTGCAGTGGGTACATAAGTTGTTATTGATGATTGTAACACATACACCCAAAATTCCTTCAGCGATTTTACCAGAGCGTAAGCTTTCTTCTCCAAGATATCATATTTTAGTTCAGCGTCTTGTGGGAATTGACTGAAGAATGCAATGGGCTATTCATGCTCATCGGCATTTTTCTATAAAAGTACTGCATCTATTGTGTGAGGAGAGGCAAAGGAGAAAATCATGAACAACTTCCCATAATATGGACTTGCCAGCACCAGAGCCTCTGCAAAGGCCTATCTGACCCTATTGAGAGAGTCCCTAGACTCAAGGGTCCATCTAACTTCATTATTCTTCTTCAACATCCCGATGATGTTTTGAACAATCTCGGCATAGTTGGGAATGAACCTTCTGAGGAAATTTATTCTTCCCAAGAACACCTGCACTTATTTTTGTTTCTTGGCAGGGGAATTTCGTTTATCACCTATACCTGCTTCGGGTTGATTTTCACTCCTTCCTTAGTTACTATATGCCCCAACAAATTTCCTTCCTCCAAGGAAAACATGGATTTTTGAGGGTTTGGAGACATGCCATACCTACGTCATTTATCAAAGGTTCACCGAAGGTGCTCTAAATGTTCAACATCACCCTTTGAAAAGATGGTGATGTCGTCCAGGTAGATCACCAAAAACTTGTCTTGCTCTCCTATGAAATCAATTTCCATCGCTCGTTGGAATGTGGCACTGACATTTATCAGGCCAAAGGGCATTCTGGCGTACATGAAGGTCCCCCAAGGTGTAGTGAACACCTTCTTTTTTTGTTCTTCTGAGAGCACTGCCACCTGATTATATCCTGAGAAGCCATCCATCATGGACATGTGGGAGGATCCCACCACCTTTTGCAAGATGTGGTCCATCTTCGGGAGGGGATAGTTATCTTTGAGTGAGGCCCTGTTTAGATTGTATAAATCCACGCAATGCCTAATTTCACCATTCTTATTTCTAACAGGCACCAGGTTTTCCACCCATTCGGAGTACCTTAGAGGGACAATGATCTTGACCAGGTTTTCCTTTTCAATGTCTGGGAGAAGAAGGGGATTGATCTGTCTTAGCTTTTTCTTATTAGGCTTGGCGTCCCCTTTCAGTGGTATATTTTGATGTATAATATCAATATCAAAAGTCTTCAGATCTTGGTATGACTAGGTGAAGACATCACTATATGACTGAAACAGCCTAAGGCACTGATCTTGGTATTATTCAGGGACCCCTTTTGATAATTTTACCACATTTGGATCTTCCTTTGTCCCAATGTTCATGTCCCTGACACGCTTGTCGAGGGTAAGTTTGTTGGGATTCACCGCAATATCATTCTTATCAAACAGTCTCTCTAATGGCACAAGACACCTAGGGATGGCATTTCCCTTTAATTGTAGAACATGGTGCCCAGCCAGTGTCTCTTCCCATCTAGTTTTTGGCTCCTCACTGTCTTCCTCCAGAACTAAATCGATCGCCATATTTTAGAACTTTCCCACCATTTCCATAAAATGCTGGACCTGCTCTTCATCTTCGAAGACTTGCCATTTCTTAACGTTGTTCGGAATGGAGGGGCGGTATCGCACTTCAACCTCATATCTGAGCAAAGGATTCTGCAGGGGGGTGGGGGTGGCGGAAATTGCTAGGAGCCATAGCTAATGAGTCCGCCATTATGTTTTTTTCCCTTGGCATGAACGGAATGTTAAAATCAGAAAAAAATTTCTCAACTAAATCTCATACCTCATTCCTGTAAGCTCTAAGCCGCAAGTGTTTAGTTTGGCATTGGCTCCTGACTTGCCTCACTACAATCTCTAAATATCCAAACACCTTGAGGTTCTTTATGTCCATGTTTAGCACTGTCTACAACCCCAACAACAGGGCTTCATACTCAGCCACATTATTTGTGGCTTCGAATTCTAGCTTGAAGGAAAGGGGAACCAAGCATCCTTCTAGTGATATCAAGAGTACCCTAACCCCCTTTCCTTCCCATGAGTAAGCTCCATCAAACTGCAAGGTCCATATTTCATTTTCCTCTCTGCTCCTAGGATTCTTCGGGATTAGAGGACATATCTTTGTTTCTTGCAAAAAAAATTAATCTTCCTCGAGCATAAGACAAGAGAACTCACCCTCCTAAGTATATACTTGGGAATTTGTGGAACCATTAGCTTTGGTGACCATATTCATGAATCTGGACTCATGGTATAATCGTCATTCATGCCCACCGAATACTAGAATAGTGGAATAGGTGAGGGCAAGTTTATGGATCCTCCAATCTTGGTACCCCAGGATTTGGACAACAACATTCGAAACCGAGCTGGGATATTAACCACAACAATGTCCATTACCACGCTTTTGGCTAGAATTTACTACCAGATCTTTTGTCATGCCCAACCATTTCACCCTCTTGGAATCAAAGTAATATAGATCTTTATAAGGCCTAGTGATCTACAACCCCAAATACTCCATGACAGACAATGGAAATAGATTATGTGAAGCCCCAGAATCTAGCATGCAGTTGTGCAATAACAGGTCATGTATAACTAGAGTCACATAGAATGGAGGAGTGGCTGAATCCAACTCTTCTACATGAGGTCCAAAAAATACCATGGGTATTTCTTCTTGGATATTGATGTTGTCAATTAGAGGGCCTACACCCTAGGGAAGCATGAATTGAGAGACTTGGGCTTTGTATGAAGGTTGTTTTAAGAGCTCAATCAGGGGGATCGGGATATTGACCTTTTCTAATTCTTTCTAGAGGCTAAAGGCCGTGGGAGATTTTTCTGTGACAACTTCTTTGAACTTCTCTTTATGAGGGTTGAGCAGTTTCAAGGCTATAGCTGTGGATCTCACATTTTGAGGAGGATCATAGCCATGTTTTGAGGAGGTGGGCGTAGAGGATTTAGGATGGATAGACTCTTCTAAATGCCTTTTCCCCTTGCTGGAAGAAGAAGAAGGGGTCTCCTCTCTTGATGTTGACTCTTTGTCTTGTTCTTGCACTTAGGTTCTCTTCCTGGAGGACCTGAGATCATACATCTTATGGAGTTGAGCTTGCATGAGATCCACAAATTGCCTGTAGTAATTGTCAATATCTCGATCCTATAGGGGGGCTTCCTCTCTTCTGGCTCTTCTTGTAGGGTGAGTTCACCTTCTTCATCCTTTGAGTAAGCGAGGAATTTATCTTCATGACTGTCTGTGTCTTCCTCGGTCTATCCCTCCATTTCCTCTTCCAAGTATAGAAGAGGTTGGTTGTGATCTTGCTGCTCTTTCCTTTCTCGATGCAACAATTGTAGAGGGGGCTTCCGATACTAGGGATTAAACCCACAGTTTGGAATCATTTGGTTAGGACAAGGAGGGGAATTCTTGGCCTCCAATTCAAGCTTCTCCAACCTATTTGAGAGGTTATTTATAATCTTATTCATCTCTTCAATTCTATACTCATGTGATTCCCTCTCTTGATTAGAGATAGAAGCCTCCTTCCTACCCCTTATTTTGGCTTCATTCTTTGTCTTGCCTTTGAATTTACCAGTAGAAGAAAAGTTTACTTCCACCTTCAGTGCATCAGTCTGAATCTGATCGAGAGATGCAAACTTTCTCTCTCTCAGTGTGAACCCAAACTCTGGTTCAAAAGCTCCTGCGAAAACCACCTTAGAAGCTACTTAGGGAGGCTTTATTTCAGCAGGAAGATTATTATAAAGCTTATTGAACCTCTTTATAAATTCGGTTGCATCCTCATTGTGTCTCTTCTTAAAAGAATTGAACTTTGTGAGGAGATATCCATTATCCCTATTTTCTCCCCATTTTAGTGTGAAGGAATTCTCCATTTCGTCCCAAGTGGTGATCGTGTGATCAAAAATATATTTTAACCATTTCCGAGCCTCTCCATCCAAGGATTGGACGAAAAGACTCAACACCACATATAGGTGCTCTACGTTTACGTTCTCAACAAAGGCGCAAAAGTTTTCAATATGTCTCTGCGCAAAAGTACTATCTTCCCTGGTGAACGAAGGCAGGAGCTTTAGATAATATTGACGCATGTTATTCAATACTTGAGGTAAAGCAAATGGAGCATATTTATTGAGGAGGAAGCTAGGTACAGCCATGAGGGGTGGTGGAGGTAAATTTTGAGGATGAATTGGATGTGCTATAATAGGTGTGTTGAATAGAGGTTGATATATTTATTTGTAAAAGGCTATGGAGTACTAAAACTTCTTTAATTTCTTCGGCCTTAGTAGTAGGGTGCAAGGGAGGAAAAGAAATATCAGCAGATCTAGCTGCATTTTTTGTGGTTGAACTGGCTAAAGCAAAGGCTTCTGGAGAATACTCAAGTACACGTGTTGTGGTGCTAGGACCATAGATGTTAGCTTTTTGAGATGAGGAAGGTGAAGCTTCTAAAGTAAATGAGGGAAGGTTAGCTGGGCCTGGTTTATTCTCCTTCCAGACTCTCCTAAATAAAATATTTTCAGGATCAGACATAGAAGGGTTTTTCTACTGGAAAGTATCTGATCGAGTATGTGGTCTTTTGTAAGCCAAGATTATAACTGACTTAAACATTTATAACAGTGGAGTTGCCAAGGTGAGTGATATGCAACTCTCAACCCTTCATTCTCACCTGATTGAAGGGTGAATATAATGTCATATCCCAGGGAAAATATTTTCTAATTAGTTTCCCCAGTAATGGCACCAGAAAGATGTTGTATCTCCTAGAGACAGCCTTGAGTTGCAAAAGAATAGTGCCTAGGACATCTTAAAATTAGAGGTTAAATGTGGGAAATTGTATAAATGCCTCTGACAGAATATGGGTCAAGAGAACGATGGTTTTGGTGGTTCAATAATGGATAAGACCCTTTGAGCCTGATTCATGTGAATTCCCCAAAAAATGAGAGGGCTCAAGAGGCTGTGAAGCTGGTGACTTTTAGATGGGCCAAGTATGAAACAACGAGCAGAGGCTTTAAAATGTGCAGAGGTGGTGAGGAAGAATGGAGAAGGAACCCACAAGAGATAGGCATAAGAGATTTAAGAATCATTCCCCCCGTGACCATAGAGGAAACGGATATGAATGAGATATGGGCAACAAATGAGGTTCGTAGAGCGCAAATTAAGGGAGTACGACAAGCTCAATACATGAGCATTAACAAATGAGCGTTATGCAAACATGAATTCATGAATAAAATTTCAAGCTACCAACAACTACATTACATGAACCC
This sequence comes from Pinus albicaulis, assembly GCA_034641835.2. Taxonomy (NCBI): domain Eukaryota; kingdom Viridiplantae; phylum Streptophyta; class Pinopsida; order Pinales; family Pinaceae; genus Pinus; species Pinus albicaulis. Next base: position 83,471,884 of record MU968411.1, read on the forward strand.
TCAAAGCAGCATAGTATGACAGATAATTATACATAAAAGGAGATTACTAATAACAGAGGAAAATGGATACATACTATTAATTGCACCATTTGGAATCCAAATAACAACGTTGTATTGTATTAAGTTTCAAACTACTTTCCCAAATATGTATCTCAGAGCACAGGAAGCACAATCATACAAACTACAGCAAAATTCTTCCAAAATTCTAGAACCCTACTTTCATCTTAGAACTTACTATATATAGAGTTCTTCTTGGGGGTCTACAGTACTTAATCATTTATGATCGACCCATATCTATGAAATCAAAACATCCTACCTAACTTACAGAACATACATTAAGCAATTACTTATGTACTGAGAGAATTAAAATAGGAATGGGGTGAAATTGAGATTTCACCAGCAAAATCATCAAAATTGAACTGAAAACAGAAAGGACATGGTCGCCCATTGAGGCCAATAATGGGAGCCTTCAAGACGGTATGGCGAGGAGCGGTCGTAGGTGGACAAGCCGACTGCCATTTTATGATTCCATCTATTGCCTGCAAACCTCCACTCCCTCAGTATGGTGATTTCCAATTAATCCCTTATGAAGAGGCATGTCATACTGAGCACACCTGGTTATTTAGTGGAGATCTCCTGAGTAGACCGCATAAACCACAACTGCATGTTCTGCCTCAAAAGACCATGCGGTATTTTTGAATTCCAAAATAGGAACCGGATTTCAGAGGGGGTCTCAAGTGGTAAGCGGTATCAGAGAGGGGGGTGTGAAATGCAACAAGGACCGTTAGATGAGGAGGTAGTGATTGGAGATGGAGGAAAGGTGGAGGGCGGTGAGGAGAGTATTAAGGTGGGGCTAAACCGCTGCCTGCAGATTGCAACTCTTTACCATGAATCGATAAAGGTAAACTCTAAAATGTGCAATGTGCAAAGCTCGGGGTGAAGGTAAGTGACGTGGAGGGAAGGTGGGACCTGACCGCATCGCAAGTTAAACAAAATAGGTTGTGGGCACTTCAAAGGTAAATTAAAACAAATGTGATGCGATATATTGCAAATCGGCAATCACAGGTTTTAAGTTTTAGTTGCGATGTGAAAGGTTATAATATGTGATATGCGATGGATGGCAGGAGAAGAGGGTGAGGTGGAGGAAGGTGGGACCCGACCGCTGCTCGCAGCTCATTTGTTTTAACACTAAAAAGTGGAGGTAAACTTTAAAGGATGCAAAGTGAGAAGCGCAAGGAGGAGGTAAGAAATGTGGCAAGGGAAAGTGGGGGTGGAACTGCTGTGGTGGGGCCAAATGCCACATCGAAAATTAAAATAAATACACTGCGGGCGCATAAACGGTAAGTTGTAATGTTTGCGAAATGAGATGGATGGCGAGGGAGAAAGCGGTGACGTGTCAGGGGGACTACCCCACTTTAATCGCAACCGAGGAGATGGGAAAAGTAGAGGAGAAACAATGATATAGCAGCGAAAGAAGGAAAAGTAGAGAAATGAAGCGGAAAGACGGAAAAGGTAAGGTTTAGTGATTTTCAAAGGAAATGGAATGAAAGGGAGTGTGGCAGGTGGCTAGGTCCCACTGCTATTGCACATCACACTTTGACATTTTTAACTTTGACCCTTTGTGCCTATCTTACAACACTTGCGCTCTACTACTACGATTTTAATCTCCGTCGTTGACTGATGCTCAGATCAACGGTCCTCACTGCTCCCTTGCTATTTTTATCTCTTAACTGTTTCTTTGTTGCCTTTGTCTTTGCTAATGATAACTGCTTCAATGCCTCTGCCCTGTTATTTCCCTATAGAGACCACTTCTCCATGTTTTGTGCGATCGCAGGCCAACAACCTATATACCATGTACACTAAATAGAAATAAATTATTAAGCACTCTTTAATCGAGTACTTCTTCTCTTCCACTCTATGTCCATGTGCTTCCTCGATTAAACTACTCTCACTAGAGAGTCTAGATTTGCCTTTCTCTACTACCAAAGGTGAAATCCAACATAACTAAAAAAGTGACTTCAAAAATAACAAAAAGATGACAAAATGCACAAGATATTTTTACCCTTGAAAGCTTTACTAAACAACCTCAACAATAAGTTTATTCATGAATGAAACAGATTATCATAAATACTCTATAATTGAGTTAAAATTATCCAAACAAATTTCTAAAACAACATAACTTAATGGTAGAAAGAAGTTTGACCTAAACTTTAAATAAAATCAAATAAAAATAAAATATCTAAAATATTATATTGAAAAGATAAAAAAAATTATATATATTTAAATAAAAAATCTTATATAAAAGATAATTTTTTTTATATCATTAAATAAAATTTTAAAAAAATACATAAATCTTTTATATATCCTAAATTATTTTTATTTTTTTCAGTTTACCATATATTCTTCTATTTACATGAAAGTTAATAGATAAAAAACAGAAGAAGTCACATATATAAGATTACGGAGCTACCTTACAAATAAGTAGATGCATTTAATACTTTTGACCAAAGAAAAATATTAGGAGAGGTAAGTTCTTGCATTCCAACTCAATGTTATTTCAGGTAAGATTCGGGAGCTACCTTACACATGAGTAGATGCATTTAATACTTTTGACCAAAGAAAAATATTACGAGAGGTAAGTTCGTGCATTCCAATTCAATGTGATTTAAGGAAATTGTCTTGATTGTGGTAAGAGGTTGCATTCTAAATCAATGTAATTTTATGAAGTTGTTATGATTGTGTTAAAAGTTTGCATTTCAAATCAATGTAATTTTATGAAATTTTTATGACTATTTAGTATTTGTATTTCAAATTAATGTTATTTTATTAAAAGTTATTTTAAATATTTTACGATGAAGTTAAGATTAGTATTTGAAATATAGTTCTTCATGTTTTTTAAATAAATTATTATATATTAGTATTATGGATAAATATCATGAGTTATCGATTATTTTAGGTTATTTTAATTACTTTATGACGAAGTTAAAATTAGTAATTAATGATATAGATTTTTAAGTTTTCTAATAAACTTTATTACATATTAGTATTGTGAACCAACACCATGAGTTATCCATAAATGGTTAATGATAAACATATCATTGACTTATCAAGATTGTCCTAATTACTTGATGATCAAACATACATATATATTACATATTAAGTAAAATTAATTTAAAAAAGCTTATATAAATAGATGAAATTTTTATATGTATTCCAACTTTTTTTTTTCTGGAAAAACTTTAAAATATATACTTCTATTTACATGCAAGGTAATTGAGAAAAAAATACGAGAAGTCACATCTAGAAGATTATGGGGACTACTTTACACATAAGTGGAGGCCTATATTACTTTTGGCAAAAGAAAAATATTAGGAAAGGTAAGTGCTTGCATTCCAATTTAATATTATTTTATGAAATATTCATGATCACTAAGAGTCTCCATTCCAAATCAATATTATGGAGAGGTTGTATTGTAATAAATTTTATTTTATAAAATTTCCATGATTATATTAAAAGTTATTTTATAATACCTTTTTAAACATATAATTAATATATGTAATATTATAATAATTATTTTATACAAAATAGTTTTATTATTTTAAAATTTATAAATAGTGTATATTTTATAAATTTTAGTAATTAAATTTTTAAGTACAGATTAATTATTTATCCATAAACAAAATATTTTATAGATAAATTTTATTTATATTTATAAATGAGACATTTCATATATAAATTTTATATGAGTTTAAATGTAATTTTAAAAATAAATTACTATTATTATTATTTATAAAAAAAATTACAAAGTAAATATAATTTCATGAATTAATGAATAATATTTAAAAATGGTTAATAACAAAAAAAATACATCAATATAATTATAAATAAATTATTTCAATTTTTATTAAGTATTTTTTTATAAATAGTTAAGATAAATTTGATTTGATGGTTGAGTTGAGGTAATGTTAACAGTTGTTGTTAACCATTGTGGTTTTGGGCACCTGGTATTGGTAAATCATGGTTTGAGGTCATGGTATTACATGTAGTTGAAGTTCTTAAAAGGATTGAGGATTCTCCATTATATTGAGCGAGAGTGGTGAAGGCTCACTCGGTCAGGGCCAAGATGTTGGCTGACTTACTGTGATTTAGCCAAGGAAAATGATAGATCTATTATTTGCTGGTTTTTCCCCGGTTGAGTTTTTCCAGAGTAAATCATGATGTACATGGTTTGCATATTATTGTTGGATTATTATAATTATTTCTATCGTAATGTTCTCTTGACGGCATTGGACCCACCAACATTCAAGGGATCTCCCCAATATGTGGTCCGAATTATATCCCACATTGTTTGTGATAGGAGCCTCATCCAAAATATTGTTTGGTTGTAAAATTCATAAAAATTTGTCTTGGCTCTAACTTTCAACAAGAGAGAGGAGTGAAGTTGTGCCTTCAAAAAGCAAGCAAGTGTACCTGATGAGTGTTCGGTTGTAGGTGTGTCGACGTTCTTCTAATACAGAGGGAGAGAAAGAAGTGAGCATCTAAGAGAGAAGTAATAGTACCACCCTATTAGAGACACACACAAATAAGAATGATTCGTATAACATCCAGCAGAATAGTCCACAAAGATGCGATGATCATTACAACCATTATAACAAGAAAGATGTGTCTAACATCTAGTGGAATAGTCCAAAAGGATGCAATAGCTACAACAACTATTACAACACATTCTCAATATGATAAGTACTAAAATAACTGAAATAGATCAACTACTTTAGCACTGATGAAAGAAAATGCAAATTATAAACACCGAAAAAATAGTCTTACAAATATTCATAATCCATGCATGAAGAATGTGTTGGGCATGAGGCTTATGATATTAAGTAAAAGTTCCAAGACACATGTATGCAATGAACACCACTAGCTCTAATAGTGGAGAGTTGGAGCCACTCGCTCCCCAAAATAACTAGTGTGTCTCTATAATGCCTTGCAGGAGGAGCCAAGGTGAAAAGTCCTTTGCTCATGCAATGAGGGTGTATATATAAGCAATGAGGAGGTGATGCTTCACCTTCCTTGTGACTCTTTGAATACCCTCATGATTTTTGAACTTCCTATTACTTTTAAAATTTACATGACTCTTCATATTTTTGTACATGTCCTTTGGAATTCCACATTGCAATACATTTTTGAAGCATCAATTGCATAATCCACAATAGTGGTGTGGCTTGTGACAACTCGTGACATGACATGACATGGCACTGCTAACATGGACTTGTTGATGAGATGCTAATGTTAATCCATTCTTGCCGCTCCTTGTAGTATTTTTTAACCAGAATGATCTTATATCCAACTTCATATGGCTTAGAGGTAAGGATTCTTCAATGATATCAGGTCTTGACCTATGGTCGTGAACTGGTGTCCCTTTGCTTTCTCTTGGTTGATAAACTTGCATAATCAACTACAAATATGTCTTTGAGCATGTTTCCATTCTTCATCTCCTTATTCATCATTTTTTCATGGTATGATAAGGTACCTACATCTATAATTCACTCATGATGAGATGACCTCATTATGATAAACCCACAGTCTAATGTAATGCATGTGGATCCACTTGTTGAGACAAAACCAGGTGATATGCTGAGGGAGAGGCTCATTGATTGTGAAATTGCGTAGCTCAGGTAGTCAGGGGTGGCTTGATCCTTGAGGCCACATAATGCGCAATCCAGACTAGACTCAGGAAGAAAACTGTGCAGACTAGGAGCTCATTGTGACAGGCTGAGGGGATGGACACTGGTTCGACTTATTGCACAGTTCTAGGAGGAAGAGGAGGGTGGGAAATTGAAAAATTATGAATCTCGGGAACTTAAAAACCAAGCTTGAGGTCATATGTTGCATAGCACATAGTTAAGGCCGGGATGGAGGGTTGGATCACATAATTTTGGAGGTTAAGGTCCGGGCTTGAGCACTATAACTACGCAGTGCACATTCCTGGGAGGAAGGAACTATGCACTACACATTGTCAAGAGGCAGGGTCACAATAAGAGTGTTGAGACTACATAATGCACAGTTCAAGAGGGTCTAATGAGGCTAAGTGTCTTGGTCGAAAATCTTTTAAAAATATGACTAAGTGTGGGATCAGTGAGGATGATATGAATAGTGATAAGACATCAACTGTGATCACACACTTAGAATACTCGACAACACCAAAACATAGATTATCAAGGATACATGAAAAACATACTTCCCCTATTGCGACATCTTTTGAAAAGTGTGACACTAAAGATGCAATTTGCGATGACCGTGACGACACTTGTTTGACAATGCTTAAAACTTTGAGAATGAGTGTGACAGATGCTTACATGGTAGGATGAACTGGTTTTCAAAAAGATAACCCCTTGAAATCACCTAAAAAAAGCTTATATACATTATGTGACACTCAACATGTGAAAATATGACATTTTTATCTTCTCACAAAAGGGTCCAAAATGCTAAAAGAAAAAACCTAAAATGGATTTCATTGTTTGCAAAAAAAATATACAAGACCAAGGTAGGCTCCAAGATTTGGCACAGGACAAAATTTTGGAGGTTGTTGTAGTAGAAAAAACACTTGGTGACACACTCATGGAATTCCAACTTCTCTGTCTTGTTTGACCTTTATGTGCAGGGTCTTAGGGGTTTGGGGAGTATTGATTCATTGTGTATATCACTAGACTAGTCTCCCCACTTACCCCATTAATAATCATGGCTCCCTTTGTACCTTCTCGGTTGAACACAACATGAGATTTAGAAATATCATAATATTTCGAATTAGAAAGGGTAGTGAAGTTCATGCGCTTTAGATTTTCAGAGTATAATTTTACATGTTTGGTGTTTCTTCACTACCAGCAGACCTAAGGAGTACCCCGAAAGAGTCACTACAGGAACACAAACATTTCTCTACTCCCAGCGAGCCTAGTTGATACCTGACGGAGTTGTTTGCTTCACCTCTCTACACAAGAAGCCTTTCTCTTCTTTCTCCTTTATTTATTTATTTTAATAGGACTGTGCATTGGCACTTATTCATTTTATGGGTGGAGGAGGGATCGCGACTTATTGAGAGTAGGAGAGGTTGCTCCTTCAAAGAAGAATATAGAGACATCTGATTTAGGTTTGCTTGTTTATATTTTTTACCCTTCTCCTCTTCTATTGATTGGATAAGCGTGAAAAAAATGAAACATAAAGAATCGAGTGTGGTAATAAGGTTTCCTAAATAAACACAAGTATCATGGCTTTGACCAAAGCTCTCCTCATGGATGGGTAGTATTTTCTGTCGGAACTTCATCGACCAAAATATTTAACCAACACAAGGAAGGAGGACCGAAGGTTAGCCAAATATTGGAGTGTTACAGGACTCTTTTCAATTTAGCCACACATAAAGAATCCAGAAAACAAGTACACACATGAAACTTATTTACATAACGAAAAAAAAACACAAAACCAAACAAACAAGAAAGAAAATATACTATGTGCATAGCGCAGGTTATAGCACCAAAACATTATTGAAAATAATGTTTCAAGTCTTGGCCATTAATGGGGAGAGAGTCAATATTCCCGTCTAGTGATTGTAGACGAAATGTGTGTTGGCTAAGCATTTCATGTATGGTGAATGGTCCAATCCATAGGGATTGAAACTTAGTGTGTTTTCCTTTTTCCTCGTGAGATTTGTCCCACTTTAAGACTAAGTCACTAACACTAAATTCATTATTCCATGAAGACTTATTGTCGAACCACCACTTGATACAACAACGGTGAAGATAAAAATTTTCTTTTACTTTCAATATTTCTTCCTGCAACTTGCAAAAAGTGTCCATCCTACACTGAATTAATAAACATGTCTTTCCCTCAGATTACTGTGAAAGTTGGAAGGAAGGCAAGTATATGTTTGGGGGAAGCATGGCTTCTTTTCCATTCACCAAGTAGTAAGGAGACGTATTCAGAGAGGGTTTTGGCATGACTCGATCAACCCATAGAGAATTTACCAAAGCGACGTGCCAGTTCCTTTGTTTATAGAAGACGGTATTCTTAATGATATGGATAAGGTTCTTATTTGTAGACAAAACAAGAGCATTTCCCTGCAGATAGTAATTAGCTGAATGCTTCAATAAAATTCCATTTTCTAATGAAAAATAATATAACCTTAATGATGAAGAATATGTTTCGTTATAAAAAAAAAGTGAAGTCAAAATGTCGAAACTGGAAATGATATTATTCTTAAGGAATTTGATGACTTCTTGATCATTCACTTGTTTTAGTGGAAATGCTTTTGTCCACCACGTGAATTAGTTTATAAAAGTGAGGATTTAGTAGTTTTTCTTTGACGAATGCAGAAATATTTCACCAATAACATCTAGACCCCATTGTTTAAATGGTTATTCTACTGTGATAGGCTGCAATGGGGCAGTTGACTTCTTGTTTCGGTTGGGACACTTTTGACAGATTGGACACTTCCGAGCATAGGCATGAGAATCTTAAATATTATGGGCCAATATAAACTAGCCCGCATAACGTTATACACAGTTTTGTCACCCACAAAGTGTCACCCGTTTGGTTTTTTGTTGAGATCATGCAGTACACTCTCTAAATCGTGCGCTTCTAGACACTTGAGAAACACTCCATTATGGTGCTTTCTGAAAATCACCCAATGCACAAACTGATAAGATAATGATTTAAGTCTAAGTTCCCTCTTCTGACATTCTGATAAGTAAGAGGGAATAGTGTCGTGCTCAAGGTATTGACTCACATCCATGTACCAAGAGTTTGCGATGGTAGTGGGGGAAGCTCGCTCAACATTTTAAATCTCCTGCTCCCATCTAGAAGGATATCCTTCGCTTGCATCCACCACTTCTACTGCTATCCAACATAGACCATGGCCTTTGATCATTTGAAATGGCTTGAACTCTAATTCATACCCTTATAGACCAGTCATCCAGTTCACTCTCCTCTCACCTAGCTCTTTTTGAACAAACAATGATATGACTATTGGGTGCGATACAAAGATAATGCAATGATTCTTTAAGAGACAGGGTTAGAAGTGTTTCAATTCCTTGTATACTATATGCAAATGCCTATCAATGGCAGGATAGTTAAGCTTGAGTCCTTATAGGCTTTCACTCATGAAACATATCGACCGATCATTATTTTGATCATCCTTTTGTGTTAGCACAATGACAAGAGAATGATCAAAAGTGAAAGTGTAGAGAAGAAAATATTTCTTGAAATATGGGCTATACAAAGATGGTAATTTTGTGATAGCTTGCTTGATACAAAAACACACATCCTTTTCCATTTTATCCCACTTATATAATGCTTCATTTTTTACCATCTACTGTATAGGTTTCACGATCTAATCATAATCAGAGATGAACTTGTGGAGAAAGTTGATTTTCCTCAAGAGGAACTGCATAACTTTCTTATTCATAGGGAAGAGAATCTGCATAATTTCTTTGACCTTCTCTGCGTCTAATTTAATCCCACTTTTAAAAATAATATGTCCCAAGCGATTACCCCCAGACACTACAAAAATGCTCTTCTTTGGATTAAGGGATATCCTGTATTTCCGACATCGGTCAAAAATTTTCTTCAAATGGCATAAGTGGTCTGACATATTCTTGGAAAACACTATTAAATCATCAAGATATACCAGTACGCTCTGCTCGATCAGTCCACGAAATGTGATGTACATCGTGCGCTGAAATTTTGCACCAACATTTACTAGACCAAATGGCATTCTTCTAAATGTGAGCGTTCCCCACTTCCTGAAGAAAGTTGTTTTGAGTCTATCAAGGTCTGATACCGAAACCTAGTTGTAACCTGAGTAATTTTCCAACAAAGAGAACATTTTTTACCTTGATACTATTTACAGTATATTTTCCATAGACGACACTAGGTAATTATCTTCATCCGAGGTGTGGTTCAAGTTGTGGAAATTAACAGAGAAGCAGATTTTCCATACTTCTTTCTCACTAGAATAGATTTGATACCCAGGTTTAATGTCGCACCTTATATATGATCTGAGCATCCAAAAACGTTCTTAACTCCTTTTGAAACAGAGGATCAAGCATCGGGTGTAGGTTCCGTAGATTTTGTTAGAAAGGCTTGACCTCTTCTTTGATTGGAATCATATGCTATATTATTCTCTTTTCATAAGTTTTAAGCTCATCATATGTCCACGCGAATACATTTATGTACTGCTTGAATAGTTAGATGAAGGCTTGTCACTCCTATGGTGCACAACAAGTACCCAGATTGATGAATTTCATATATTTTTTTGTCCCAAGATTTATTTTCTCTTACAACATCGTTGAAATGAGGGTTTTTTCATTAACTCACCCTCAGAAGAGGTTCTGGAAGTCATAAATTTTTTATGATTATACCATGCCTATCGCCACAAGGTTATCTTTGTTTGCGCTAGCTGCATCCTGCAACTCTTTCTTGTACTCGTATTCGTCAATAGTTGCATCCTTGAATACATCAGTGTTTGTCATAAAGCACAACATTTTTTGGTCCTCATTGAAAACACGTAAGTTAGCGATATTATTAGGGATGGATGGTTTATAAATAATTTCTACAAAAAAACCTCCCAAAGTGGTGATAATCTAGTATCAGCATTTTCCAATGCATCCACAGTTACGTTGCCTATTCTAGGAACATAAATAATATTGAAAGCTTGGAAATGAGAAATCAAATTCTATACCTCTTGTTGATAACTTTTCAGATGAGGTGACAAACATCGCATAGTATCACGTACCTATCGTACGATAATTTCTGAGTCACCTACTTCTTTGAGAAACCCAACATTGAGGCCAGTGGCTCTTTGTAAGCCCAGGATGAGTGATTCATATTATGCGGTGTTGTTCATGCACTCAAATACCAAGCAGTTGGAGATCATTTATTTTTTCTGTCATGGGTCTACTAAGACACAACCATCTCTAGAGTTCCCCCCACCCCGCATCTTTGAACCATAAAAATATAATGTCCAAACATCATATGTACAAGGACTATGCGCTACACTACAACTACTACTACTTACAGTACAAATGTCATTTTATCTAGTTGGAATAGAAAGGAGATCCCATTGTGTGTCTAGCAAAACTGGGGATGGATGTGCAAGATAACACCCCAGATCAGTGTCTAAAAAGAAATTTCCAAAGATAAGATCTGTGAAAGAAAATGTTTCATTCTTACTCTCGAAGGGAGTGACAATATGCTTCATGTAAGGCTATGAGTTTACCCAGATTTGATTGTTTCTACCCTTGTACGAAATCCATAAATGTGAACAGTCCATAGAAAAATACCCTTATCGTTTTTTGTACCAATCACAACTCAACAAAACAACATATGCTTCTGAAATTTCCACAATTACTATGTTTATACACTAGTGAACTTGATGGTCATATGATAAAAGAATAAGAAAATTTTGAGTTCACCTATGGCATGGAAAAGTGTCATGTCTAGCTGAATGATATGGGCATATGTTTTTTCCCATTTTGCATTGATTTCATTTGCTACATATAAAGGAATTGCATTCAATGATGCACCAGAATCAACTAAGAAATTGTGTACATTATAATTGGAAATTTAAAATGTTAACAAAAATGGAGGGCAGAGTGTATTTGCATCCAATGATAAAGCATTAAGTGCAAACTATAGGGAACCATAGGACTTACCAGATTTACATCCTTTTGTGATGAAGCATTATTACCTACGGCATACTATTCAAGAGAATAGACGAGAAACTCCTGCTGGCTTGTGATTCTTATAAGTTCGAAGAGTGAAATGTTAGCGTGAATATTCTTCATGTCTTTGACTATATTATAATCAAGTACGAGAGACATTGCCGAAGTTTTTGGAGGAGTAACTTGGTCTGCTACTTTAAGAGTGATGGACTTGCTCTTAATGCTCACGGAAGTAATTTTCATTGTAGCCACATCTCCATACTTGCTCTGAGTGTTTTGGGTTGATTTGATAGGTAGAGTGATCTTCCTTAATAAATTTTCTTTCAATTTATTCTTTTTCAACTCTTGTTCGGTGGTCGGCCCTTAGCTTCTCAAGTTATATCGAATGTTCTTCTTTAAGGTCAGGCCATCACTTAGTGTCTACATTTTGGAAATGTCATTTTCAACTGGGAATACACAACTAAGTATGTTCACGATGTGTCCAACGCTTGTAGTTTCTTTGCTTGCAACAATTTCTTCCTTCTCTTCCACAGGCTCAGTCTGCTCATAAAAAGTATTATATCAATGATCTGCATAGCATGAGTGTTCATGTTGTGGTTCCATTTTGGCCATTTTTTTTCTGAACGGTATTTGGGATGAAATGAGAAATAATTATCCATGCCCATACTCTCAACATTCAACACAACATTTGAGCTTTGCACAAACTTCACCTGTTGGTTTTTGTTGCTGAAAAAGTTGGAAGCCCTTCTAAGGATGTTGAATCTACGAGGATTTCTACTCACGGTGGTCTCACTTGACCTTTGTTTTAACTCAGCCAACTCGTTGGAAAAAGACTTGATGGTGTGGGTCACGCTCTCAAGGTCAATAAATTCTTTGTCATTGGCCTTGCATATGAATGCCTAATACCTTTTTCCCATTTATTTGGAGTCTTTAGATGGTTGATCATTTACGATGACTCCAATCGCATGCAAGTCCTTTTTAAATGTGATCGCTTCTTCATAATTTTCCGCAAGAGTTACTTTCACAGTTCTTTTCAAAAACTACAAAATTCTTGTCAGTAAGGAATATGTGTAATAATCAATAGTGATGGAGTTGTAAGGTTTCGTATTTAACAAAAAATTATTCAATATACAGTTAACCCTATGATTAAAGTCTTTCAATTTCTCTTTGTGCTCTGTGAGGTCCCTATATTACTAGTATAGTCCCTTATTGTTGTTAGTGTAACCCCCTTATTGTTAATTTTGTACCCCTGTAACCCCCATATTGTTATTATTGTGCCCTTACATTATGTTAGCCCCCTATAAATTTCTTGACAAGCAAGCAGGGGGCTAAATTGTTTTTGAGCCTTCAAGAATGCATCTCCCCTGAAGACACATCATCCTTGAAAGCTCTTTCGTACCCTATTCCCTTTGGTTATTATCCTCTGTTGTTCCATCCAAAAAAGTCTCACAGATTGCAAAAAATTGTACTCCAAAAAGCCTACATTTTCCCCTTGTATCCCTGTAGAATGCCCCATTTTAACCCTTTTTTCCCCTTTGTCAAAACTCCCCTCTTACCCTCTAAATCTTCCCAAAATCCCCTTTACATCCTACACACACCCCTGGCTTGGCCTAATTTCCCTTTCTTTCCCCTATCTTTACCTTTTATTGGCCTTAAAATGCTCCAAGAATGGGCCAAAGACCATGTTTTACATATAGATGGGCTTAGCACCTTTCGGCACTAGCCCCCTTATATTTTCCACCACGTGACCTCAACGTTAGAACCAGGTGCCAAGGCAGATAACGCTTACCACAATTATATATCGCGAGCAGTTTAAACCGTCGATCTGTACAGATTGGACGGTCATCGCAGATCAGCGCCGCACCCATGGCCCACTCCTTTCTCCGCCCGTTCGTATAATCCACCGTTCATTCAACCTGCTAATCCGATGGTCAATATTTCGTCTGCCCTGGTGGTCACCGCACCAACACTGTTAAAAAACCAGCCGGTTTCTATCGCACCACCATTGGAGGATGGGCGGTTTTTCTCGTTTCGGAGCGATGCCATTCACCGCAGGACACGCATCCCGTGCACTATTCAAAAACTGCCCCCCCCATCGCGCGTTAACGTTCGGCATTTGACCTAGCGCGATATGAACGTACACCATCCGATATACGACCATCCATCCAACAGTGATCGCGCCCCGAATATGCGCGGACGATTACCAAGCCGAGCGGAGCCCCTAGCCCACTGTCCATCGCTCCCCGATGCATTTTCAGCCGTCGATCTCCTCCTGAGATCGGACGGTCCAGATTTAAAGTCAGCCTTGCCATCGCCCGGTCCCTCCACGTCACCACTCCACGTGTTTTCATCACTCTTTTGGTCCGTCCCCTATATAATTCGTTCAAAGGTAAAATTTTAAATGATTTACATTAAAATTTCCACCTCTCCATCCTCCACTGTTCGTTGCGTTTTCCGCCATCAACCTGCAACTATTCCACCATTTTGCCAACCTGCATGGCCATTCCCATTGTCCCCACTGCATTCACCATCCCCAATGCATGGTTTTCTTAATTTGTTTTCGTGTTTTGCAGGGTTACAGGAAAGTGGGCAACCGCCATGATTCATATGCGCTATTTTAGTGGCCCAGTGCACAAAGGAAGCTGAATTTAGAGCCTGATATTAAAGGAAAATGTCCGGAAAGGTGTCTGCAACATAAATTTCATCAAAGGACAGAGTTCAAACTCCGCAAAACCTCTCTGGTGCCATTAAAGCTCAAATTGCATAAACAAAGACAGTACTGGAGCAGCAGAGAGTTCAAGGCACGTAATAGAAGATTTTTTAGCCTTTTTCAGGGATTTAGAAGGCAAAGGTACCAGTTCAAAGACATCATGGATCACATGGAAGGCCCAGCACACATAAAACAATACTATCAGGGTTTCACATCAGCAGTATGTCCTTTCCACAAAGGACGAAGTGCCCATACTATCTCCATTCTATACCGTGTCCTTGAGGAAATTCTAGCCCTGACAACAGTCCTATGCTATCAGAAGCATTTGATTACACAGTATGGCAGACCTTAGCATCATTATTCTACCTTTTTTTTTAGTTCACCAGAGTACTGCAGCCAAAGTACATCAGAGGCATACCGAAGTAAATGGGAGCCTGGAGAAGACCACTCTTTCACCCAAAGAGTGCCACGGACAAATGCACATAATTTAAACAGAATGGGCCTCGGCCCTCTTTCTTTTCTGAGTTTAATGCTTCATTTAGTTTTTCACCTACCTCCTCCGCTCTCTTCAGCTATAAAATTCATGGAGAAGCTCATTGTCAAGGTTGTGGTTGATCAGTTATCAGAGAATTACAAGCTGTTTCTTTTGAGACATAGTCTCTGTGTAAAGTTGTAAGATAGGCTGAGGAAGATGTTTTTAGACTGAATATCCAGCTATTGGTAATGTTGTACTTGACTGGTAATGCTCTTTAATATGACAAGAACATTTCTTTGGATCCTGATCTAAAGCAGCGGTGATGTTTTTCGATCTCTGTATTTGTTTTTAACTTGCAGTTCATTTCACTTCATTTCTACTGGCTCGCATCAGAAATCTGGCATAGGATTTAACCTTGTTAGGTACCCTATGTTTCTGCTCTCCTTGCCTTTAATGTTTTCTAATAAATGTGTTATCTAAGGGTTGATTTCAGTTAGTTTAACCAATGTAGTGGATGTCATTGCCTGCTAGCTGATGTATGAATTAAATGAATCTGTTCTTAGATGTTCTTGTTAGGATTTAATTGAAAGAATTTGGAACAATGGGAGGTCTAGAACTCTGTCTCTATCTCACTAGGATCATTTTCAATTAATTGAACATTTCTAAGATCCCTCAAGCTGGAGGCCAAAGCATTGAGAGTTCAAAGTCTCTCTCTGATCTCAGGTCTTTAACTTTGTGTTCTAAATACTTATTGTTTCCTCCTCTCTTACCATTTCATGCCACACTATCATTTTTAAGATCCAATGCTTTAGATGACTAGCCCAACTGAAAGCCTGCACATTGAATAGCAAGTAAACCCTTTCCTGACTCCATTGCCCAATGGTCTTGAATGTTCCCTGGAATATCTCTCCTTTGCCTAAAATCCTCTTTGCTCATCCTTGTCTTATATTGAACCTTTCTTTCCTGATTACCAGCAACCAAACCAACAATCGAACAAACAAACTCTGAGCCTTATAACTAGCCTAATATATTAACACTGAGCTTCAAAGACATATACCTTTGACATATCATAGAGAGATCCCTCTCTGGACCCAGGAGGGCTAGATCCTGAGGTCTGAAAGTGGTTCTGATGTTGTCTCATCTTTTGGTCTTGCCAATCTGGCCAAAACATGGGAACCCCAACATAATGGCGACTCCACTGTGTAAATTCTTAGTATTTTCCACCTTACTACATCATAAGAGCCTCAAAAACTTACAATCTCTGGTTAGGTTGGCAGTTAAACACTCCTATTCACAGATCAACCTATATACCTTTTTTGTGTTCTCCCACACTCTTAGACAGAGTCTGGAAAGGGCCAGGTAGCCTCTGGATCTCATCCTCTTCGGAGGTGACACATCTGGTAAATTCCCTCCCAGTCAATCTCTGGTTAGCGTTTTTTGTGTTTGAGGTTATTCCTGAAAGGGGACATCTCATAAGCACTGTGGTGGATAGTGTACCCTCCAGAAGCATCCTAAACCTTCCACCTGGCGACTCCATAGCTCCTTAAAGATCAAAGACTCCACTGGTGATCAGTAGGCCTGCTGATTATCTTGGTTCACATAAGACTCCACTGGGAGACCAGCCTCCATAACAAAATCAACCACAATAGAAGGAACAAGTAGGGTTAAGTTGCTTTGTTGGAAAACAACATTCTGGCTTTCAGAACCATTCACACAAGAGCTTATCCTAACCCAAACCCCCTTGAAATAGTTGAAAACCCTGAGAGCATCCTCAAGAGATCTCCTACACCTAAACAATCAACTATTTCTAGCCACATCCATAGAGCTAACTCTACACCAGAAGACTTTACAGCTCTATCAGACCCATTTTCTGACCTAGGCGCTCAAAATAGTTTACCAAGAACTAGGTCATTCAGTGTCCTAGACCAGCCATACCTTGAGTTCCCTGGTTCACCACCTCAAAGTGGTAAACACTTTTGGGATAGACAGACCCCTCCATCTACACCTCCTGATATTCACTTCATTCAAAACTTGGGGCTCTGCCACCGTAAATCTGCCCAACAAGCCTCTGCTGGTCCTAGTATCCCTGTCATCCATATACCAGCTACTCAAGCCAACCCTTTAACTCATCAAAACATAATCATGACAGCCTGGTATGCACCTCTGGTTTTACCTCAGCCTCTAGTACCCTTACCCAATGATTATCAATCAAAGATCCCACACTTCACTACAAAAGAGTCCACCACAGCTCAACACCATGTAGATAGGATGGAATATTCTTTTGACTACATGGAAATAGATGATGATACAATAAAAATGAGAATCTTTGCCCAGAGCTTAGGAGGTGATGTGAAGAAATGGTTCAAAATCCTACCTCCTAATAGTATCCAAGACCTTCCTGCTTTATATCAGACCTTCATAAACAAATGGGAAGTTAAGGCCAACCCTCTCCAAATCCTAGCAGAATACAAGAACCTGAAAAGAAACATAGGAGAGAGTGTCTAGGACTACTCTACAAGATTTAACAGCGTATATAATGCTCTTCCACCACACATGAAACCTCCCCAAGGTATGGTTCTAGTGAAATACCCTGAAGGCTTGGATGCTGACATGGCCTACTAGCTTAGGGAGAGGGATTACAACACATTGGAAGACATGCAAAAGGGAGCAGTGAGTGTAGAGGCTAATCTGATTGAGAAGAAAGCAAGATTGAGAGCTGAGAAAAGGGTGACATATAGAGATGACAATGTAGCTTCCACATCTGACCCCAATTATGACCATTTATCTAAAGGCATGGAAAAGCTACAACAAATGATGTAAAAAATGGTTGTCACAGTTAGTAACCAAAACAGAAATCAAAATCATAACCAGAATCAGAACTTTAGAAGAAACAACACCACTCCCAACAGACAAACAGAATCAAATCAGCAAGTTATTCCCCCATTCCAAGAGAACTTTCTTGATGAAGATGAGGGAATCATAGAAGATTCTGAGGGAAACATAATAAACATGTTTGAAGTAGAAAACTCAATCCACAACTGTTCCACAGAAGAAGACCAGCCCTCACCCTCATATTTGGATGAGGAAAGGTTAGAATCTGAGGACTACAGGTTAAGATTTGAAGATGCCATCATGCAGGTCAAAGAACAATATGAACTTAGAAGCAAAAAGAGCCTAAACACTGCCAAACCAAAAGCTTCTGAGGTTACCATCAAGAAAGGGCCTAAGAAAACTTCTAAAGTGACTGCTGAAAGTAACAAATCAGCAGCTGAGAGTTCTAAGAAGAAAAAAGTAAAAGACAACCAAAACATTGATACACAAAGTCTACCAACTAGTAGCACTAGCACTGCAGTTAGTGCTCCTGATAAAACAGTTTCTAACACTGTGCATAGTGAGAATCAGTCCACTGATTCTGCCACCAAGGTGGTGACTAACAAAACAGAGTTGAACATTCCAAAGAATCAGTCCACTTTCAATTTGGAGAGTGAGATTGCAAAAATTAAAGTCTTTGTCGCACTCTCTGAGCTGGCCACTCAGGATGTATATAAAGGCCAAATTTTGAAAGCATTAAATTTAGGTGAGAACAATGACACTGTAAATCTAAGTGATGATAAACTAGCCCTTCTGTTTGGTCCAAAGATAGAAGGAAAGTTTCAGGAAGGGGTAGTGCCACCTTTTTATATCAGTCTTAATATCCATGAAAAGATCCTTCACAATGCAATGTATGATTCTGGGGCATCTCACAACTTAATGCCTAAGGTGGTTATGGAAAATCTAGGCCTAGAGATAACCCGCCCCTATAAATATTTATATTCATTTGACTCTAGGAGAGTAAAATGTCTGGGCCTAATCAAAGACCTGTGTGTAAGCCTTACCCAGATTCCAGCAAAATGTATGGTCATGGATGTTGTGGTGGCAGATGTGCCACCTAAGTATGGTATGTTGCTGTCAAGGTCATGGGGAGCCAAGCTGCAAGGAACAATGCAAATGGATGGGGCTTATGCCACAATTCCTGTTTTTAGCCAACTTAGAATATTGTACAGGGAGGCACAAATGAAATTCCTGGTCAGTAGCCCCGAAAAACCTAAAAATTCACCTTTATACTCTGTACACACGGATCTTGACTCCTTCATCCTTTGCAATGATAAATCTGCGGAGGGGTTAGGATTCAAAAACGGAGATACACACAATGAAACAGAGCCTATGGACTTTAACATAATGGCTACTCTAGACTTGGAGGAGAAAGACGTAGAAAACCTTGAACAGTGCACTGAAACAAAAACTCAGAGTAAACCAGAAATAGAATGCAGTCAACTAATTAGTTGCTCTCCGCAAGCTCATACACCACATCAAGAACGAAACAATGGTAAACCCAAGAACGAACCTTTATGGGAAATGAATTTCGATGGGTCATGCACCAAGAGAACTGCAGGAGTAGGAGTGTGGTTGCATAACACAGAGAGTGACTATGCAGAAAGACATTCATGTAACCTGCACTTCAAATGTACAAACAATATCGCAGAATATGAGGCTCTGATCCTAGGCTTGACTCTGTTGAAAAAATTAGGAGCCCGTAGGATAACTGTGCATGGAGACTCTGAGCTGATCATTAAATAGGTGAATGGTGAATACACAGCAAAACATCCCAGGTTGAGAGCATACAGGAATGACGTTATGGATCTATTGAAAACCTTTGTAGAATACGAACTGGTGTTTTTCCCTAGGATTCAAAACGTAATTGCAAATGGATTAGCCTGCGTGGCTAGTTCATATCACAAGCCTCCCAGTGACCAACAGATAATCATTCAGACCAAATTCAGACCTGCAGTGCCGGACAATGAAAAATATTGGCAGGTCTTTGAGGGCGATAAACAGATTGAAGATTTCCTGGTAGGCAGAGACGAGTTTGAATTTTATGATTCAGATTCTAAATCTGAAAGTAGCTGCCTAAGTGAAGAGTCCTCAAATGAGGAAGAACCACCCTGTAACATAGAAATAAACACTTTAAACGAACAGATTGGAAATCTAAACGAAAAATGTAAAAACGCAGATAGTGAAGAAGTAGAGGTGCTGCAGGCCAAAGATAAGAACATACCTCGAGGTCTGGCACCTTTAGAAGACCTTTTTGACTTTGATGATGTAGCAAAAAAGCCCAATATAGAACATGCAGACTTTGATGTCGAGGAATGCAACATAGGCACTGAAAATAAACCCAAGATGATCAAATTGGCTAAGTCCCTGCCTGCAAACATGAAAAATAAATACATCGACCTATTCAAGGAATTCATTGATGTGTTTGCCTGGAGCTATGAGGACTTAAAGGCCTATGACACAAACATCATACAACACAAAATACCTTTGAAAGAGAACCAGAAACCTTTCAGACAGAAGCTTCGCAGACTAAACCCAAAACAATTTCCTGCAGTGGAAAAGGAAATAAAGAAGATGTATGAGGCAGGCATAATTGTGCCTATGAGGTTCTATGATTGGGTATCAAACCTAGTGGCTGTGAGAAATAAAACAGGGGAGATCAGGCTGTGTATTGATTTCAGGAATCTTAATAGAGCCTCACTCAAAGACAATTACCCTTTGCCAACAATGGAACACATCCTTCAGAGGGTAGTAGGCTCAAAAAGGATCTCCCTACTAGATGGTTTTTCAGGTTACAACCAAGTTTTAGTACTCCCAGAAGACCAACTCAAGACCGCTTTTACCACTCCATGGGGCACTTTTATGTATGTAAAGATGCCTTTTGGACTTATGAACGCTGGTGCAACCTTCCAAAGAGCAATGGACATAGTTTTTTCAGATGAAATAGGACACTTCATTGTCATCTATCTGGATGACATAACAGTCTATTCCAAGACTGAAGAAGAAAACCTAGGACACCTGAGAAGAGTGTTTGAAAAATGTAGAAGGTTCGGTCTGTCATTGAATCCTAAAAAGACTGTATTTGGGCTACAAGAAGGGAAACTTCTTGGCCACATCATATCTGAGAAGGGGATTAGGATAGACCCACAGAGATTTGAGGGAATACTAAAAATCACACACCCGAGAAACATCAAGGAGTTACAGTCCTTCATTGGGAAAATTAACTTCCTCGGCAGGTTTATTCCGAACTTAGCTGAACACCTTAGGAATATGACAAACATGTTAAGGAAAGGTGTAGGACTTAAATGGACTATTGAAGCTAAGAAATATTTTGAATCAGTTAAACTTGCACTCACTCGGGCTCCTATCCTAATCAACCCAGATTTCTCAAAAGATTTCCTGATATTTTCATTTGCCTCCAAGCATACAGTAGCTACAGTTCTGCTGCAGAAAAATCTAGAGGGAATGGAACAGCCCATTTCTTTCTTTAGCAAAGCTTTGAAAGACGCACCCTTGAAATACAACATAATGGAAAAACAGGCCTATGCTCTGGTTAAGGCCTTGAAAGAATTTAGGGTGTACATATTGCATTCCCACACCATAGCCTATGTGCCTAACATAGTGGTCAAAGATATCTTGTCCCAAGACCCAGATGGGAAGAGGGGAAAATGGATTGTTGTGATCTTAGAGTATGACCTTGAGATTAAACCCACAAAACTAATCAAAGGTTAGGGCTTAGCTCAACTAATGGCTGAATCAAATCTACAGGCCCTTGACATTAACATGGTAGATGCCCTGGATGAGCAGCAGGGATTACCTGATCCCACTGTTGAGGAGAAGTTTCAGAGCTCTCCTTCGTATTCGTACATTCTGTATGTGCTTACTCACATCAATGCCCCTCCTGAACTATCAAAGACCAAGGCCAGATTATTAAAGATAAAAGCCAGAAGCTATTGCATAATGAATGAAGGATTATATTGGAAAAATGAAAATGGCCTATTGCTTAAACATTTGCCTGAATCTGAAGCAAAAAGGATTAAAAAAGAATTCCATGCAGGAGAGTGTGGAGGCCACCTGAACTGGAAAGCCACTGCAAACAAAATACTCAGAGCTGGCTACTATTGGCCTACACTTTTAAATGATATCCACAAGATGATAATTGCCTGCCACAAATGCCAGATTTTTTAAGGCAAAAGAAAGCTCCTCCCGTTACCTCTACAACCCATCACTGTTGAAGGTCCCTTTATGCAATGGGGCCTATATTTCATAGGAGAAATTCACCCAGCTTCTTCTGCACAACACAAATGGATCTTAACAGCCACAAACTACTTCAATAAGTGGATAGAGGCCATACCTACTAGGAATGCCACAGATTCAGTCATCATTAGGTTCCTAGAAGGTCATATCCTCTCTCGGTTCGGTTGCCCAAGGAAAATAATCACTGATAATGCTACTTCTTTTGGATCCAAGAAAATGGTTGATTTTTTTCACATGTATCAAATAGCACTCGGTCATTCAACTGCCTATTACCCACAAGGTAATGGCTTAGCTGAATCATCAAACAAGAGCCTAGTGGCC
The DNA here is from genome assembly GCA_034641835.2 of Pinus albicaulis. Lineage (NCBI taxonomy): Eukaryota > Viridiplantae > Streptophyta > Pinopsida > Pinales > Pinaceae > Pinus > Pinus albicaulis. The sequence goes on from MU968411.1 coordinate 83,494,229, forward strand.
ATCATCAAGAAGCTGCTGGAAGAGAACAAAAAGTCATGGCATAACAATTTAGTGCATGCCCTGTGGGCTGACAGGCTTACAACAAAGAAATCCATTGGCATGTCACCATATCAGCTTGTCTATGGAATAGAAGCAGTGTTTCCTACCAGCCTTGGAGTACCAGTGATTAAAATTTTCCAAGAGATTAAGAAAGAAGGAGACAGCATGGTAAGGAGGATAAACCAAACAATCCATCTCCAGCAAACAAGGGAAGAGGTCTATAATAGAGTTGTGAAGGTTCAGGAAAATATAAAGAAGTTATTTGACAAAAGAACCAAAGCTGCTGATTTCAAAATTGGAGATAAATTTATGAAGTGGGACTCAAGGAGAGAGGACAAAGGAAAGCACGACAAGTTTGACAGTCTGTGGCAAGGTCCCTACATCATCCAGGCCACTGTGGGTCCAAATGCCTTTTTTCTATAAGAGTTAGATGGTACAGAGCCGTTTGGGGGTCCTGTCAATGGCAGGATGCTCAAACACTACTTCTGCTGATTTCCAATTTCTAGTTTCCATTTCCATTGTAAATACCATGGCTATGTTATGTTTTCAAGAAAAAAGAGAAAATGTTCCAAAAAACAGAAAGAAAAGAGAGGTTCAGACATGCTCAAAATTACATGAACCTCAGAAAAGCAAAGGATTGGCGCTAACATGATCAAAACCTGAGCCAAAGAAGGAAAACAGTTGGTTCTAACATGTTCAAAATCTGAACTAGCAACTAAGGAAGAAGAATCATCTCTAACATGCCCAAAACCAGAGCTGAATGAAGAAGAGAAAGTGACTCTAACAAGCTCAAAAATTGAGTCACAAAAGAAAGAAGGATGCTTCAAAATTTCAGATTTCAAGCCTTCAAGATTTTGTTTTTAGTTTTCTGCAAGTTTCTGTCCATGTGCAACTGTCTTTATGCCTTGGATCCGCAGCAAACTAGACTGTCTAATCCTAATTTGGCTGTTTTTAAATTTCTGTTGTAGAATATAGAGAAGAAATCTGCTGGACAGTTTAATCCCAGCAGATATTAGATTAGGTAGAGAAACACATGAGACCAACAGTTTAATATGGTCTCATGGAGCAATAAAGGTAGAAATAGAATAGGTTTATTTTCTTGTTTGTAAAAAATAAAAATGATGTAAAGGGTCTGCTAGTTCAAATGCACCCTAGAAGAAAAAATGCTAGGATTGTAGGATGGGTAGGTAGATTGTTTGGGTAATGTTTCTGCTAATTGATGTCTTCACAATTGTGGCAGCTGAAAATCAAAGAAGAAAGGTGGCTCAAGCAGCAGGCATCTGGCCTACACCAAAGATCATTTTCTGAATTCTTGACTCCTTCAAGAGGAGGCCATCCCCATGTGGAGCCACAGTTAGTCCCCTATAAATTTCTTGACAAGCAAGCAGGGGGCTAAATTGTTTTTGAGCCTTCAAGGAATCCATCTCCCCTGAAGACACATCATCCTTGAAAGCTCTTTCGTACCCTCTACCCTTTGGTTATTCTCCTTCGCTATTCCATCCAAAAAAGTCTCACAGATTGCAAAAAATTGTGCTCCAAAAAGCCTACATTTTCCCCTTGTATCCCTGTAGAATGCCCCATTTTAACCCTTTTTTCCCCTTTGTCAAAACTCCCCTCTTACCCTCTAAATCTTCCCTAAATCCCCTTTACATCCTACACACACCCCTGGCTTGGCCTAATTTTCCTTTCTTTCCCCTATCGTTACCTTTTATTGGCCTTAAAATGCTCCAAGAATGGGCCAAAGACCATGTTTTACATATAGATGGGCTTAGCACCTTTCGACACTAGCCCCCTTATCTTTTCCACCACGTGACCTCGGTGCTAGAACCAGGCGCCAAGGCGGACAACGCTTACCGTAATTATATATCGTGAGTAGTTTAAACCGTTGATCTGTATAGATCGGACGATCATCGCAGATCAGCGCCGCGCCCATGACCCACTCCTTTCTCTGCCATATCGCATAATCCACCGTTAATTCAACCTGCTAATCCGACGGTCAATAGTTCGTCTACCCCAGTGGTCCCCACGCCAACACTGTTCAATAACCAGCCGGTTTCTATCGCACCGCCATTGGAGGATGGGCGGTTTTTCTCGTTTCGGAGCGATGCCATTCACCGCAGGACATGTGTCCCGCGCACTGTTCAAAAACCGCCCCCCCATCGCGCGTTAACGTTCGGCATTTGACCCAGTGCGATATGAATGTACACCATCCTATCTATGACCATCCATCTAATGGTGATCGCGCCCCGAAGATGCGCGGACGATAACCAAGCCGAGCGGAGCCCCTGGCCCACTGTCCATCGCTCCCCGATGTATTTTCAGCCGTCGATCTCCTCCTGAGATCAGACGGTCCAAATTTAAAGACAACCCCACCATTGCTCGGTCCCGCCACATCACCACTCCACATGTTTTCATTACTCTTTTTGTCTTTCCACTATATAATGCGTTCAAAGGTCAAATTTTAAATGATTTACGTTAAAATTTCCACCTCTCCATCCTCCACTGTTCGCTACATTTTCTGCCATCAACCTGCAACTATTCCTATTTTAGCCTTTTATGCCTCTGATTTACGTTTTCACATCAGTAGTATGTCCTTTCCACAAAGGACGAAGTGCCCATACTATCTCCATTCTATACCGTGTCCCTGAGGAAATTCCAGCCCTGACAACAGTCCTATGCTATCAGAAGCATTTGATTACACAATATGGCAGACCTTAGCATCATTATTCTACCTTTTTGTTTAGTTCACCATATTACTGTAGCCAAAGTACATCAGAGGCATACTGGAGTAAATGGGAGCCTAGAGAAGACCACTCTTTCACCCAAAGAGTGCCACAGACAAATGCACAGAATCTAAACAGAATGGGCCTCGACCCTCTTTCTTTTCTGAGTTTAATTCTTCATTTAGTTTTTCACCTACCTCCTCCGCTCTCTTCAGCTATAAAATTCATGGAGAAGCTCATTGTAAAGGTTGTTGTTGATTAGTTATCAGAGAATTACAAGCTGTTTCTTTTGAGACATAGTTTTTGTGTAAAGTTGTAAGATAGGTTGAGGAAGATGTTTTCAGACTGAATATCCAGCTATTAGTAATGTTGTACTTGACTGGTATTTCTCTTTAATATGACAAGAACATTTCTTTGGATCCTGATCTAAAGCAGCGGTGATGTTTTTCTATCTTTGTATTTGTTTTTAACTTGCAGTTCATTTCACTTTATTTCTACTGGCTCGCATCAGAAATCTGGCATAGGATTTACCCTTGTTAGGTACCCTATGTTTCTGCTCTCCTTGCCTTTAATGTTTTCTACTAAATGTGCTATCTAAGGGTTGATTTTAGTTAATTTAACCAATGTAGTGGATGTCATTGCCTGCTAGCTGATGTATGAATTAAATGAATCTGTTCTTAGATGTTCTTTTTGGGATTTAATTAAAAGAATTGGGAACACTGGGAGGTCTAGAACTCTGTCTCTATCTCACTAGGATCCTTTTCAATTAATTGAAACTTTCTAAGATACCTCAAGCTGGAGGCTGAAGAATTGAGAGTTCAAAGTCTCTCTCTGATCTCAGGTCTTTAACTTTGTGTTCTAAATACTTATTGTTTCCTCCTCTCTTACCATTTCATGCCACACTATCATTTTTAAGATCCAATGCTTTAGATGACTAGCCCAACTGAAAGCCTGCACATTGAATAGCAAGTAAACCCTTTCCTGACTCCATTGCCCAATGGTCTTGAATGTTCTCTGGAATATCTCTCCTTTGCCTAAAATCCTCTTTGCTCATCCTTGTCTTATATTGAACCTTTCTTTACTGATTACCAACAACCAAACCAACAATTGAACAAACAAACTCTAAGCCTTATAAGTAGCCTAATATCTTAACATTGAGCTTCAAAGACATATAACTTTGACATATCATAGAGAGATCCCTCTCTAGACCCAGGAGGGATAGATCCTGAGGTCTAAAAGTGGTTCTGATGTTGTCTCATCTTTTGGTCTTGCCAATCTGGCCAAAACATGGGAACCCCAACACATTATTATTGTTAAGTCGGCCAGGATTACATTGTGGCCCCGTGGACTCCTATATATAGAAAGGAGGTTTTTCCATTTGTATCATCCAAGAATTTTTCATTTATGTAATGTATTGGAGGTTTCCCCCTCGAAGTGTCTTATTTCTAAGGCATTGATCTCTCTTTTATTCTATTTTTGGTGCTGGTTTCATAACATTTGGTATCAGAGCTTTCGATTCTAGGGTTTCGCTGCTCCAAACAGGTCATTGTGGATTTTTCGCTATAAATTTTTTTCTACGAAGGTTCGGAAGCTGAAATTTTTACAGAGTGAAGCTGAACTCCTGAGGAACAGAGTTTAAAAATTTCAGATCTTGGTTCACAATATTTTCAGAGATATGATATGTGGAAGTTAGGCTTTTTTTAGGCTCCCGAATTTCACCTAAAACAGGTCACCATGGAATGTGCGCTATAACTTTTTTTCTGCGAAGGTTCAGAAGCTGAAATTTTTAAAAAGCGAAGTAAAAATCGTGTGGAACCTACTGTACAAATTTTATATGGTGGTTCTCAATATTTTCAGAGATATTATCTGTGGAATTTAGGGTTTTTTCAGGATCCCGAATTTCATCTCAAAGAGGTGACCATGAGAAAATCGTCATAAGTCTCTCCCTAATCATCGGATTGGAATTCTGTAAAAAGTGGCTATAAGTAAACTGATTGTAGTTTTCTGTGTATCAGTTTCATATTCGAAGGAGGAAAAAGTGACACGTGATATGTCGTACAACTTCTCTCTACTGAACCAGTCCATGATTAGGTCATTGTGGGAGATTGGGCATAACTTTGCCTTGAAGAATCGAAATCATGTCAGACCTATGGCATTTGAAAGAAGATTCAGAGTGCTAATACAGGGCCGAATTTTAGATATCTAAGATCTGAAATCATAGAGATAATTCAATTTCAATATCGAGCTCCTCAAAAGCAAGAAAAAGGTGTGTATTTTTTTCTCCGAATTGCATAAGTCTTGTTTGAGGAATCAATTTAAATTGATTCCAAGGGCATATTGTAGAATAGATATCAGTATTGTGTTCTAAAATTCCTCCTAAAAATAATTCAACACCCATTAAGCCTTCATAAGGCTCTACTATGGCTCATGAAGATGAATAAATGCAACATGACATATCAAATTTACAAGAGCAAGTGCACCAAATTTCTCTCTCGCAAAGAGCAACAAAAAATGAAATGGATGTTTTGAAGAGAAGCGTAGAAGATACGATGGATGGTTTGAATTATGGTATGGAAGAAAAAATGGATGGTTTGAAGAATGGTATGGAAGAAAAAATGGAAGGTTTGAAGGAAGACATGGAAGGTTTGAAAGAAGGTCTGAAGGAAGTTAATACAAGAAATTATTCCTAATGGCGAAAATATAGTAGAGTAAACTCATGATGAGAACAAAATAAATGTTAATCGTGATTTCATAAACTCTAATGCTGGATTGAAGAACCACCATATTCCAAATATGGATATGAGGAAGTTTGATGGAAAGGATCCCGTAACATGAATACTGCAGATGGAGCAATATTTTATTCTCAATAATGTGCAAAACACACAAAAGGTACACATTGCAACTTTACATTTAGAAAAAAATACATTTGTATGGTATCAATGGATTTGCTCCCATAAAAAAATTGTCACTTTTTCAATTTTTACAGAGGAAATGATAGCACATTATGAGGATACAAAGAGCAACATCTTCTTTAGCCAATTGATAAATCTCAAAAAAAAGGGTTCATTGGTGGAGCACATTGAGGACTTCCAAAAATTGAATATAAGGGTAACTGATATTCCAAAGGAACACATTACTGATGTCTTCATAGGGACTTTAAAGGATAACATCCAACATGAGGTTAGTGTTTGGGAACCTGACTCATTGGATAAGGCATTCAAGTTGGCAAGAAAATTTGAATGTAGAATTATGGCGACAAGGAAGCCTACCACTCACATCTATAAAGATGGAAGTGTTGCTACTCCTAGACTTCCACAACCAACAAGGTTGACACCACAAAAATTGGAAGAAAAAAGAGTAAAAGGGCTTTTCTATAGTTGTGATAGCAAATACACTAAAGGTAATAAGTGTGCTGAGAAGAAATTGTTTTACATAGATTGTGAAGAGGAGGAAGAAAATGAACAAGGAACTTCAAAAGAAGAGGATATACACCAGTAACCAACCCTAGAATAAGAATAAATGAGTCCGACCATATCATGTAATGCATTGGCAAGAATTACCACTCCTCAAACTCTCAATATAGAAGGACATATCAAGAAGAAAAATGTAATAGTGTTGATTTTCAGGTAGTACCCATAATTTTATTGATTGTAAGGTAGCCAAGGAATTGAATTGTTTCCTATACCCAACACCAAAATGTCAAGTGATGGTTGCAAATGGAGGAACTATAAATTGCTCTAGAAAATGCCATAATATCAAGCTAGCCATGGGGTAATATGTATTGAATAGTCCAATGTTTTCAATCCCTGTGGGAGGTGTTGATGTTATACTAGGAGTACAATGGTTACAACCTTTGGGGATGGTAGCTTTTAATTTTCAAGAACTTTTCTTGAAATTTTTTTCGGAAGGAAAGGAAATCGAATTACAGGGTATTGCAAGTGTTATCAATCCTAGAGACAGCCTTGAGTTGTGAAAGACCAGTGCCTAGGACATCTTAAATAGAAGAGAGAAAAAGTAATAGAATATAACGAGGATGACTAGCAGGACCGAGCTCTCATGCTGTTTCTTTGTAAATAGAAAGTTTAACTTGAATGGGACCAAGAATTTCGGAAGCTTGATGCAAGAAAAAGGAATACTGCAGAAACAAGATGTAAAACTGTCACACAAAGGCATCAGACAATACAAAGGCAATTCACAGTAAAGAGGGCCAGTTCAACAATACTTCACAAAGAATAGTAATCTGCAGATGTACACTGTGTAAGAAGGAATGAGAGAATATCAGCTGTCGTATAGATAATATCCGGACACACATATCACCATGTAATGGGCTTATCTATTTAAGAATCCATTCACAATAATAGCGTATTCCAAAATAACATCACACCGAAACCAATATAGCAGAAGTATGGATGCTGTGATAATGGAACAATATATCATGCATGAGATATATTTAAAGCACTAGATTGATTCTAACATGAGTATCAACTAGGATAAATTCACCTTAAAACCAATGAGTTGCTCGCATTCCAAAACATGATACAAGAAAAGCGGATGAAACAAGATGAACAATTAATGAACACATAAAGGAGAAGTTACATTCTATTAGATATCAAAGACTAGAATCCTCCTTACAGATAAAACTCCTTTTCATTGAAACCCAACGGGTTCTGAACCTTCATGCAAGAGTTAAACAAACATGCATACAAAATCCTCTTATAGCATAATTTTCTGATAAAATCTGGAACCCTGTGCTCTCTTCTGTTCTTGTTTATATAGGAACTTCTCTACATAGGCGAGAAGATATTTTGAGAAAATATATTTCTCGCATGCCAGGAATTTGTTCCAAGTCCTTGTCAAAATAACAAAATCATGATGAGGAATAACAAACCTCTCATCCTTTGCCGTTAGGCGCTCGGCCATTTTAAAACCAAAATTGTATAACAGTCTAAGTAAAAGTAAATTGTTGTGGTGAAATATGAATTCCACCTGAAACTTGAAAATGACTAACTAAAGTAAAAAGTAAAAAGGCCGCGAGGGCCGAATCATGAAATAACAATGCATCATTTGTGAGAAGGAGTTGAGGATGTTGCTGATACTGGCGGCGGCACGTTTGCGGATGAACTGGCAATTTGGCTGCCAAACTGGGTGCACCTCTACTGACTGTCCGCGGCAGGCTCATGCATCGTTGCAAATCCTTCTACTCTGATGAAGGCCTCAGTGAGGTCACTTATATTTGCCTCAGTAGGAATTTTATGTTTTAATAAGTGAAGGAGGGAAAACTCTGGGCGGAGTGATGCAACAATTGTTTCGGCCTTTAGCTGGGTGGTTTTATCTGACAGGACATCCGCCCGGTCCCTTTCTTGCTTCAGGCATGCTTCATATTCCGGTAACGATCACAGCATGGAAGGGGTGGTGGAGTCCCAGCACGTCGGAAGCCCTACTGTCGTGATCTCGGCCCAAACCGCATCAAACCGGTCCACGATGTATGCCAACTGTTGTAGGGCCTTTGAAGCCACAACACGAGCTAATTCATTATCAATGATTTTCTGGCATTCGAAGGCTTCCTTATGTCGGCTGTCTATGCCATGTTGCTTAGCCTCGTTAGCTCTTAACATTTTCAAGAACGAGTTATATTCCCTGGTGCGCTGAGCTCTGTTGACCAAATCTAGATCTCCTTCCTGAAATCTCCTCCTGAGGTAGAGTACTGAAGATTTCATCTCTTCGATGACTTTCAGAAACTCCCATTGTTCCGTTACGGCTGAAATGATCTCAGACCAAATAATATTTATACCATCCCTAAGAGTGAGGTTACCTTTTAGGCGTGTGTTGAGATCATTTATGGTCTTCTGTTGGTCGGCCCTTGTTTTCTTTTCTTGTTCAATCTCTTTCTTCAATGCTTCCATTTTTCTAGTATTTTCTGACAGGGATTTTTCCAAATCAGTGATCCTTTGCCTTGTGGTGGAAACCTGTTTTTCTAGTATATCATTTGCAGCTTTCGCTGCGTTCAGCTTCTCTGAAAGTGAACTCGTCTCAGGTGGTGCAGTAGCAGGCGCACAACTGTGTGTGTCCTAAGTGTTCTATAGTTCTGAAAAACCTACTCTGAAGGGTAGCGATTGTTTCTGCCAATTTCTCCTTCTCTTCTCTTTCTTTTGAAAATGTGCCTGCCAATTCCATTTTCTCTTTCTCTACTTGTGCCAACTCGGCTGTCTGCACATGCTGGGAGGCCAGTATGCGGGCTCTGCCTTTCAATGAGGCAACCTCCTTATGTAATTGATCTATTAAAAATCCCTGTGGGTTTGATTGCCCGGTCTCTTTTCCTTTGATTTGATCCCAAAGGCCACGTACTTGATTTTCCAGGGCGCGGGTACTAGCCTGTTCATTCTTCAGGGTAGTCCTCACCTGTTCATGTTTTTTCTCCAGTTTCCTCAGAGCAATGGTGACCCGCATTACCTCATCCTTCAACATATCGCCTACGACCTGAAACAGGTTACACATATCGGTTGTTGGCACCTTGGCCATGTCAATTTCATGCTCAAGCACCCGGTAGCTAGTGGCACCTGTATCAGGGTCCAAGATGGCTTCAGCCATAGACAATACCAGGTGTTCGGTATCCACGTTCATGGAGGCGGAAATCCTGGTGTGATATTTCTCCACATACCCTTCCAGCTCAGCTTTGTATTTATCTTTGATTATCCTATTTTTCTTGATCCTTTCGGCTGCCACTGGTGAAGTATAGTCTCCAATGGCTTGTGAGACCTCAGTGAAGTCGGAGGAGGTGGTGCTGTCTCTCAACACTTTGATTCCGGCCTTGCTGCTGTCAAGTTGCGCATATGGTGTGAATGGTTCAAGCAGTTATTCTTCCCCTATAACTTTGGCCTCACTTGAGACTGTTTTTTGCTTTTTACGAGCGGAAGAACCTGCTCCTGAAGGACCCACTTCTTCTTCTTGGCCTTTATTGATGTCTTCCTCCTCCCTTGTGGCAGATGAATCTGTTTCCATCTGCGAAATCAAAGGCCAAATTTCCATGTTAGCCTTCCACTCTATAAGCGGTCTTGATTCATGAACATAAAGGGTGGACCTGTTCATCTTTCTTCTGTTTGAAATAATCTCCCGAGGATCATAGGCCCAAGCCTTCCCCTGTCTTAGGTCCATGCCCTGCAACAACTTCTCAACAATGGGAAGGCGTGTCTCGAATTCACAATGAACGAGCCGATAGTGATGGGAAGTCTCAGTATGTAACCCTTGTTAGCGGGGACAAAGTGGAGCTGGTCAGCCTTGAGGGCTTGCCGAATATATTCCAGAGCATAGACTCGTCGAGCGGGAAACACGGGTAGCAGGTAGGGGGCGACCTCAGCTCCATAGACCCGAATTTCAGTATAATTGTCAGAAAGATACCAATCCCCGGTGCTCTGGGTTTTACCAGCTTGCAGCCAGTTCTTCATTTCAGGAAAAACCCTAGGTGATGGAGAATCATGAATGATGGTGTAAGCAATGGACATGAAACCGTTTAGGAAACTTGAATAACCCACCCCTTTTGGCAATTGGCGCACTGCAAAGTTCCAGTCAAAAACATGTTCGGGTTGAGAATTGACCTCGTATACCCTATCCAAGCCCAAACCCTCAAACTTGTCAGCATGCTGATGCAAGAAAAGATAGAACACCATTAAACAAAAACGAAAGTGGCTGGTTTTTGAAAGCTCTTGAAACTAGGTGTGAATGTTGGCAGATAAGTAACCCGGGATATCCAGGACTACCCCCTTCTGAGACATTAACCATAGAAAGAAAACACATACTTTGGAAGTTTCCCCCAACCTGCCTACACCTAAAAGACCCGCAATGAGAGCGAGGATGGGTTGCACTTCTTCCTTAAACAGGCTTAATGGGAGAAGTTCCACACCGGGAAGGGAAGTAGCCTGGTTACTAGTAATAGGAGCAATGAAGCCTTTTTGATGCTCCCATGGAAATTTGGTAAACTGGGAGGTTAAAGCTTCTTCACTGAAAGCAGTGTAGGTGGCGCTGGTGGGAAAACGGAGGGCTTGCCTGATGATGTCGGGCGAAAGGGAGAAAATCTTGTTCCCCTGAGCAGAGGTAAACGTGCCTCGATTTTCATCGTAGGCGTCTCTAAGCCAGTAGAGAAACTCGACCACTGGGAATATTGGGGGGGTAATCTGATGGTAAAAGCCTGATACGACCACCCGATATCAATCCCTATTCTGGACATGTCGCGAAAAAAGCTCAGGTCTTATACTGCTAATGGGGAAAGGGTATTGGTGATCGCAGATTCCAGCTTGTTGGTCAATGAAAGGCTCGAACCCAGGAGGGTTTATGGCTTCTCGGACCCGGGGAGTCTCTGGTTTGTTTTTCTTGGGTGTGCCCCTTCCCATGACTGACATATGAAATTTGAAAGGAAAAACGAAAGGAAAACAGAGGGAATATAAGGGACGGAGTACCTGTACAGTAGGTAAATTTGCTTGGGAAAGCGACGCAGGGGGGGTATTCTGGTGATGATTGGGTAGACCTGGTACTTGCTCCCGCTTTGTATATACCGTAACTAGGAAAACCTGCGACTTTTACTGCAGTAAAATACGGGAAACTGTTGTCTAAGACTGGTAATTCTGGGATGAAAAGGCATAGAGGTGAAATAAGCAGGGTAAGTGTCGTAAGGACATTGACAGTGGGGCACGCGCCGTGTAGGGATTAGGTGTTAGTTGGGGATAGGTGAACACCGTGTGCCGGGTTTAATAATGGTACGAGCCTCAGTACCAGCTCATCTAGAAACTTACCTTACCTTTCTGCCGCATACACCATATGATTCTTGAAACATATCATTCACAAAATGAATTAAATACATAACCTACCAGTCGTAAGGGCCCACATTGCGTTCTGCCATGTCACCATAACTCCGCGCTTTACTCTTGCCACGTCATTCTAGCCTTGGGTCCCCACCATGTCACGTTATTGCAATTCCGCTAGGGTATGGGTCTTTTCCCTCTCTCGCTGCTCGACCCCCACAGAAATTCCCACTCGTAGTATTCCCTTGTGTGCATATTCATAAAGCAGCAATTCCTTCAATATCTCTGTTCTGCACTCTTCGTATCACGTCTTTGCACTTTTTGTATTTCCGTTATCTTTTTTATTTTATACCTCAGCCTTTTCGTATTACTTCCGCCTTTAGCTTTTATGCACACGACCTTTCTTACCTTGTTTCACCTCAACCAACTCTTGAAATGTATCACCATTTGATATAATGTTCGTTACATGACTAATCAATGTTTAATTAATTAATGACTCATGTTAAATGGTGATCAACATTGGCTCCACCTGGGGATGGCACATTCATTCTTGAATGTGTCGAGAACTACGCAGACCACCTGTTTGTCTTCTGTTAACGCCATTTCGCATCCCTTTCGACTTTTACCTCTTCTCTTCATGATTCATCAACAAACACACATTATTCAAATAACTCTTAAAACAAAAATTAATATACAATATGGTACATCAGGCTCTCTCGGCCTGGATCAGTACTGGAAATAAGGCTTGAGGAATTGACCATTTACAGGGGCGTCCAGCAAATCCCCCTGCAAATTCTCCAATATAAAAGTATTGTTGCCACCTTGTTCTACAATTTTGAGAGGGCCAAACCATAGGGAATCGAATTTTCCATGTTTCCCTTTATCTGCCCTTTGAATGTCCCATCTGAGCACCAGATCTCCTACCTGTAACTTTCTGTCTTTGGCATGTTGGTAAAAAAGATCCTTCATTCTCTCCTGATATTCGATTAGCTTCTGACTCACCTGATTTCGTGTTTCTTCTAGCTCCACCAACTGATTAATCCTCCTGGTTACATCATCAGGCTCCTCTTGACTTTCTTGCATGAATTGGGCTACTGGTAAAGCCAGATGCACAGGAAAAACTGCTGCTCTCCCATAAACTAATTCGTATGGGGACTTCCCAGTTGCCCTTTTGCTAGTAATTCGGTTTGCCCATAGAGCGAATTTCAGCTGAGAATCCCAATTCTTCTGATTCTCGTTGATAGTCTTCTTTAGTGCTCGGACCAGAGTTTTATTTGAGGACTTTGCGAGGCCGTTCCCTTGGGGGTAGTAAGCCGTAGAGTGAACCAGTGCAATATTATACTGCTGGAAAAAGTTGACAAATTTTGTGGATTTAAAGGCTTGTGCATTGTCAATTACTATCTTAGCAGGACAACCGAATCTGGATATGATATGCTCTTCCATGAATTTTATTACCACAGGGTCAGTTGCATTCCTGGCAGGTATAGCTTCCACCCATTTTGTGAAGTAATCTGTGGCTGTTAATATCCATTTATGCTGTCCACTTGAAGGGGGGTGTATTTATCCTATGAAGTCGATTCCCCACTACTGGAATGGCTCATCTACGCGGACAGGTATCATGGGGAGGGGTGCTAGTTTCTATCTCTCGGCAAATCTCTGGCACTTCTCACAGGCTCTAACTCGGGTAAACACATCTCCAAATAGTTTAGGCCAAAAGAAACTGGCCTTCAGGATCTTGTGAGCAGTAGCTCTCCAACTGTAATGGCCCCTACAGATTCCTTCATGAAACTCAGCCATTATACTCTCCACCTCTTCTTCCGTGAGACATAGGAGTAAGATACTGGAGGGATCTCGCCAATACAACTGACCGTTTGCAATGACATACTTTGGCGACCTCAACCTCAGTGATTTGTACTTGGTTTTGTCACAACTAGGCGGGAAACTGAGGGTTAGAAGATATTTTTCCACCTCTTTGTACCATGGGCTGATGAGGTACTTCATATGTATCTTCTGGGAGGCTATTTCTATTCTCTTTGCTTCCTCCTTTCCCCCAGTGTCTTTGTTTGCTATCATAGACAAGTTGATGCCCAGGGCCTGACAATTTGATTCAGACAGGATCTTGGCTAAACCTTGCCCCTTGATTAACTTGGTAGGACGGATATCTAACTCATATTCCTGTTTTTTGGCTATCCATCTTCCCCTTTTTCCTTCACTGTCCCCCTGGATAAGAATATCTTTAACAACTGCTGTAGGAACAAATGCAGTGACACGGGACTACAAAACATACATACGGAAAGCTTTGAGGGATTTCACCAGAGCGTACGCTTGCTTCTCCAATATGTTATATTTCAGTTCAACCTCCCGAAGCACCTGAATGAAAAAGGCAATGGACTGTTCATACCCCTCTTCGTTTTTCTGCAACAAAACTCCAGCTACTGTATGAGGGGACGCAAACGAGAAGATCATAAACGGTTTGGCATAATCTGGCCCGACTAACACAGGGGCTTCGGTAAATGCATTTTTAATTCTAGCAAAAGCTTCTCTTGACTCTGGTGACTATTTCACCTCATTATCCTTTTTTAGCATATCAGTTATGTGCCTAACTATCTCAGCATAGTTAGGGATGAACCTCCTTAGGAAGTTTATACGACCCAGGAACACCTGAACTTCCTTTTTGTTTCTGGGCAGGGCAATGCCATTTATGACCTCCACTCTTTTAGGGTCTATCTTTACTCCATATTTGGTTACAATGTGTCCCAAGAGCTTGCCCTCTTCCAGTGCAAACAAAGACTTCTATAAATTAAGGGAGAGGCCATACTTTCTGCATTTCTCAAAAGTCCTGCGTAAGTGCTCTAGGTGTTCAACATCATCTTTTGAGAACATGGTAATGTCATCCAGGTATACCACCACGAACTTGTCCTGCTCTCCGATAAAAGCAATATCCATGGCCCTCTAGAAAGTGGCCCCCGCGTTAATCAACCCAAAGGGCATCCTGGCATACATAAATGTCCCCCATGGAGTGGTAAAAGCAGTCTTCTTTTGATCTTCTGGCAGTACAGCCACCTGATTGTACCCTGAGAATCCATCCATCATCGACATCCGGGAAGCTCCTACCACTTTCTGCAAGATGTGATCCATTTTGGGTAGTGGATAATTATCTTTTAGGGATTCTCTGTTCAGATTCCTGAAATCAACACATAGCCTTATTTCTCCATTTTTCTTCCTTACCGGGACTAAGTTTTCCACCCACTCAGAATACCTCAATGGTACAATGATTTTAGCCTTCAGCAGTTTCTTAATTTCTTTCTCAATAGAAGGTAACAATAGGGGATTGATCTATCTGAGCTTCTGCTTATGTGATTTTGCATCTCCCTTCAGTGGAATCTTATGCTGCATAATGTTGAAATCAAAGGTTTTTAGGTCTTGATAAGACCAGGCATACAAATATTTATAGGACTGAAATAACTTCTGATACAACTGTTTATATTCTTCCGGGACCTTCTTAGACAACTTCACGAGTTTAGGGTCAGCCTCAGTGCCTAGATTCAGGTCCTCCACCTAATTCTCCTCTACAAATTTGTTTGGCTGTAATGGAACATCATTCTTATTGAACAGCCTCTCTAAGGGTACTAATCCTCGGGGGATAATGTTTCCTTTCAAATGCAGGAATTTGTGGCCAGCTATCTTTCCTTCCCATTTATCTCCTGAAGTGTCTTCAATCTCCTCTTCTTCACAAATGTCAATCTCCATGTTGGAGAACTCCCCAACTGTTTCCAAGAATCTCTTGACTTTCTCATCATCTTCAAATACTTGCCAGTGTTTTATATTGTCTGGGATTGAGGGCCTATAACGTACCTCAATCTCATATCTCAAGAGAGGGTTCTAAGGTGGCCGAAAAGTACTGGCAGCCACTGCTAAGGAGTCTGCCATTCTATTTTGCTCCCAGGGCATGAACTGGATATTAAATTCCAAGAAGAAGTTCTCCACCAGATCCCAAACTTCGTTCCTATAGGCCCTCAGCCTAGGATGTTTAGCTTGACACTGATTTCTCACCTGCCTGACTACTAGTTCTGAATCTCCCATAACTTTTAAACTTTGTATGTTCATACTCCTGGCTGTCTGCAACCCTAGTAGGAGTGCTTCATATTTGGCCATGTTATTTGTGGCTTCATATTCCAGTTTGAAAGATAGAGGCACCCATCTACCCGCAGGCAAAATCAATAACACCCCAGCTCCATTTCCTTCCCTAGAGTTGGCCCCATCAAAGTGAAGTGTCCAGATTTCTGATTCAGGACTTTCTATGAATTGTTCCGTCTTAATCTGGCAAAATGATGGTTCATGTGCGTACTCTTGATCTTCCTCCAGCATTAAACAGGAGAAATCCCCCTCCCTGCTATAAACCGGATAATTAGCTGAATCATCTGCCTTAGTAATTGTCTTGACAAATCTGGTTTCCCAGTACAACTCCTCTCTTGGCCACAAAATACAGGGATAGTGGCATAGGTCAGATCTAGCTTGATTGATCCCTCGATTTTGGTCCCCCAAGATATTGACAGTAACATGCCAAAGCGAGCTAGGATGTCAGCCACCACTATATCCATTACTACACTTTTCGCTGGGATCTGAGCCAGGTTAACCACTAAGTCTTTTATCATGCCCAGGCACTTAACCCTTTTGGAGTCAAACGAGTAAAGATATTTGTATGGGTGGGTGATCTGTAGTCCTAGTTTCTCTATGACAGAGAGGGGTAAAAGATTATGAGAAGCTCCTGAATCTAGCATGCAGTTATGCAGGAGCAGGTCATGTATTACTAAAGACAAATAAAAAGGGGAAGTGGCAGCATCCAATTCCTCGACATGTGGACCGAAAAAAACCATAGGTCTTTATTCCTGAAGGTTCAGGCTGTTTGGAATGTTTATTACTTCAGGAGGAAGCATAAAGGATGTGACCTGGGACTGATATGCAGGTTGTTTTAACAACTCGGTCAAGGGGACTGAGATTTTCACTTTCTCGAGCTCCTTCTGTAGACTGAAAGCAGAGGGGGCTTTGTCTACTGACACTTCTTTTGGTTCTTTATCTTTAGAATCTTTGCTCTGAGGGGAAGGTCTGACTTATTTTAAGACTTGTTTGACACTAGGGGGTGTAGCCGCTTGTGAAGATGAAGGAATTTGATCAGCATATTGTACAGGTTGGTTAAGGGGCCTCTTACCTTTGTCAGGGATATTTTGAGGAGCTGCTTCTTTCCGGGTAGGTGCCTCTTCTTGTTGCATGTCCTCCTCCTGATCCTGAGTGCGAGTTCTCTTTCTGGAGGACCTGAGGTCATACTTTCTATTGAACTGAGCTTGCATGAAATCAACGAACTGCTTGCAGTAGTCATCAATCTCAGGATCTTCGATATCTTCATTAGCTTTCACTTTTGTGTGTGTTTGCACCTCCACTTCATCACTTTCATGTAAGGGACATTCCACTTCATCACTGTTTGAGAAAGAAAGGTATGCCTCTTCCTGCTCATAGGCAGTGTCTTCGATTGAACCCTCCACTTGCCCTTCCAAGTATAAAGGGTGTGGTACTTGGTCTTGCTGCTCCTTCTGTCCCCTTTGCAGTATCTACAAGGGAGGCTTTCTGAATTGAGGGTTAAAGCCTCTATTAGGAGCATTTTGGAAATTCTTGGAGGATAAGCTCTTTACCTCCATTTCAAGCTTTACCAGCTTGCTTGAGAGATTCTTGAACATTTTTTTCATTTCCTCAATCCTGTCATTAGTTGAATCTCTATCTTGGCTCGAGGTGGATACCTCTTCCTTTCCCCTTCTTCTTGTATCTTGCTCAGATCTCCCCTTAGATTTACCAGTGGAGGCGAAGTTTGCCTCAAGCTCCAGTACATCTGTCTGAGCATCATCCAGAGTGGCTGGCTTCCTTTCTCTTAGGGAGAAACCAAATTCAGAGTCAAAGGCTGCCACAAACACCACCTTGGCAATAGTCTGGTGTGGTTTCATTTCGGTGGGAAGGCTCAGGTACAACTTGTTAAATCTCTTAATAAACTCGGCCACCCCTTCATTGTGTCTTTTCTTGAGTGTATTAAACTCAGTTAGACAATGTCCGTGGTCTTTCTTCTCCCCCCATTTCTTGAGAAAAGTGTCTTCCATTGTTTCCCATGTGTTTATGGAACGGTCTCCCAACGTCTTGAACCATTTTCTGGCTTCACCATCGAGGGACTGCACAAACAGTCTAAGGACCACGTCGAGATGTTCCACGTTGAAATTTTCTGCGAAGGAGAAGAAGACCTCAAGGTGTTTTTGAGCATCAATCTCGTTTTCTCTATTGAAGCGAGGCAGGATCTTTAGATAGTCCTGCTGCATATCATTTAGAACTTGAGGTAATGCCAGGGGAGCATATTTATTTAGCAAGAAACCTGGAACGTTGGCCATTGGAGGAGGAGGTGGAGGTAACAAGAGGGTTTGCTGAGTAAGTGGGGGAGGAGGTGGGAGTGAAGTGCGGATGATGATAGGAATATAGTGAACAGCGGCTTGGGATGATGGAGACAAGGGTGGAGTATTAACATCAGATATTTCCGTGACTTCTTTAACTTCTTCAGCCTCTGGATTAGGATGAAATATATAACGGGTGGTATCTATTGACTCGGCATCGTCCTTAACTTGGATGTTTCCCAGGGGTAAACAGTCTGAGTAATAATCAGTTTCACCCAGAGCAGAGTCAGAATCTTGGAATTGGGCAACCTGAGAAGAGGAAGAAGGAAAGTCTTCTAGAGAGAATTGTGGGATCTAAGTGTGAACAAACTGTCTCTCCCTCCAACCTCTTTTATGTAAAATTCTCTCTGGGTCAGACAGAGAGGGAGTCTTTGGCTAAGACATATCTGACCTAAGGTGTGGCTTCTGAGGAGCCAGGACTGCAATTAGATTGTTCTGGAAAATGAATGTGGAGTCGCCAAGGTGAGGGATATACAACTCTCAACTCTCCATGCTCACCTAATTGAAGAGTGAAATAGGGTTTTGTCGAGGCCCAGGGATTTAAATTTTTTACCAACTTCGTTCCCCGGCAACGGCGCCAAAAAGATGTTGTCAATCCCAGAGACAGCCTTGAGTTGTGAAATACCAGTGCCTAGGACATCTTAAATAGCAGAGAGCGAAATTAATAGAATATAACGAGGATGACTAGCAGGACCGAGCTCTCATGATGTTTCTTTGTAAACAGAAAGTTTAACTTGAATGGGACCAAGACTTTTGGAAGCTTGATGCAAGAAAAAGGAATACTACAGAAACAAGATGTAAAAATCTCACACAAAGGCATCAGACAATACAAAGGCAATTCACGGTAAAGAGGGCCAGTTCAACAATACTTCACAGAGAATAGTAATCTGAAGATGTACACTGTGTAAGAAGGAATGAGAGAATATCGGCTGTCATATAGATAATATCCGGACACACATATCACCATGTAATGGGCTTATCTATTTAAGAATCCATTCACAATAATAGCATATTCCAAAATAACATCACACCGAAACCAATATAGCAGAAGTATGGATGCTGTGATAATGGAACAATATATCATGCATGAGCTATATTTAAAGTGCTAGATTGATTCTAACATGAGTATCAACTAGGATAAATTCACCTTAAAACCAATGAGCTTCTCGCATTCCAAAACATGATACAAGAAAAGCGGATGAAACAAGATGAACAATTAATGAACACACAAAGGAGAAGTTACGTTCTATTAGATATTAAAGACTAGAATCCTCCTTACAGATAAAACTCCTTTTCATTGAAACCCAACGGGTTCTGAACCTTCATGCAAGAGTTAAACAAACATGCATACAAAATCCTCTTACAGCATAATTTTCTGATAAAATCTGGAACCCTGTGCTCTCTTCTGTTCTTGTTTATATAGGAACTTCTCTACATAGGCGAGAAGATATTTTGAGAAAATATCTTTCTCTCATGCCAAGAATTTGTTCCAAGTCCTTGTCAAAATAACAAAATCATGATGAGGAATAACAAACCTCTCATCCTTTGCCGTTAGGCGCTCGGGCATTTTAAAACCAAAATTGTAGAACAGTCTAAGTAAAAGTAAATTGCTGTGGTGAAATATGAATTCCACCTGAAACTTGAAAATGACTAACTAAAGTAAAAAGTAAAAAGGCCGCGAGGGCCGAATCATGAAATAACAATGCATAATTTGTGAGAAGGAGTCGAGGTTGTTGCTGATACTAGCGGCGGCACGTTTGCGGACGAACTGGCAATTTGGCTGACAAACTGGGTGCACCTCTGCTGACTGTCCGCGGCAGGCTCAGGCATTGTTGCAAATCCTTCTACTCTGATGAAGGCCTCAGTGAGGTCACTTAGACTTGCCTCGGTAGGAATTTTATGTTTTAACAAGTGAAGGAGGGAAAACTCTGGGCGGAGTGATGCAACAATTGTTTCGGCCTTTAGCCGGGTGGTTTTATCTGACAGGACATCTTCCCGGTCCCTTTCTTGCTTCAAGAACGCTTCATATTCCGGTAACGATTGTAGCATGGAAGGGGTGGTGGAGTCCCAGCACGTCGGAAGCCCTGCTGTCGTGATCTCGGCCCAAACCGCATCAAACCAATCCACGCTGTATGCCAACTGTTGTAGGGCCTTCGAAGCCACAACACGAGCCGATTCCTTATCAATGATTTTCTGGCATTCGAAGGCTTCCTTATAACAGCTGTCTATGCCATGTTGCTCAGCCTCGTTAGCTCTTAACCTTTTCAAGAACAAGACATATTCCCTGGCGTGCTGAGCTCTGTTGACCAAATCCATATCTCCTTCCTGAAATCTCTTCCTGAGGTAGAGTATTGAAGATTTCATCTCTTCAATGACTTTCAGAAACTCCCATTGTTCCGTTACAGCTGAAATGATCTCAGACCGAATAATCTTTCTACCATAGCTAAGAGTGAGGTTACCTTTTAGGCATGTGTTGAGATCATTTATGGTCTTCTGCTGGTCGGCCGTTGTTTTCTTTTCTTGTTCAATCTCCTTCTTCAATGCTTCCATTTTTCTAGTATTTTCTGACAGGGATTTTTCCAAATCGGTGATCCTTTGCCTTGCGGTGGAAACCTGTTTCTCCAGTATATCTTTTGCAGCTTTCGCTGCGTTCAGCTTCTCTGAAAGTGAGCTCGTCTTAGGTGGTGCAGTAGCAGGCACACAGCTGTGCGTGTCCCAAGTGTTATGTAGTTCTGACAACCTACTCTGAAGGGTAGCGATTGTTTCTGCCAATTTCTCCTTCTCTTCTCTTTCTTTTTACAATGTGCCAGCCAATTCCGTTTTCTCTTTCTCTACTTGTGCCAACTCGGCCGTCTGCACATGCTGGGAGGCCGAATGCGGGCTTTGCCTTTCAATGAGGCAACCTCCTTCTGTAATTGATCTATTAAAAATCCCTGCGGGTTTTTTTGCCCAGTCTCTTTTCCTTTTATTTGATCCCGAAGGCCACGTACTTGATTTTCCAGGACGCGGGTACTAGCTTGTTCATTCTCCAAGGTATTCCTCACATGTTCATGTTTTTTCTCCAGTTTCCTCAGAGCAATGGTGACCCGCATTAACTTGTCCTTCAGCATATCGCCTATGACCTGAAACAGGTTACGCATATCGGTTGCTGGCACCTTGGCCATGTCAATTGCATGCTCAAGCAGCCGATAGCTAGTGGCACCTGTATCAGGGTCCAATATGGCTTCAGCCATAGACAATACTAGGTGTTCGGTATCCACGTTCATGGAGGCGGAAATCCTGGTGTGATATTTCTCCACATACCCTTCCAGCTCGGCTTTGTATTTATCTTTGATTATCCTATTTTTCTTGATCCTTTCGGCTGCCACTGGTGAAGTATAGTCTCCAATGGCTTGTGATACCTCAGTGAAGTCGGAGGAGGTGGTGTTGTCTCTCAACACTTTGATTCCGGCCTTGCTGCTGTCAAGTTGCACATATGGTGTGAATGGTTCAAGCAACTGTTCTTCCCCTATAACTTCGGCCTCACTTGAGACTGTTTTATGCTTTTTACGAGTGGGAGAACCTTCTCCTGAAGGACCCACATCTTCTTCTTGGCCTTTATTGATGTCTTCCTCCTCCCCTGTGGCAGATGAATCTGTTTCCATCTGCGAAAACAAAGGCCAAATTTCCATGTTAGCCTTCCACTCTATAAACAATCTTGATTCATGAACATAAGGGGTGGACCTGTTCCTCTTTCTTCTGTTTGAAATAATCTTTCGAGGATCATAGGCCCAAGCCTTCCCCTGTCTTAGGTCCATGCCCTACAATAGCTTCTCAACAATGGGAAGGGCGTGTCTCGAATTCACAACGAACTGGCCGATAGTGATGGGAAGTCTTAGTATGTAACCCTTCTTAGCGGGGACAAAGTGGAGCTGGTCAGCCTTGAGGGCTTGCCGAATATATTCCAGAGCATAGAATCGTCGAGCGGGAAACACAGGTAGCATGTAGGGGGCGACCTCGGCTCCATGGGCCTGAATTTCAGTATAATTGTTAGAAAGATACCAATCCCCGGTGCTCTGGGTTTTACTAGCTTGCAGCCAGTTCTTCATTTCAGGAAAAACCCTAGGTGATGGCGAATCATGAATGATGGTGTAAGAAATGGACATGAAACTGTTTAGGAAACTTGAATAACCCACCCCTTTTGGCAATTGGTGCACTGCAAAGTTCCAGTCAAAAACAAGTCAAGGTTGAGAATTGACCTCGTATACCCTATCCAAGCCCAAACCCTCAAACTTGTCAACATGCTGATGCAAGAAAAGATAGAACACCATTGAACAAAAATGAAAGTGACTGGTTTCTGAAAGCTCTTGAAACTGGGTGTGAATGTTGGAAAATAAGTAACCCGGGATATCCAGGACTACCCCCTTCTGAGACATTAACCATAGAAAGAAAACACATACTTTGGAAGTTTTCCCCAACCCGCCTACACCTAAAAGACCCGCAATGAGAGCGAGGATGGGTTGCACTTATTCCTTAAACAGGCTTAATGGGAGAAGTTCCACACCAGGAAGGGAAGTAGCCTGGCTGTTGGTAATAGGAGCAATGAATCCTTTTTGATGCTCCCATGGCAATTTGGTAAACTGGGAGGTTAAAGCTTCTTCACTGAAATCAGTGTAGGTGGCGCTGGTGGGAAAACGGAGGGCTTGCCTGATGATGTCAGACGAAAGGGAGAAAATCTTGTTCCCCTGAGCGGAGGTAAACGTGCCTCGGTTTTCATCGTAGGCGTCTCTAAGCCAGCAGATAAACTCGACCACTGGGAAGACTGGGGGGGTAATCTGATGGTAAAAGCCTGATACGACCACCCGATATCGATCCCTATTCTGGACATGTCACGAAAAAAGCTCAAGTATTATACTGCTAATGGGGAAAGGGTATTGGTGATCGCAGATTCCAGCTTGCTGGTCAATGAAAGGCTCAAACCCAGGATGGTTTATGGCTTCTCGGACCTGGGGAGTCTCTGGTTCGTTTTTCTTGGGTGTGCCCCTTGCCATGACTGACATATGAAATTTGAAAGGAAAAACGAAAGGAAAACAGAGGGAATATAAGGGACGGATTACCTGTACAGTAGGTAAATTTTCTTGGGAAAGCGACGCAGGGGAGGTAGTCTGGTGATGATTAGGTAGACCTGGTACTTGCTCCCGCTTTGTATATACCATAACTGGGAAAACCTGCGACTTTTACTGCAGTAAAATAGAAACTGTTGTCTAAGACTGGTAATTCTGGGATGAAAAGGCGTAGAGGTGAAATAAGCAGGGTAAGTGGCGTAAGGACGCTGACAGTGGGACACGCGGCATGTAGGGATTGGGTGTTAGTTGGGAACAGGTGAACACCACGTGCTGGGTTTAATACTGGTACGGGCCTCAGTACCAGCTCATCGTGAAACTTACCTTACCTTTCTGCCGCATACACCATATGATTCTTTAAACATATCATTCGCAAAGCGAATTAAATACATAACCTACCAGTCGTAAGGACCCACATTGCGTTTTTCCACGTCACCATAACTCTGCGCTTTACTCTTGCCACGTCGTTATGGCCTTGGGTCCCCACCATGTCACGTTATTGCAATTCCGCGAGGGTTTGGATCTTTTCCCTCTCTCGCTGCTCGACCCCCGCGGAAATTCCCACTCGTAGTATTCCCTTGTGTGCATATTCATAAAGCGGCAATTCCTTCAATATCTCCGTTCTACGCTCTTCGTACCACGTCTTTGCACTTTTTGTATTTCCGTTATCTTTTTTATTTTATACCTCAACCTTTTCGTATTACTTCCGCCTTTAGCTTTTATGCACGTGACCTTTCTTACCTTGTTTCACCTCAAACAACTCTTGAAATATATCACCATTTGATATAATTTTCGTTACATGACTAATCAATGTTTAATTAATCAATGACTCATGTTAAATGGTGATCAACAGTAGGGAAGTCAGGAAAGATAATAGGCTATAATGTCATGACAAAGCTTCTGAATAAAGAACAATGAGGAGTAATTGCACAATTATGCTCATTAGAAGTTCCAACATCAAAATCATATATTTCTCCACATCTCAAAAAAGTCTTGGACAATCATTCCAAGGTGTTTGAAACTCCCAAAGGACTCCCACCTATTCGTGATCATGATCATGTTGTTCATTTGATTCTAGAAAGTGTTCCTCCAAACATCAGGCCTTACACATATCCTTATGTCCAAAAGTGCGAAATTGAACGTATGATTGCAAAAATGTTAGAGGCTAGCATAATTCAACCTAGTTAAAGTTCTTTCTCTGCTCCAGTAGTATTGGTGCACAAGAAGGATGGATCATGGCGAACGTGTCTGAATTATAGGGAGCTCAATAAGCTAACTATTAAAGATAACTTTCCTATTCCTTTGATTGATGAATTATTGGATGAATTACATGGATCAATTTATTTTACCAAGTTGGATCTTCGATCAAGATATCATCAAATTAGAATGAAGACTGAAGATATGTTGAAAACAACATTTCGAACTCATGAGGGTCATTGTGAATTTTTGGTCATGCCTTTTGGCCTTACCAATGCACCTTCTACATTTCAAGGGTTGATGAATTCCATTTTCAAACCCTTCCTCAGAAAATTTGTGCTAGTGTTTTTTGATGATATACTAATCTACAACAGGTCTTGGAAGGATCATGTTCAACATGTTGACAGGGTGCTCAAACTATTGGAGGAGAAACAATTATATGCAAAAAAATCCAAATGTTTCTTTGGAATACAAGAGGTGGAATATCTGGGTCATATTGTATCTCAGGAGGGTGTTAAGGTAGACCCTAAAAAAATTAAAGCCATTAAGGAATGGAAAGTCCCTACAACCATAAAGTAGTTGCGCGGATTTCTTGTGTTAATAGGGTATTATCGCAAGTTTGTTAAGAATTATGGGAGAATAGAAGCACCTATAACAACATTATTGAAGAAAGATGAATTTTCATGGACTCCTAAAGAAACTAAGGCCTTTGAACATCTTAAAGAGGCAATGTGACTAGCACCAGTCTTAGCTACACCAGACTTCACAAAAACTTTTATTGTGGAATGTGGTGCCTTAGGAAATGGAATTGGTGTTGTTTTAATGCAAGAAGGAAGACCCATTGCTTTTGAAAGTCGTCCAATCAAAGGAAAGTATTTACAAAAGGCTATTTATGAGAAGGAAATGTTGGTAATACTACATCCACTAAAGAAATGAAGACCTTACCTAATGGGAAGACACTTCAAGGTAAAAACTGACCATGATAGTCTTAAACACTTATTGGAACAAAGACTATCTTCATAAGAGCAGCAAAAATGGGTCACAAAGATGTTGGGTTATGAATTTGAAATCATCTACAAAAGAGGGAAGCTAAATGTTGTTGCAAATGCACTCTCAAGAAAGGATGACGAGGTGGAAGCATTGCTTTGTGCCATTTCTATTATCCAACCAAATTGGATAACCGAAGCAAGGGATGAATGGAAGACGGACAAAGAAGTGTGGACACTCATTCAAAAGTTGCAGAAATATCCTAGTAGATATGATACATTTAGTTGGAAACATTATTCCTTATGGTACAAAGATCGCTTATATATTTGCAAGGGTTCGCAACTAAAAAAAAAAAATCTTTTGGAATTGCACACTTCTCCTTTAGGAGGACACTCGAGATTTTTAAAAAATTACCACAGGGTGAAGAAATTTTTTTTTGGGATGGCCTTAAATATGATGCTCAAAACTTTGTGGCATATTTTTGGTTTGCCAGCAAAATAAGGTTGAGACTATTAAGACCCCCGGTCTTCTACAAAATTTATCCATTCCAGGTAAATGTTGGGAGGAGATTTCAATGGATTTTATCACAAGTTTACCTAAGTCCAAAGGAAGGAGTGTCATCATGGTGGTAGTTGATAGACTTACCAAGTATGCACACTTTTGTGAATTATCTCATCCATTTGAAGAAAGTACAATTGCTACTGCATTTATGGAAACAATTCAAAAGCTACATGGAATCCTGAAGATTATTGTAAGTGACAGAGATCCCACTTTTACAGGAAATTTTTGGACGAAATTATTTTCTTGTTTGGGTACTCAACGAGCTCATAGCTCATCTTATCATCCTCAATCCGATGGTCAAACAGAGATAGTGAATAAATGTTTGGAAGGATATATCCATTGTTTTTTATCTGATAAGCAAGCACAATGGGTCAAGTGGTTACCTCTCGCTGAATGGTGGTATAACATTTCCTTCCATACTGCAACAAAAATGACCCCATTTATGGCACTTTATGGATATCAGCCACCATCCATCACATATTCTTTAAGGGAAAATTGTAGTTTTCAAGAAGTGAAAGATCACATCAAGCATCAACAAGAAGTTCTCCAACTCTTAAAGGATAAAATAAATTTGGCACAAAATCGAATAAAACTACAGGCAAATCAACATCACAGTGAGAGAATTTTTGATGTAGGAGACTGGGTATTTTTACGGCTACAACCATACAAACAAATGTCACCCAAGAAAGTTAAGAAGGTCCAATAAATTCGACAAAGTACTATGGTCCTTACAAGGTGTTGCAATTATTGGTACTGTGGCATACAAATTGGAGCTCCTTTCTTCTTCGCGAGTGCATCCAGTTTTCTATTTTTCATGCTTAAAGAAAGTTACAGGGGACAAACTTCCAGTTGAAACAATATTTTCAAAACTTGATGAGGAAGGAAAAACCATATTGGAACCTGAAGCAATCACGGAAACAAGAACTCAACAGCTACGAAATCGATCAATTTCATAGTATCTCATCAGATGGAAGAACTTAACCACTGAAGATTCTACATGGGAGGATGAGAATTTTATACAGAAGCACTCTGAGTTACTCAAGCATAGAGGACAACACTTTTTTGAAGGAGAGGAGCATGTTAGGTCCCTATATTACTATTATAGTCCCTTATTGTTTTTAGTGTAACCCCCTTATTGTTATTGGTGTACCCTTGTAACCCCCATATTGTTATTATTGTGCCCTTACATTATTATTGTTAGATCGGCTAGGATTACATTGTGGCCCCATTGTCTCCTATATATAGAAATGAGGTTTTGTCATTTGTATCATCCAAGAATTGTTCATTTATGTAATGTATTGGAGGTTCCCCCCTTGAATTGGCTTATTTCTAAGGCATTGATCTCTATTTTCTTCTATTTTTGGAGCTAGTTTCATAACATGCTCCATCTTATATTGCCCAAATCTTTTAACAACATGGGGGAATTTTTGTCATCAACTAATTTTTCAAGAAAAATCTTCTAAACCCCTTCCAATTCTAGATAGAATTTGGAGGAAGACTATGGTACCATAAAACTCCTCTACCATCCAAGGTGAATATAAAAAGTATGCATTTAACGTAATCATAGTGTACCTCTATCATTTGAAGATGTAGGTAGAAGTTGTCCAAATGGTCATCTGCTTTCACTGCCTTATTAGGGTCATACTTTGTTAACAACTTCTCCGGGTGCCTTGGAATCTTACGTAGAACACCGACTAGTGCAAGTGGTCCCTGTTAAATCTAGTCTAAATCTTTGTCTGTCATATCTTCATGGTTTTTTTCCTCCTCTTCTTCATAATTATTTGGCCCTTATTCTTATTCGTTACCGCCCAAACCGCAGAAGGTATCGTCTGAGAGTACAATGTTATCTCAGTCGCCACCTATGTAAGATATAGGTCTTTACGACTATCTACATTTTCTACAGAGTTTTCTAATTCTTCAAGGGTGGTGAGAAGAAAATATTCAATTGTAGAAACCACTATCCTGGTGGGGGTGGTTGGGTTCTTCTTCGGAAAATAAGCATTAGAGTATTTTTGAGATCTAAAATGGGTCTCCTAAGAAAAATATATAACCAAAAAAAACTTTATAAGGACCAATAGGATTCAAGATGATGATGTTAACCATAGGGGATGATTCACTATTTTTGGGGTAAAAAAGTAAAAAGGTTAAAAAATAATAAAATAATAAAACTTCTTTTTCAATGTGTATTTTCAACTTATCACCCTAAGGTTTTACTAAAATTTCGAGTCGGAGTACTTGATGGATTCAAAATTTAAATCCTCATCTAAGGATTACCCATTTTCCATACTTTATATGGACCCTGCTACTCAACAAATGAGAAATACATGAAAAAATGTGATTGCAATAAAATTTTTAATCTATGTCTCATTTTTAAAATAGTAGGGTCCATTGAAAGTATGAAATATGGGTACTCCTTCGATGAGGAATCAAATTATGCATCTAACGAGTGTTACCGCTCGAACTTTGAGTAGACCCATAGGGAGCTAAGTTGAAAATACGAGTTGAAAAGGTATTTTTTTGTTTTCCCTCTAAGATTTTATGATCTAATATAATATTATTTTATCATTTCCACTATTATTTTATAATTTCCTTAGGAGGCCCATTTTATGCCTCAAAATTACCATAATGGAAGATTGATTACTCCTAGAATCAATCCAATAAATTTTGCAAAATTATGGGTTATAGGACGAATGGCTAGGATCTAATCGTAAGATATTTCACAAGTTTGTATAGGCTTGGGTTTAGAAGATTCACCACATTCAGGAATATGAGTAGGGAAAGTGTTGGAAATGTTACAGCCTTGACTAGAAGATATAAGATTAGAGTGGGTAAGGTTATCAACCATAAACATTTGGCTACCCTCCTTCTAGCGCCAGAAATGTTGACATTGCTAGACTCTCCAACATTCAGGGGGTCTCCCCAATATGTGGTCCCAATTAGACCTCACACCATTTGGGATAGGAGCTCCATCTGGAATATGGCCCAGTTTCCAAATTCTTAAATATTTTCCTTGGCTCTAACTGTTTGCAAGAGAGAGGAGTGAAATTTTTCCTTCGAAAGGTAAGTGAGTGTGCCTGGTGAGTGTTCGGTTGTAGGTGTGTCAAGGTTCTTCTACTGCGGAGGGAGAGAAAGACGTGAGCCTATATAAGAGAGCTAATAGTACCACCCTAGTAGAGACACACAACCAAGAAGAATTCATCTATTATCCAATCGATATTCCACAAAGATGTGATGATCATTACAACCAATATAACAAGAAATATGTTTCTAACATCCAGTCAAATAGTCCACAAGAATGAAACAACTACAAAAATCATTACAAAATATCTCAATATGATAAGTACTAAAATAACCGAAATAGTTCAACTACTTTAGCATTGATGAAAGAAAACATGAATTACAAACATCCACATAATAGTATTACAAATATTCATAATCCATGCATGAAGAACATGTTGGCAATGGGGCTTATGATATTAAGTAAAATTTCCAAGACACATGTATACAATGAACATCACTAGATCCAAAAGTGGAATGTTGGAGCTGCTCCTTGCTCCCCAAAAGAACTATCTTGTCTCTATAATGCCTTGCAGGAGGAGCCAAGGTGAAAATTCCTTTTCTCATACAATGAGGGTGTATATATAACCAATGACGACGTGATGCTTCACCTTCCTTATGACTCTTTGACTAACCTCATGACTGTTTGACTTCCTATGACTTTCAATTTTACATGACTCTTCATATTATGTACATGTCCTTTGGAATTCCACTTTACAATACATTTTCGAAACATCGATTACATAATCCACAATAATGGTGTGGAATGTGACAACTCATGACATCACATGCCATGACACTGTTGACATGGAGTTCTTGATGAGATGGAAATATCAATATATTATTGTTGTATTTTTTCTTGAGAATTCTCTTCTATCCACCTCCACATGGCTTATAGGTAAGGATTATTCAATGATATCAAGTCTTGAGTTGTGGTCGCAAACTCGTGTCCCTTTCCTTTCTCTTGGTTGATCGGCTCGCATATTTAGCTACAAAGATGTCTTTCAGCATTTTTCCCTTATTCATCATATTTTCGTGGTATAATAAGGTACTTGCAGCTACAAATCACTCACGATGAGATGACATTAGTATGATAAACCCCTAGTCTAAGATAGTGCATGTTGATCCACTGAATTAGCCAGAATCGAGTGACAAGCTGAGGGAGAGGCTCAGTGGTTGCGCAATTACATATCTTGGGAATTTAGGAGTAAATATTGAGCTTTGAGACTGTACAATGCACAATACATGATGGATTGAAGAAGAAACATGTGCAGCCTAGGAGCTTAGTGTGACAGGATGAGGGAATGGGCACTCGTTCAGCTTATTGCATAGTAATAGAAGGAAAAGGAGGTTGGGAAATTGTGAAATTGTGCAGATCAGGAGCTGAAGGTCTAAGCTTGTGGTCATATATTGTGCAATGTGCAATTGAGGTCAGGCTGGAGGGATGGATTGAAAAATTTTGGAGATCAAGATTTGGACTTGAGTACTGGAACTGCACAGTGCAAAGTACTGGGATGCAGAAACGATACATTGTGAAGTTTCAAGCGGAAAGGTCACAACTAGAGGGTTGAGACAATGCAATGCATAGTTCAAGAGGGCTGGATGAGGCTAAGTTTCTTGGTCGGAAATATTTTCGGAAATTGACTAAGAGTGGGATAGGTGAGGTTGATATGAAATGTGATAAGACTTTGACTATGATCACACGGACACATCAAAAACATAATTCCCCTCATACAAAAACTTTATGACAAGTTACAATAAGTGAGACACTAAAGATACACTTTACGACTATTGTGACGACATGTGTGCAACAATGTTTAAGACTTTGACAATGAGTGTGACAGATGCTTACATGGTAGGATAAAATCATTTTAAAAAATATAACCCCTTGAAACCACCAAAACAAGCTTATATACATTTTGCAACACTTAACATGTGAAAAGTCGAAATTTTTATTTTCTCGCAAAAGGGACCAAAACGCTAAAAGAAAACACATGAAATGGATTTCAATGTTTGTGAAGAAAATATAAAAGATCAAGGTAGGCTTCGAAATTTGGTACATAAAAATTTTTATGAGGTTGTTGTAGTAGCAAAAACATGAATCCTAACCAGTACTATGAGACTTTAAGGCGAACAAAAAGCCAATATTGGATTTGGAGGATAAGAAAAAATGTAGCAGAGGGACAAAATGGAGATCAAGGAAATGGAAATATTGATTTAGATTCTAACGGATATATAAGCATAGGTAGCATGGTTGTGGCTAGAAATAGAAAAGTAATTTTCAATGGTAGCGGTTTGGGTTATAATATCGGTGGCACAATTGGTGCTGCAAGGCAGACGCAGTTGAGGTTCAGACCATGAAGAAGGAGAGTTTTATTTCTTAGTTGGAAATGGCAATGTTGTATTATTTATGGTATTTTTTAATTTTAATTCAAGTTGTGGGTTCTCTACTCATTTTTTCAAACATTATGTGGGACCATAAAATTCAAAGCAGAAATACGATGAATCCATGATTGTTTTAATAGTTTTTTCATGTGTTTTTTGATGGGCTAGTGAGGTTGCGAGTGAGTGTGATGAGTGATTAATGAATAAATAAGAACAATGTAATTACTTATGGAGATGATGCTCATCCTCTAATCCATGACTTCTTGTGAATGAGCCTATCAGGTGGACAATAGACCAAGAGATATGACACCCAAACAAATATTATGCCTAGGTGAAATATTCCTCGACCCTTAATGGTTGCACCCAAGGCAGAATTTTCTAGCTTATCCATCCCCCTCTAGTTGGCAGATATTGATTTTTTGCGCCAAGAGTTAGAGATGTTGTTGCTAAACAAAGTCTAGAACATCGACAGTGATATCGATGGTCACAATCCAGTAACCTAGTAATCCAATCCAGTAAAATTGCAATCTAATAAATTATAAGCTGCATGTAATATGGTTGTGCAGAATACTGCATGAATATGATTAAAATGAACGGCCATCGATGTTACTAACACCCTTGTCATGACAAAGAAAAACCAGTTGTGATGGCTTCGAAGAAGCCACAACCATCAAGTGATATGGAGAAGAGGCAAAAGAAAAGAAACAATGTATTTGAAAGAGGATGCATAAAGTAGAGGGTTGGATGGTTGAGGAAGAAATATTTAATCCAATACAACCCAATGGAACACATAAAATTCATCTGATTTATAAAACTAACATATTTGGTGCAACATTAAGTGAATGAAATAGTCATTGTACAAGGGTGAGAACTTCTATTTAAAAAAAAATGAGAATCATATTCTCATAAGCATGAATTCCTTAAAAAAAAAATTATAATTTCAAGGGTTATGATAGACTTGGTAAGAGAATCCAATTATACAAGCATGATTGAGATAGTGGTATAGTGATCTTACAAGGTGGTGAGATGCAATGTTTCAAAAGCAGTGGTTTTTTGTGATGTGGAAAGGAGAGAAAATTGCATGGAAGCAATTTATGTATGGTGAAATGAGAGAATGTTGGTTTAAGGTCAGGTAAGTAGCTATGACTAAATTTTTTTAATAATTATTATCGAATTTGAAATTTTTTCATGTAAATGGGCATAAAACTATAAGACTTGGTAAGCATGCATACCATAGTAAATCACTAGTAAATTTTGGAGGTGGACCTAGGTGATATAGGGTAACATGTGGTAATATGAGGAGGTATATGATGAATTATCAAATAGCATGACATTGATTGAGTAGGGTATGGAGATGAGAATTGTTTGGTCACTTGGATGGTTTGGATAGATTTAGTCAAGGAATACCCAAAGTCAAGTTTAAAGGGGCGATTGTTAGATAAAATTGACTCAATGGTGGAGTTGTGTTGTGTCAATAGTTGCGGTTTTGGGTAACTGATATTGGTGACTCATGGTATTGAGCTCAAGGTATTACATGTGTAACACCCTCCTCCCACATCTACCCAAGTAACCGGCCAACCGGGGTGAAAATGTGACGAAGAGTTACTATGAAACTATTCAACTCCCTGTGTGTCATTTAAGGAAGTGGAATCGATGGAACACAACAACACAAGCCTTCTGCACCTGCTACAGGACACCCATAAGCCATCCAAATCTCCTAGGAAGCTAGCACCTAAGACAAGCTATCCTTTTTAGTGCATCAATCCCCCAGTCACTCCCTTGATATGGGCAAGAGTGCAACTAGAACCTCCAGTTTCTCACATAAAATGGACTTGCATTTAACTAGAGAGTTTTCCCAGTAGTTCTGAGCCTATGGTCCCAATTTTTGTGCCACTTTTTCAAGCCCAGGGCTCAGGTCATTGCCCAAAACTCCATGACACTTCCAGAAATGAAAAATAATAGTAGAATAATGATACAATTGCAATTACTTGAAAAAGGACTTGACTGAACCCTACTAGCCATGACATGAATTTTGCCAAACATGCAAAAAATGTGTAATATACAAGCTTAAACAAAATATTTGATCATAGGGGTCTCATACTTATCTGAGAATTCCTAAGAAGCATTGGTGCCTTATCACATTAGTTGCATTATCATCTATTAGGTCATATGTTCATTTCTCTTTCATTTATAGATCAAAACATGATGAGAACCATACATTTTCACTGCCATGGAAAAAAATCCATAACTAACATATAAACAATAGAAATAATGAGGATATAACAACCACAGAATCCACATAAATCAGTACATTTTCCCATAAAATACCAAGGAGAATAAACTCTTATTGATGAATGCAAAAGCCAACCTAGTATGGGACTACCATGTTCCACCTGACCATAGATTGGTTGATCCAAATCTCTCTTCAACTAATCACCCTCGTACCATATTCCAAGCATGATTTTGGGAATCAAACCGAAAGAATAAATCAGGGCTTCCTGAGGCTAAACCACCTCACCCTCATTAATAAAAACTGGCTTTACTATAATCCTCACTAGATCACTAGGCCATAAACAAGCATGGATGCCACCAGATCTCTCCACCTAAACCATGACGAAATTATTTATCTCAACCTCTAGGCTTTATTATCTATCCCGCAATTATTGGTCAAGGGATTCCTAGGCCTACGAGGTCTCCACCGTCTGGGCTTTACTGTGTATCCAAACACGGGATTCCTAGGACCAATCAAGTGTACGAGAACTGAAATTTACCATGTATCCCGTCATGTACTAGTCAAGGGATTCCTAGGTTCAATCGATGTGTTCACTTCCAGGATTTACTATATATCCTATCCTGGGATTCCTAGTCCTTGTGAATAATCCAGAGACCACCCCACTTAGCTTCGAGTCCATCTGGCAATCCAGTTCAACCAAACATGAAAACCACATCATACCATGGCTTTCTGGAAATGGCAAGGCAAGGCTGAATAACACTATCACATCTAGAAAATCACATGAAAATGACAACAAGAGAACCAAAAACACACATGCATAACCATGCATGGAAAATCTATCAATGAAATCACACATGCAAATCGATACCTACAAGTAAAATAGTTGTAGCTACTTGATCCTGCTCTTCCTTGCTTGATATTTGCTTCCTTTTTTCCTTCTTTTCCTCTCTGGATCCTATGTTTAAATGCTCCAAGAAAACTCTAACTATCCAATAGTGTGTGTGAGAGAGAATAGAGAGAGAGCTCCAAAACTGAACTGTCAAAAGGTTTCAACTGATTCTCAGAATCCTATTTATCGATTAGGCCTCTATCTTCTTCATTTTGCATTATTTTTTTCATTTTCCTCCTCACATGTAGCCTATGACCTTTCACCTTTCTTTTCTCCTAAATTCCATTAATTTCTTAAATAAAATTCTAATTAACGTCACTTTTCCTTTCCAAATCCTTTTTCATTTCCTTTTCAAATCTCTTTAGTCATAATAATCCAAATGAACACCCACACTAGGATGTTTTTTCCAAACATTCAGCTTGGAATAAGTGTCCCATAATCTGTGGTTATTATTTTTTCCTTTATTAACTTTTATTACATGGAATTTTCACCAAGGTTGTTACAACATGTAGTTGAAGTCGTTAAAACACTTGAGGATTATCCATTGTATTGAACTAGAGTAGAGCTAGGAAGACTCACTTCGGCAGGGCATGATGTTGGCTAGCTTGGTTATGATTTAGCCAAGGATAATAATAGATTTATTATTTTTTGGTTTTTTCCCAGTTGGGGTTTTCTAGGGTAAATCATGGTGTACATGGTTTATGAATTGTTGCTTGATTATTATAATTGTTTCTCTCATAATGTTTTGAATCCTAATATAAATATATACAATTAAAGTTATTAAAATTTAAAAAAAAAATGGTGATTAAAACCTTTTAACGATATATTATTTGTTTTAACTAGAAAGAGTATTTGTATTGTATAATCATGTGCCAGTAAATACATTATGCATTATACACTTAATTCAATAAAAAAATTCAAATTGTTTTTTCCTTTCCAATAGGAATACATGATTTTCCTAAGGAGAATAGCAAAAAAATAAGGTTTTTTTAGGTGAATACCTCACGAAATTGCCCCAACAAAACACAAAATTTACAGCACAAAAGAATATTAGTTGATTATGAAATATTTCATGACATCATTTCTCCATGCATGTCTTTCTTTAGGGTTTCCTTGGGCCCCTTAATTTTCCATTCTTGTATTTTCTTTTATCAACCAAATTAACTAGAAAAAATTAATAGACTTCATCCATCGTTAAGAAATTATAGCCGCCATGATTTTTCCATTAATATTTAATTCACTTATACTCACTTTACACTTATAGGGCGTGGAAATGTTCTTTGGATGACATATCTTCTACAATTTACTTGGCTTTTTCCATGTTATTTTCCATAGTTTTCTTCTTTGTGAAGGGATCTTTGATCAAATAATGCAGGATTAGAAGAAAATGTACCATAACCATAAGTGTCTCTGCCTTATGTTCTTTGGTTAACAAAAGTATCCTTCCCATTCCTACCACCCCTTTTAACAATATATTATTTAATATTAAAAATATAATTAATTTATTCTAGATATAATATAGAATTCAAACATAATAATATATTTTAATATTATCCATTAATATTTTAATTAATTATAACATAATATTTTTTTCCCCTACTTATTTCTCTTAGTCTTCTTTTCTCTTTTATTTTAACTTTATTATTCTTTTGGTTTATATATTACCCATTCTTCAAAATACTTTTTAATTTTAAATTTTGTATCTATTATTTTAGTATTTAATAATTAATCAAAAAAATTTAATTAAATACTACATAATACATTTTATTATAATATCTATTAAAATAAGAATTTCATTAATCAATTTAAAAATTTTAATTAAATATTACATAATAAATAAAAATATTATAATATTTATTGGATCAAAATTTCTTTTATTATATTTATTGGGTCAATATTTTAATAATTTTACTTAACTAATTAACTAATTTATTAACGGCTATTTTTTAAACTACTAGTCTCAAAAGGCTAGTTTTCTTCAACTAATACCGGGGAATGATCATCCACACTATTTATTCAATTAGATCAATTTGCTTTTCACCTTATTCTGAGGATGAACCACATTAGTTGGTTCAAAACGTCGACCAAATCATAATAATGCGATTAATCCAGAAAGACATTTATCTAATCTATGAATCACACAAGTCTCAAATCTAACATATAATCAACATTTAAATTTAAATTTATTATACATTAAAATGTGAAATGCTGATTTACATTTCCAAAAAAAAATGACTCTCCATAACTTAAAATCAATCTAAAAATAATATCAACTCAACTTAAACATAACCTAAACCTTTAAAAAATTTGTTGCTTAACATGGTAATTAAACAAACGATCCCCTAAATTATTGAAAGGGTCTTCGATTAAATCATAAATCATAGCCATGGGATCGTGGGAGATTTTATTGTCCCTCATGAATTATTATGTTCAGTACCACCGTACAAGGAGGAATATTTCTTAAATCAAAGTTTGAACATAGCAAATATTTTATATTTTTACCATTTATTTTACATTAGCTGTGACAGTGTTGAGGACCACTTTGGGATTTGTAGGCCACTGACATTGGTGGAGCGACAGAGACCTGTCGGGCTATATAATCAATTACTGACAACTATCAAATTGCTATTCTCATAATTGAATTGTTGCAACGAATAGTTGA
Organism: Pinus albicaulis; assembly: GCA_034641835.2. NCBI lineage: Eukaryota > Viridiplantae > Streptophyta > Pinopsida > Pinales > Pinaceae > Pinus > Pinus albicaulis. Next base: position 83,531,341 of record MU968411.1, read on the forward strand.
TAGTCCGAATACTTTGAATATGGGCTAGTCAGCCAGTTCAGTTATATGCTTTCCCAAAGTCAGAGTCAGGGTTTTATAGAGTGTTGAATTTATACATGTCCTTAAAAAAACACGTTAAGAAAGAAAGAAAAAATTCCAAAAAAAACACATTAGCAAAGAAATAAAGTAAGTCAGTCCAATGTTTTGAAAAATACTAGGCTGCGGATAGGAATTAAAACGGACTCATATGAATAGATTTTGTTTACTTAAATAATTATTTTAAAACTCAATTTTTATAATTATTTATTTTTCAATATTTAATTTTTAAAAAAATAATAATAATTTTTTTAATATTTTATTTTTATATCTTAATAAACACAACAAATTTATTGTTCATACCAAATTTACTATATTTATGGTGATAAATATTGAATAAATGTGACTATATTTGACAATTAGCTAGATTACCTTGTGATTTACAAGGTAACAATTTACTAGTTCAATTTCATATTTCATCACTGAACAAAATAATCATTTGTGATTGGTACTATGAAGCTTTTTAAAGGGAACTTGGTTTGTAATTTATAGTTGGTATTAAGGAGCTCTTCTCAAAGAGAACGTTTAATTTGGAATTTATAGTTGGCATGAAAACGGGTTATTTGTGAAAAACATTTCATGAATTTTATTTGCTTTTAGTTAAGGTCAAGATAATTTGTATTTTCTATGAATTTTGATTTCAAGTTATGAATACCATTTATTTATGATAGTATTAGTTCCAAGTGATGAATACCATTTAGTTATCAATATAGATTCACTTTAAGCATAGATTTAATATGAACTAAAAAGAATCAAGTTTTTTTTATGTGCAATCTCATTTTAAAGTGCAAAAAACAATGTCTAATTTTTCATTGTTTAAATTTTATAATTGAATGCTATAAAGATTACACTACTTTAAATTATAATTCTAACAAATCTTTGCTGGATTTTAACAAAAAAAAAAAACATATACCTAAAAAATTATTATACCTTAAAACACTCATATCACTTCAAATGTTTTAATTATAAAATCTTATTTTTTTCAATAGTTTTATATGCTATATACATTATTTTTTAAGACAATATATAAAATATTTTAGATAGCATGTGTATGGGTAAATTTTATTAGCCCACATTAAAACGGTTTTTTTGTTATTAATATATTTTAAGTATACATCAATATTAATTCAAATTAAAATATTTTATTCATAACTCACATTGAATATTTTATTATATACAACATTCCAATATATGAAATTGATATAGACATAAATTAGTTAACATAGATCTTCAAATAGTTTATTTGTGTTAATTTTTTTTTTTTAAGTGTAAGGTTTAAACATCTTACTCATATTGTTTTTACTTCTAATTACTTTACATGAAATTATATTAGGTTATATGAACAACTAATTAAAAATGCATAGCATATTTTTTATTATAGTCTCCATTGTTTTTCTATTTAGAAAATATTTTATTTTTATTTTAAGAGAGACACATGTCAACTCCAAATTGAATATGATCATACTTACACATCTCTTCCACACTAGGTTATAGAATAAGCTTCTTCGCTCAATAATAAAACACCATATTATTATAATGGTATAGAAGCAATCAAATAATATATCTAAATATTCATTATAAGTGTTTTTTATAACCATTAGCCCACTTTTTAGAGAATGACATTGAGAAATAAAAAAATATAGCTTTGGAGAATACAAAAATAGAGATATACTTTGGATATGGACATTTTTTAATGTATAATTATTTTCTTTCATTTTCTCTCTATTTCTTCAAGTTTGCAAGTTTTAATTTTCTAAAATTTTGTAATATAAATTTTGTTTTTAATATAAAGAGAATTTAAATGTTATAATTGAATATTGAAGAAATTTAATGTTTATTAAATAATTATTTATAAATATGTTTACATATAAATATAATATTATAATAATAAAAACAGATAAACGAATTTGATAATAAGGAAATGAAAATTTTATATTTAATATTATTTATTTTATTTTAACTTGTAAAATCTTATAATTAAATTGTTAGAAAATTTTTAAAAAATCAATTCATGATATGAATTAAAACAATTGAGCCTTAAAAATTAGTTAAACTATATTTTTATTTTAAATTATTACCATTAATAATTATATAACTATGTAACAAGATTATTCATCATGGAGATTCACTCCACTTTACTAAGATTCTTAATTTTACATAGGTTTTGTTATATCACTATGGGCTAATACTATACCTTATCAATACCATATAGCAAAAAACCCAACTCATTTCAAAATCAAAAAAGTTTTATATCGGTTTTATTTTTATTTACTTTTATAACATTTTTTAGTTAAATTGAAAAGAAAAAGAACATAACTATGTTTTAAAACAATCTCAACTCTCTATCCTCACTACTACTCTAAATATTCATATATCTATTAATTATTGGTAATTAAATTTTCTAATCCTATTCCAAAATAAACACATTGATCACATAATTAAAGTAATAATAAATGCATTGTAAATTAAATAAATGATATATTATAAATCTTTGAGTCTTTCATTCTCTAAAATTTATAAATTAAAACAACTTTAAATTATAAACTCTAGAAATATTTAATCATATCTTTAAAAATATATAGTAATAACCTAACACACTCATAACTATTTAATAACTAATTCAAATAAATAACTCGTGTTCTCTCTAATGGGGGTGAATGAGCAGTGTGGGGAGGGCTCCAGGGAGGGTGTCGACCACCCCAATAACTTCCATGATCATTAAGGAAAGGTGGTGTGGCATACCTCTGCCATGTAGTCATGTGTGTGACATTTATAAAATCTATGGCGATGGTTAAGTTCTCCTGTGGGTTGATGTAGGTTCTTGAGTGATATGCAGGTTCTAACATTGGATGGAATTAAGGTCCTCAACTCTATGCCCCTGCAATTGACATAGAGTGGTGGTATTTTCATTTTTGTTTAGTTTCCACAAACGAGAGGGTGTTTCTATGGGTTAAGGAGAAACATAATTGTTGGGGTGTTGGTGCTTGTGAATGATATTTGGTGTTCTAGAGCTAGAAAGGTGATACCAGTCTCTCTCCATGGTATATCAGTTAGGATCCTAGTATTAGGGCTCCTCCACATTTTAGTTTTCAAACATAATTTGGTTACTCATAGCTTGTGATGCGCTCCTATTCAACCATTAGATGACTCAACTCCTTTCTAGTTTCTGAGACCATTATCAAGGTATTGTCAAGACCTCTCTGTACTTAGTTCTACTTAGTTGATGTCCTTATTATTAATTTTGGGACTGGGTTTTTTCAGCCCTCATTCTTAAAAATGTTTTTCTGTTAATTTCTAGTTCTTCGTCGATAATTAGGGTTTGTTTGTCATAATATTTGGGGTCTGTGGCTAGAGAACAAAGTCAACCCTGGATCTCTCTAGGCCATTCTTGCAGTCTTGTTAATTTTCTAATTATTGTTATTTCTTTGAATTCGGAAGGAGTCGATCACAATCAATTTAAATTAGGCTCAAGGCTCTTTTCTAGTGTTTCTAGGCATGTTCTTTCTTTTATATTTACCTTGGTTTTATGTGTCTTTCCATTTCATTTATGGCCCTGGGTGAAATTCCTAGCCAGGAGGTGGTTGGCCTTCTTCTTGTTAGGCCATATTCAACTCTTAGGTTGTCGTCTAGGTGGTTGTTTATTCCACCTATGGTGGGCTGAATGCATTTATTTACCAAGATATTATTGGGATGATGTTGGTGGGTGTTCGTTGCTCTACATGTGTGAACCTGTGCACTTTCTAGTCAAGAAATTTTGGTAAAGTCTAGTTACCACCTAGGTTTTGTATTCGTTTGAGCAAACCACAATGCCATGCAAACATGGTAAAGTTAAGCGAGGGGATGGCAAACGAGGTCATTATGACATATGCAACTTGGAGGATTTTGGCCAAGGAGAGGTTGTAGACCCCAACCTAACCAATTTTTCAAGCATTCATGAGGTTGATATCAAACAAGAAATCTTTGGAATACAACTTTTTCATCTCACTAGGCTTATGAAACAATTGAGAAGGGATCATCACAATGGTAGAAATGTGTTAATATCTATCATGAAAGATATACAATGCAATTAGTGGTATATGCAAGATAGTTTGGCTTGCTTGCAACAAGGTCATTGGCACATTCAAGATAAAATGGGTTGCTTTCCAGGCATAATGGCTTACATGGAGAAACATGTGCATTGTGAATTTTCACCTCTGCCATCACTAGGTTCTAGACTGGAGAATATGGTTCAAGTAAATTCCACTTATCCATAATGGTTTTAGGTTGTATTCTAATATTAAAAGTCTTATGATTGTATGTTCCTTTCCATTGATGGTCAAATGGGTTCTTATGGAAGTTTATAATCCATTTTGGTAATTATCTACTGACTAAAAAATTTGGTAAGAGTGAGACTAGTATAATTTTCGTAAGGTGCCAACGACAATGTACAATTTTAGAATAAATGAAAAACTTTGATTAAAAAAATTTAAATTGTAAACGAATTAGGCTATATCTATATATATATATATATATATATATATATATATATATATATATATATATATATATATATATATATATATATATATATATATATATATATATATATATATAATTTTGATTATATTTAGACATAAAATATAGTGTTAAAGATGTTAACTATATTAGAAAGTAATCTATTTCCCTCATAAAAATAATGAAACATACCTTAATGGGCACTTCTCTGAGTAGAAATAGTTATATAATTATATACTGAATCCATGACAGAATTGAAAAAATTTCCCACCAATTTCAAATCATCTAATGCTTTTTATCATCAGACGAAAAAGATGAAGAGACACTGATCTAACAAAGCTATAAAAAGAGCAAGTTAAAAGACAATAAAAAATGAGAGATTAACCATTAGAAAAATAATAATAAAATATTCCAAAATATTCATGAAAAAATTAAATAATAATAAAAAGTAAAGATAATAAAATTAAATAGAAATATAAATAATATAAAATAGGGAAATGAGATTAATAAATAATATAAATCCAATTACATAAAAATATATATATATATATATATATATATATAATAATTCAAAAGGTAATAAAATAATACTAATAGTTTTACTAAAAAGAATATATTCATATATGAAAACCAAAATAATAATAATAGAAATGTACATATACTTAATTAAAAAAAAAAAACTAATACAAATATTTTAAAGACAATAGCACTATAACAAATAAGAATAATAATTATATATAAGATAGCATTCTAAAATAAATCATAACGGGTAATTATGAGTATATTTATAAATTATATATATAGAATAAGAAATTTTTATTATAAATCAATAAAATAATTAAGAATAACAAAACACATTAAAAAAAACTATCTTATAAATAACCAAGTTACACATAATAGAAAAAATAAATAATGATAAAAATAAATTATATTAAATTAAGAAGATATAAAAGGTCATGGGATAAGTAACCAAGTTACACATAATAGAAAAAATAAATAATGATAAAAATAAATTATATTAAATTAATAAGATATAAAAGGTCATGGGATAAGTAACAGAAAGAAGGGGAATCACAAAAGCAAAGAAAAAAAAAAAAAAAACCAAAGAGAACCTGGATCCAATGAAACATTTAAAGCAATATATATTTAAAAATGAATGTTTATATATGTAATAATTTCTTGAATAATTACAATTATGTTTAATTTTGTTATTTATCAGTAATAATATTTATTATCTTATAAATAAATAAAATAAATAATTTTCAATATAAATTAATTTATGTTTAAAAAATATGAAAATATTTAATAAAAAAAATAGGAATATACTATAAAAATATGTATTTTTTTTTAAGTGCTTAAAATTTAATAATAATAATAATTTTAGATTTTAGACTTCTGCGATTAATATTTTGTTGTGTTGTGTCTTTTAGATCTATTGCATGAAGATTTTTGTTATATTGATATTTCGAATCATTTACCGAGGTTCATTATCAAAGTAGAAACGTGACAAAAAAAGATCTCAAAAATGAAGAATAAATAGGAGGGAGTAATGAATAGAAATAAAACAGATAGGTCCAAATTTTTATTTTCCTTTTTTATTAATAAATTCAATATTATTTCAATTTTTTTTTCTAAATTTATTATAAGATGTTTGTGTAACTAATAATTAATTTAAATTATAATTCTTCAGTATACAACTTACTGGTTATCTAATTCAAGCACAATACACATAAGAATTAAATACATATATGTTATTAAGAAGACTTTCTTCCAGAAGATCTCACCGCCCAATCTCAAGACTAGCTATGATGTCCAGTCTCTCCCCCGAGCTCTTCTTCTCCAAATTGGAGTAACAAACTAGTGTGAGAATCAAGTGTTAGGTTCCTATAATACTAGTGTAGCCCCCTATTTTTATTAGTATTTTAGCCCCCTTCTTGTTATTTTTGTGCCTATCTAGTCCCCATAATGTTATTATTGTGCCCCATAGAAGCCCACTATTTTTATTGTTGTGCCCTTACATTATTATTGTTATGTAGGCTTTGATTATATTGGGACCCCTTAGACTCCTATACATAGAAAGTAGGTTTTTGTCATTTGAATCATCTAAGAACTGTTCATTTATGTAATGTAAAGGAGGTTTTCCCCTCGAAGATGTTGATTTCTAATTCGGTGATCTATATTTTCTTCTATTTTGTGAGCTAGTTGCATAACATTTGGTATCAAAGCTTTGGATTATGGAGTTTCGCTTCTTCAAACAAGTCATCTTGTAATTTTCGCTCTAACTTTTTTTTCTATGAGGCTTCAGAAGCCAAAATGTTTACCACGTGGAGCCAAAATATTGATGAACTTCGTGTTACAATTTCAAACCTTGTTTCACAATATTTTCGGAGATATGATCTCTGGAAGTTAGAGTTTTTGTAGGATCCATAATTTCATCTCAAAGAGGAGACCAAGGGAAAATCACCATAACTTTTTTTTCAAGCATCAGTTTGGAATTTTGTAAAAATTGGTTGAAATTGCATAGAATCTAGTTTATTGTATATCAATTTCAGAATTGAAGGTTGAAAAAATGACACATGGCACACCATACAAGTTTGTTCCACTGAATAAGTCCATAATTAGGTCATTGTGGGAGATCATACATAACCTTACCTTGAAGAATCCAAATTAGGTATGAGCTATGGCATTGGAAGGAAGACTCATAGGGCTACTACAAGCCCAAAGTTAAAATCTTGGGGATATGAAATCACATAGATACATCATATTCAATATCAAGCTCCTAAAAAGAAAGAAAAATGTATGTGTGTGTGTTTTTTTTAAACAATTGCATAACTTTTGTTTAAAAAATAAGTTTGAAGTGATTCCAAGGGAATTGTCCAAGAATTTTGAATTTATGTAATGTAAAGGAGATTTCCCTGTCAAAGAGGCTGATTTATAAGTCGTTGATCTATATTTTCTTCTATTTTGTGAGCTGGTTGCATAACATAAGGACCCAAAGTCCAACTTAGGCATTCACCCTTCCACGATTAAATTCCGAAATATCCATTGGTTTATTGCACCCAACACAGGAGTTTTTCCTTTGGTAGTGTCGTGCCTAGACTTCATGGCTCATTTATTTTCTCTTTTTGCTTCCCTTGATTCTTCCTCCGGCCACCCTTTGGCCTTCATCAAAATTCCTTTTTAATTTGGAACCAACTAACTTCTAGTAACTGTCATGAGGGATTATTAACTAATCACATTTATTTTTATCACTATCAAAATCATATCCCAACATAACTTCGCTACCTCAAGCCGATAGTTATAAAATACCAGTTATATGGTAAAAGTAAAAAGTCTAAAAATTACTTAACTCAATAATTTTTATGGTGTTACATCTCCCCCCCCCCTCCGAGTGAAACACCATCCTCCGTGTTTCCTATCTTTGAACACAGGCTAGAATATGCTTACGCATAAAATCTTTATTCCAATTTTCACAGATAGTTCTTCCCAGCCGAAGTACCTTTGTTGCACTTAATGCGGTAACTTCTTGTTTTTTGTAACACCATTTCCTCTAACTGATTATACTCAGAGGTTCCATTATGGTCCTCCCTTCCAGCTTGACCTACATTCACCATCCTTGTGGTTATTAGTTTCCTATAAATACATATTATAAAATTCATTAGCATACATCATAACCCATCGAGGGTTAATAATTTGCACTCAATTTGAGTTTGTAACATCATCATAACTGCATCATTATAAATTCTTTTATTTACCTAACGATTTCACCAATCGATAGAGACTGCTCCAAGTATTACTATTGTAGTTTTCAATCCACCATGGCATCAACTTTATTTTCACTACTTGTTAATCAATAATAATCATATTGATCTGCAATAGGTGGCTGACTTGTTTTGTTGTGCAAGCACTTTCTATTCCATTTAAACAACTTAAGGATCGTGCTCATACATCCAATTGTGCAACAAAATTATTGTTTCAAGCTTATGTGTTTTTCAAGTGCTTTATTTGTGAGAAATTTAACAATTATTTAAGTTGATTAAAGGCATGAATCGAAAACATCATTTGCAAAAAAATAACCAGCAACTCACAATAGAAAAATAATAAAGGATTTCACCCTCAACACTTGGGCTACATCTCCTTGAGCCTCTATCAATGGAATAGGCTCTCTAGGATTAAAATGGTCAAATTATTTTATAATATGATGCTAAAATCCATTGGTTTTTTAGACTATACCAATGGGCTCTAAATTCCAAAATACCCCTATATTGACTGTTCAATCACTGGAAATGGACCATGGCTCCCTTGCGCATGATCTCTTCTGCTAGTGGCCTTGAGCTACCCTAAGATACCCTGTGGAAAAAACACCTGTATAAGTCTTCATCTACTCCTGAAAACTATCTCACTGTTTCCAGAGCATGTCAATCATCCAAAATTCACTATTCATTCTCTCAGAATGGCCTATGGCTCCTCTAGCTATGCCTCCAACACCTGGTGGCTCTAGGCTCCTTGGAACTTCCCTATAGAAAAATCACACTTAGAAGTCTCCAAATGCTTCTAAAAACTATACCATTGACTTTATAAGGTCAAATAGAGTCAAAATTGACTATTCATTTCTGAAATTTGGCCGAGTGATGCTCAAGATAGATCAAAATCAATTTTCCCCCAATTTTCTCCACTAATTTTGGGGAGACTGCCAGTTAACTTTCCATAAACAGAAAATCAGCTAGTTTTGGTGTGATCCCTAAAATTATTCCAAGATAAAAATGGGTTAATTAGGAATTAAGTGCACTTAGTGGATAGGCACTGATTTACTTTAAGCGATGTTAACGCTAATGATTATTAAATTGTGGTTAAACTTTAATCCATGTTAGCCCTTGGTCCTCAACACCTGGACACATGGGAGGAGGCTGGCCCATGGGGCTGGCCCCCTCCGGACCCCCAACCGTCGGTTGAACAAATATTAAGAGGAAGCAGAGTTCATTATGGTTAAGAACCGCTGCAGTAGATGAGACAGGAGTGCATCCAATTTTTGTGGATCAGGTCGGGTGTTCGACCCCCGATTCGACCATAATATTTTATAAGAATTTGTAATGGACCCTACTACCAGAGCTAGAGCCACCTCCAAGTCTAGACCTCCGTCAACATTGGTTGTTGGATGCTCCAAATTTGGTTAAGCCCGATATAACATATAGTTTCACTCTTAGGTTAAAAAAATAATCAATCACCAATATATGTGTGTGTGTGTGTGTGTGTGTGTGTTAATCCATTCGACTTGCCAACCTCTAAGGCCATGGGGTGGGGAGACGTGGTAGCCCCTGACTGCGCCACGTGGCCTACTCCAATTGGTCCAAATTTCAAAATAGAAAACAATAATTCATGCACCAATAATAAGGATAAAATTCACCCTTAGACTTAGAAGAAAAAAATTTCCTTCCTAGTCGTCATCGGAAAATCCGACTAAAACACTTGGCACATTGTCATTGGCTGAATCTGGAGAATATTATCTGAGAAGATGACTGTATCTGCCACATCAACCCTGTACCCATTTTTCTCCTTTTTTTGCATGTTTTGGAAAACGAATAGTAGACCATAACTCACTCATACAAACTCATATTTTGATGAAACAAGTTGCACCTGAATCCGGGCACTAAAATCTATCCGATCGTTTAGGTCTAAAAAAAATTTGAGCACTTTAAATTTCTAGCTAATTTTAGGACCTGATCCAAATTTTGATCACTCCTTCCCACTGACGGGCTTTTGGACCCAGAAAAGCTAATAATTATCTGCTTAAGCTTAAACACTCTTTTTCTTTCAAGTTATATCAACTTATTTTACTTGACAAGTCTTTTTTGACAATCACATTGACATGCCTTGCATCGCAGCTGGCTATGTCTCTCAACCACTGCTCTTTGGTTGTTGCTGACCCACTTCAGCAATGTTGGCTACTGTAAAATGATACATACTCTATTGTACCAAATCAATCTATATGTGCTTGTAAAACTGTTAGCCTTCCTACTAAGAATGAAGTTTCTTTTTCAACAAATGCATTCAAGCTTCTTCTTGGAAATCCTCTCTATCCATATTAAGCTTGAAATATGAGTGAATTCTTGTCTTGAAAAGAAAATACCAGCTTGTTTTGCAATGGCTGCAAAACACTTTGCATCTCATCCACTTCTCACTGAATGGACCCCAAACTTCCTGCAACATCTTGTCACAAGAACACACTATCAATCCTGGAAAGAAAACATTATGCAAGAATTGAAATGACGACCACCTCCTTTTTTCTCCTTCAAAGAAATGATTTTCACCTCCTGTAACATCAAGTAAATGGTGATCTTCCTGCGCATTGGTGTATCCAATATCGACTCACAATCGACAACACCATCGACTAAAACATAAGTTTATCAACATAATCGACAAGCATAGTATATAAACAACATGCGACATCAACAACACAAGTCGAAATGAAAGGTACAACACAATCAACATAAATCGATATGAAATTTGTGTGACACAATCAATGCAAGTCGACAAACAACATGATACATATCGACAACACTCATGCATGTATCTATTTACAATGAACCTATCACAAGTTCTCTATTTACACAAAATCTCATGGATATGTACACTTTTTAACTCTCCCTTTCAAGTACAAATAAGTACATTAACCCAAAACATATGGGTGATCATAAGAACTAAACTGAATGATAAATTTCTACAAAAAAATTGAGTGACATACCCATATTTTACACCATCTTGGTGAGATTTTGCAACAAAAAGAAATTCCTTCAACAGAACAACATTCACATGAAATTTTGCATCATACAAGTTGTGATAATACGCTACAACTTGTCATACTTTCAACAGAAATTCATGCATACATAAGACTGAAATTTTCATCTATGTACAAAGGAAATGCACGCCTTGGTCAAGAAATTGAGCAATTTCTTACCAATCCACTTCAATGGCAATTTTTTCTGCTTAACATCCTCTTCTTTTGAATAATCTTGACTCACATCGATGATGGAATCTCCTATTCCATTCTCGTCAATATTTTTCTCCACTTGCTTCAATTTCTTTGGATGGGTGGTTGGATGCAGTGTCCAAATTTTTTTAATGAGATGTCCCTTCTTCTAACAATGAGTGCAAATATTTTGCATCTTCTATTCAAGTCACCTTTTCTTTGACTGTTTCCTGTATGCTATCATTCTCTTCCAGCATCTTGAAACTTGATTTTTATACAAACCACAATATGAACAACAACTTTTTCTGCCATTCATGCATGCATATTTTTCATGCTTAAAATAATCATAAACAACATGATTATAGGAAGAATTATACCTTGAATGATTCTTTGAATGTTCATCTTTATCACCTTATTGAGGAGATGGACTTGAAGAGGTTCCAACTCTCTTTTGAAGACCAACTACATTGTTCATGTCATTAGATTTGTCACAACTCTCTTGTTCGCCATAAGTTTCATGTCTAAAAGAATCTTGTTACAACATGGGTTTCAAAAAATTGAGTTCATCTTGATTAAAAACTTTACATGTTTGAGGGTTTGAATTTGAAACAAAAGTCCTTCATGGAACTGTTTCAAGTGCCTTCATGGCTTTATAGATTTCTCCATAAATTTTTCCATAGCCAAGACCCAAATACTTAGGCCTTTCCTCAACCATAATTGGATCAACTATGCCTTGTGCATGTTTTGCTAATCCTTTACCTTCATAGCCCATTTTCATCATCAATTTTGACCTTTTTCCTCTAGTGTGTTTTTCAAAAGAACCTATACATTTATTGAAAGAGGAAATTGAAGACAAACTTGAATTATTTACCTCTTCTTCAAGCACATACTTTGCTAAGGCTTCTTTGGCATCATGGAGCTGAATCTACATCTCATGCATATTTTGATGAAGTTCTTGCTTCTCTTTCTTCATGGCAACTAACTGCTCTTGAATTTTAGTGCTCTCCCTTACAAATTCATACAATTGTTGCACCATATATTTCATGATGTATAAGTCCTACTTCATCTGTTTATCAAAGAGTCTTGCAAAGGAGGATGGTTTAGAATCACCACTTAATGAAGTTGCCATCACAATTGTAATGAATAAAATCTTCACAACAATTCACAAAGCTTCACAAACTTCTTTATTGTGATTTGAGAACCAACCTTTGAATCTAACTTCTCCTTCACACACAAACTTTCAAATTGTTAAATTCTCCTTGCAAAAATTCAACAACCAATAGCTAACCTAGCTCTCCTTGGCTACAATGAGCTAATATAAGCTCTAATACCAACTTGATCTAAAATATGTGGCTGAATTTATTTTCTATACAAGCACCTTCTATTTCATTTAAAAAACTTAAGGATCGTGCTCATACATCCAATTGTGCAACAAAATTCTTGTGTCAATTTTATGTGTTTTTCAAGTGCTTTATGTGTGAGAAATTTAACAATTATTTAAGCTGATTAAAGGCATGAATAGCAAACATAATTTGCAGAAAAATAAATAGCAATTCACAATAGAAACATAATAAAGTATTTCACCCTCAACACTTGGGCTACATCTCCTTGAGCCTCCATTAATGGACGAGGCTCTATGGGAATAAAATGGTCAAATTATTTTACAAGCTGATGCTAAACTCCATCAGTTTTGTAGACTATACCAATGGACACAGAATGCAAGAATACCCCTATATTTATTGTTTAATCACTGGAAATGGACCATGGATCCCTTGGGCATGATCTCTTCTGTTGGTGGTCTTGAGCATCCCTGAGCTATCATGTGGAAAAAAAACTTGTATGAGTCTTCATCTTCTCCTAAAAATTATCTCACTATTTCCAGAACATGTTATTCATCCAAAATGCGCTATTCATTCTCTCAGAATGGCCTCTGGCTCCTCTATCTATGCCTCCAATACTTGGTGGTCCTGGGCTCCTTGGAACTTCCCTGTAGAAAAATCACACTTAGAGGTCTCCAATTGCTTCTGAAAGTTGCACCATTGGCTTTAGAAGGTCCACTAGATTCAAAATTGACTATTATTTTTGAAATTTCACTGAGTGATGCTCAAGATAGAGCATAATCAAATTTTCCCCAATTTTCTCCACTAATTTTGGGGAGACTGCGAGTTAACTTTCTAGAAATAGAAAATCTGCCAATTTTGGTGTGCTCCCTAAAATTTCGCCAAGCTAAGTATGGGTCAATTAGGAATTAAGTGCACTTACTCGATAAGATAAGCACAGATTTACTTTAAGTGCTATTAGCGCTAATGATTATTAAATTGTGGTTAAACCACGTCTTATCACTAATTAATCACATCTTAACTTCCATCGTTTAATACATGGTAGTGCTTGGTCCGTAGGGCTAGCCTCCTCCGGACCCCCAGCCATCGGATGAACAAAGTTTAAGAGGAAGCGAAGTTCATTATGGTTAAGAACCACCACGGTAGATGAGATGGTAATGCATCCAATTTGTGTGGAGCAGGTTGGGTGTTCGACCCCCGATCCGCCCATAATATTTTATGAGAATCTTAATGGACCCTGCCGCCAGAGTTAGAGCCACCTCCAAGTCTAGATCTCTGTCAACATTGGTTGGTGGATGCTTCAAATTTGGGTAAGTCCGATATAACATATAGTTTCACTCTTAGGTTAAAACAATAATCAATCACCAATATATATATATATATATCTATATATCTATATATATATATATATATATATATGTATGTATGTATGTATGTATGTATGTATGTATGTATGTATGTATGTATGTATGTATGTATGTATGTATGTATGTATGTATGTATGTATGTTAATCCATTCGAATTTACAACCTATAAGGCCATGGGGTGGGGACACATGACCGCCCCTTGTTGTGTCACGTGGCCTACCCCCATTGGTCCGAATTTCCAAATAGCAAACAATAATTCCTACACCAATAATAAGGATAAATTCACCCTTAGACTTAGAAGAAAAAAATTTCCCTTCCTAGTCATCATCAACGAATCCGACTAGAACACTTGGCACATTTTCATTGGCTAAATCTGGAGAATATTATCTAAGAAGCTCACTGTAGCTACCACATCTTCTGCTCCTTTTTTTGCATGTTTTGGAAAACGAACAGCAGACCATAACTCACTCATACAAACTCAGATTTTGATGAAACGAGTTGCACTAGAATCCTAGCGACAAACTCTATCCGATCGTTCAAATCTGAAGCTATTTTGAACACTTCTAATTTTTTAGCTAATTTTAGGCCCTGATCCAGATTCTAATCACATATATTCAAAGTTCAATCATTTTTGCCTCTCATGATATATCGTACAAGTTAGTACTATTGTACCTTTATCCCTATTCACCTGTTTATGCATACTTTTTTTACACCAATAATGTTTAGGATGGATTATTTTCCTTGCCATTAGTATAATGATGTCTACTTGTCAAAGTGGCTTAATTATGGCAATCTTAGATTGCCCCCTTTTTATATAGTAATTAAGTTATTTGGATTCCATTGCAAAACGCAGTCCATTTTGCAACCTACTTTTTATTTTTGTCTCTTTTCTTTGTTACATTGCCCGAGGACACTGAACAAAATCCCATATAAAGACAATTTCATACATCAACATGGATGCCACTCTGTATGGAAATATCTATGCCCACAATATCATATATCTTTGGGGAATTATCAATCTCTTCTAATGGTTGATTTGACCCTATATTAGCTTTGCATGCTCCTTTACAGTTCATATGTTTCTATAGAACTCCACATTTATTTAGTGCCAAGGACTTGTTTGATACGCAAGACTATCCCCTAGACTTGCGAGCCATGGTGCATGATTGGCCTTTCATTCTTATTATGATGGAACATCTGAAATATCGATTTAGATTCTGAGCCATGCCAATTATTCCAATTATATATTTTTCCAAGGTAATCATCACGGATTTCTCTAGTCAAACACCACAATTGACTAGATAACAGTTCAAGCCGGATATTCCTTGTTACATCATCAACGCTAAACAAAATTTTATTGTATCTTATATGTACCTAGATACAAACAGGAAAATAATTCTCATCTAACTTGATATTTTCCTAGAAAGACACAACTAATGACATAAATCATCATACAAAATAAAAATACCAAATACAAGCCATCATTTTCATTTTGCATGCAATCCCATCAAAACCATTTCATTGTGAAATCAACAACATTATCCACCAAGAGAACGAAATATCTCTTGTTCATTGCTCATTCATTAACACCTGGAATGTACATTCTTGTTTGCCAACAAGAACTTAAAATATCAAAATAAGATAAAAATACTTATGCTTTCTTAGGACAACAATAAAGATACAAATTTAAAGGATCATCATACTTGGTCTTGGATATAAATGGTTATCATTAACCATTTTCATTAATCTTCTGAGGTTTCCTTGCACAATCAAAATTATATTATTTGAAGTACAACCATCGATCATCAATGTCCAGTTCTGAGCATATACTTCATAGTTCTAATATTGTTAGTTTTGAATAAGATTTCTTTCTTTCAAAGAAATACATATCTTTTTTCAAAAAATGCTTCCCATACTTTATCTCAAGAACGTGTGAAAAATGTATCATTTACTTTGTCCATACATATTTTCTCATATAAACAACCAAGTAAATTTATTCCAACTTTTAAAATACTACTTGTAATACAAACACTTGTTCAAAAGAACTATCCACAAGATAATAGTGGCACCATTAAACTTCCAATTAAATTTGTTTTACTTCCACACAAGGGTTTATTCTTCTTCTTTTTTTAATATGTTATGACTGTAAAAAGAAATCACATAGAGTGATAATTTTCTCTTCCGACTCATGTCAACATATACAATACAACCTACTCAATTTGGGTATTCGTGTATTCCATAACTCAGTTTTCCCACAGAGTACTAAACATTCCATTGCTCTATAATCGTTCTTATCCATGGAACATTCCATTGCTCTACTATCGTTCTTATCCATGGAAGGGGCAAGTGTTACGAGTTTAATTCTACTCACAACAATGACATTAAAACCAAAATCTTGTATGGAATCCCTACAAACAAGGATGCATACAGAAACATTTCCATCATAAAACCAAAAACAAAGTTTCCCTTGATGTCAATTCCAGTTGGATAGTATAACCATCGTGAGCTGTAATTTTTCCATACAAATCATGTGTGGCTTTCCCATGTAGTGATTTGTATAATGAGAGGATAGACACATTCAACATTAAACATGGAAATTAGTTTCATGGTGAGAAAGTAATTTTGATTCCTCTTGATCATTTCCTACTCAAATTCAACTCATAAAAGAAAATACAACATACACAAACAAACCTAAAAAATTGCATCTATGCGTAAATCATTTTATGAACATGTTGGATGGTTTCAAAGAATTTCTTCCATACTACATTAAAATGTTCAATCTACACTTTTTAACAATATATGGTTTAATATTAAAAATATAATTAATTTATTCTAAATGTAACATCGAATTCAAACATAATACTCACATACACATATAATCCGCATTTAAATTTATTCTCCATTGAAATATGCACTCTATGTGAAGGAAGTGTTTATCTTTCAAAAAAATGGACTCTCCATAACTAAAAATCAATCTAAAAATAATATCAACTCAAATTAAATATAACCTAAACTTTAAAAGAAACGTGTTGCTTAAAATGATAATTAAATAAACGATCGACTAAATTATTGAAGGGATCTTCGATTAAATCATAAATCATAACCATGGGATCGTGGGAGATTTTATTGTCTCTCATGAATTATTATGTTCATGTACCACCGTACAAGGAGGAATATTTCTTAAATCAAAGTTTGAACATAGCAAATATTTTATATTTTTACCATTTATTTTACATTAGCTGTGACAGTGTTGAGGACCACTATGGGATTTGTAGCCCAGTGTCATTGGTGGAGCTACAGAGACCTGTGGAGCTATATAAACAAGTGCGTAGTTTTAAAAAATAACATAATGGTTCAGAATTGGTAAAGATTTTGAAAAATTTTGACAAAGATTTTATTAGAATTTTGTTTATAGTTGTTAAGCTTTAATATTTTTGATAGTGCTGAATCTATTTCCATTATCAAAAATAGATTCCGAACACTCTAACTATCTGATTTTTTTAATTTTATTCTACAGAATTCAGACAAAAACTTACCATTCAAACTATTCTATATACTAAGTAGACAACTTCATTTAAAAGTAATCCATACTTGCTTATAAAAATTGTCTACCCAACATACAAAATAACCTAGACAGCAAATTGCGATTCTCATTATTAAAGTGTTACAGAGAATAGTTGGTAGTACGAATACTTTGAATATGGGCCAGCACAATCATGCAAATAAATGTTACCAAGATTGCAAAATTTCACGGTGGAGAGACGAACATTCTCCATTGCCGTTGATTGATTTGAAGATTCCCTGTATTAAATTGCGTAATTTCTGTGTGTAATGATAATAGGATTGGTGCATTATTATTTCACCAAATGCATTGTCCCGTAGGAATTTTAAATCTGAAACACTTCTAATTTTGATTGTTTTTTTTAATGGGTTTTGCAATTTCAATATGGGCTTTGATCAAAATTTAATGGTATTTGATAGAAAAATTCTAGTATTGAATTTATATATATCCAAAAACACACATTCTAAATAATAAAAAATATAAAATCAAAATTTAACCAAAAAATTTCACCCAATTTCAAAAATTATCCAATGTTTTGGAGAATACTAGACTGTGGATAGGATTCAAAACGGATCCATATGAATAGATTTTGCTTACTTAAATAGTGTATTGAGGTCTCCGAAAGATGAATAATCTAATTACATTTTAGAACTAAATTTTAATAATAATCAATTTTCCATATTAACTTTTAAGAAAATAAAAGATTAATTTAATTTTTTTATTTTAATAAACACTGTTGATATCAAATTCACTAATTTTCATGACTATAAATATAGAATAAAATATTAATTTAATTTTTTTAATATTTTATTTTTATATCATAGTAAACACGACAAACTTTATTGTTGATACAAAATTTACTAAATGTTCAGGGCTATAAATATTGAATAAATATGACTGTATTTGACAACTAATTAGAGACTCACAAGGTAACAATTTACTAGTTAAAATTCATATTTCATCACCCAACCAAAAAAACATTTGTGATTGGTAGTAAGAAGTTTTTGAAAGGGAACTTAGTTTGGAATTTATAGTGGGCATTAAGTAGCTCTTGTCTGAGAGGACACCTGATCAGGAATTTATGGTTGGCATGAAAAGGGTTATTATATGAAAACTATTGAATTTTGGTTATGATAATTTGTATTTTTCATGAATATTAGTTTCCAAGTTATGAATACTATTTAGTTATGAAGGTATTAGTTCCAAGTCATGAACATTATTTAGTTATTAATATAAGTTAATTTAAAGCAAATATTTAATATGAATAAAGATAAAATAATTTTTTTCACGTACAAATTCATTTTAGGATGAAAAAAAAATTAAATTTTTATTGTTTAAATTTTATTTTTCAATGTTATTACTTAAAATTGTAATTCAAAAAAATCTTTCGCTGGATTTTCAAAAAAAATCATTTTAATATTAAACAGTAAATCATTTCAAACATTTTAACTATAAAAATTTATTTATTTCAATATCTTTAGATGGTATATATATATATATATTTTTAAAACCATATATAAAATATTTTAGATAGCATGTATATTGAGCGATTTTATTATCCTCATATTAAAATTGTTTTGGTTATTAGTACATTTTTAAGTATACATCAATATTAATTTATATTAAAATATTTTATTCATAATTTAGATATTTTATTATATACAAGATTCAAATATTTATTTTTTACATTTTTTCAATATATAAATATATATGAAGTTGATATCGACGTAAATTGGTTAACATAGATCTTCAAATAGTTTATGTGTGTTATTCTTTTTTTATTATAACTAACATTATTTTTCTATTTAGAGAATATTTTATTTTTATTTTAAGAGGAACACTTGTCAACTCCAAATTGAGTACGAACATACTTACACATATCCTCTACACTGGGTTATAGAATGAACATCTCAACTAAATAATAGATCACCATCTAATTATAATAGTATCAAAACAATCAAATAATACAACTAAATATTCATTATCAATGCTTTTTTCTAACAATTAGACCACTTTTTAGAGAATGGCTATGGGCTATGTGTAAAGTTATAGTAACATTCAGGAAATCAAATTGTGGATATGGACACTTTTAAATGTATGATTGTTTTCTTTCATTTTCTATCTATTTATTTGTATTGGCAAGTTTAAATTTTATAAAATTGTGTAATATAAATTTTGTTTTTAATATAAAGAGGATTTAAATGT
The DNA here is from genome assembly GCA_034641835.2 of Pinus albicaulis. Taxonomy (NCBI): domain Eukaryota; kingdom Viridiplantae; phylum Streptophyta; class Pinopsida; order Pinales; family Pinaceae; genus Pinus; species Pinus albicaulis. Next base: position 83,551,351 of record MU968411.1, read on the forward strand.
TATAATTTAATATTGAAAAAGTTTAATATTTATTAAATAATTATTTATAAATATGTTTACATATAAATATAATATTATAATAATAAAAATAGATAAAAGTATTTGATAAAGAAATGAAAAGAAATTATTTAATATTATTAATTTTACTTTAAATTATAAAATATTATAAATTAAATAGTTGGAAATGTTTATAGAAATTAATTCATGATATGCATCAAAACACTAAAGCTATAAAAATTAGTTAAATTATAAATTTATTTTAAATTATTATTATTAATAATTATAAAAACATGTATAAGATTATTCATCATGGAGATTCATCATGTAGGAAGATTCTTAATTTTTAAATAGATTTTGTTATATCACCATGGGATAATACCATACCTTATCAATACCACATAGTAAAAATCATAACTCATTTCAAAATCAAAATATTTTATATAGGTTTTATTTTAATTTAGTTTTATAACAATTTTTTAATTAAATTGAAAAGCAAAAAAACATAACTACATTGTTAAATGATCTCAACTCTATCCTCACTACTACTATAAATATCCATCTATCTATTAACTATTGATAATTAAATTAAATTTCTAATCATATCCCAAAATAAACACATCCATCGACATAATTAAAGTAATAAAAAATGTATTGTAAATTAAATAAATGATATATTATCAATTATTCTATCTTTCATTCTTTAAACTTTATAAATTAAAACAACTTCAAATTATAAACACTGAAAATATTTAATCATCTCTATAAAAATATATAGTAATAACCTAACACACTCATAGCTATTTAATAACTAATTCAAATAAATAACATGTGAGCTCCCTAATTGGGGTGAATGAGTAGTGTGGGGAGGGCCTCGGAGAGGGTGTCAACCACCCCACTAACTCCCATGATCATTAAGGCAAGATGGTGTGGCACATCTCTGCCATGCAATCATGTGTGCGACATTTATAAAATCTACGACGATGGTTAATTTATCCTACAGGTTAATGTAGGTGCTTGAGTGGTATGCAGGTTTGAACATTACATGGAAAAACGGTCCCCAACTCTATTCCCATGAAATTAAAATAGATATGTGGTAGTTTAATTTATGGTCGATTTTCATAGACTCGAGGGTGTTTTATGGGTCAAGATGAAACGAAATTGTTGGGATGTGGATGCTCGTAAACAAAATTTGGTTTTCTAGAGCGAGAAAGAGATACCAAACTTTGTCCATGGTATATCAGTTGAGATCCCGGTATTAGGGCTCCTCCATGCTTAAGTTTTTAAACAAAATCTGGTTACTCATACCTTGTGGTTCAGTCCTATACAATCGTTGGATGACTCAACTCCTCTCTAGTTTCTAAGACCATAATCAAGGTATTTTTAAGACCTCTTTCTACTAAGTTGATCTCCTTATTGTTAATTTTGGGATTGGTTTTTTCAGCCCTCATTTGTAAAAATGTGTGTTTGGTAGTTTATAGTTATATCGAGAATTAGGGTCTGTTTATTCTAGCATTGGGAGTGTGTGGTGAGAGAACAAATTCAACCCTATATCTCTTTAGGTCATTCTTGCAATCTTGTTAATTTTCTAATTGTTGTGATTTCTATGAATTTGGGAGGAATTAATCAAAATCGGTTTAAATCATTCTCAGGGCTCTTTGCTAGTTTTTCTAGGTATGTTATTTCTTCTGGCTTTACCTTGGTTTTATGTTTCTTTCTATTCCTTTTATGGCTCTGTGTCAAATTCCTAGGCAGGAGGTGGTTGGCCTTCTTCTCGTTAGGTCATCTTCAACTCTTAGGTTATCGTCTAGGGGGTTATTTATTCCACCTATGGTAGGTTTAATGCATTCATTTACCCTGACATTACTGGGATGATGCTAGTGGGTGTTTTTTGCTCCACATGTGTGGTACTGTGCGCTGGCTAGTCAAGAAATTTTTGTGTAGTCTAGTTTCCCCCTAGGTTTTTTATTCGTTTAAGTAAACCACAATTCCATGCCAACATGGTAGAGTCACGCAAGAGGATGGTGAAGGAGGTCAGTATGACAGATGCAACTTGGAGGATTTTGTCCAAGGAGAGGTTGTAAACCCCAACTTAGTAAATCATTCAAGCATTCAGAGGTTGATATCCATAAAGAAATTTTTGGAATACAACTTTTTCATCTCACTAGGCTTGTGGATAAGTTGAGAAGGGATCATCACAATGATAGAAATGTGTTATTCTCTTTCATGAATGATCTCCAATGTAATTAGTGGCATATGCAAGATGGTTTGGCTTACTTACAATAAGGTTAATGGCACATTCAAGTTAAAATGGATCGCTTTGCAGGAATAATGGCTCACATGGAGAAACATGTACATTGTGAATTTATACCTCTATCATCACTGGGTTCTGGACTGGAGAATCTCGCTCGAGTAAATTCCACTTATCCATAATGGTTTTGGGTTGTGTTCTAATCTTACAAGTCTTTTGGTTGTATGTTCCTTTCTGTTTATGGTCAATTTGGTTCTTATGACAGTTTCTAATCCATTTTGGTAATTATATACTTGCCAATAAATTTGGTAAGAGTGAGCTAGTATAATTTTGGTCAGGTGCAAGCAACAATGTAAAACTTTAGAATAAATGAAAAACTTTGATTCAAAAAATTAACTTGTATACCAATTACGTTGTTTTTTAATATAATTTTGATTATATTTAAACATAAATATGGTGATAAAGATGTTAAGTATGCTAGATTGGAGGTTTCTATGGTGTGTTTTTTCAGATGTAAGACTCAGAATATCCACAGTAGTCATTTTTAGTCTACGTTTCGAGTCTAGATCTAGACTCATCATCAGGACAACCTGCTAAGAAGAGAGAAGATCAAGGTTAAGTATATTAGAAAGTAAGGTATTTTACTCATAAAAATAATGAAATATATCTGAATGGAGGTTTTTGTGAGTACAAATAGTTAGATAATTGTATTCTGAATCCATCACATAAGTGAAAAAATTATTGACAGGTTTCGAACAATCTAATGTCGTTCATCATCAAGACAAAAAATATGAAGACACACTGCTCTGACAAGGGTGTAAAAAAAGAAAGGTAAAAAGACAACAAAAAATGAGAGATTAGCCACTAGAAAATAATAGATACTAATATCTAGAAAAATAATAATAAAATATTTCGGAAAAAATAATAATAATAAAATTAAATAGAAAAATAAGTAATATAAAAAGGGAGAATAAGGTTAATAAATAATAATAATCCAATTACATAAAAAATTTTATATATTGAAAAGAAGGAACAAATTATAAATATAATTCAAAAGGTAATAAAATAATAATAATAATTTTATTAAAATAATATATATATATATATATATATATATATATATATATATATATATATATATATATAAACCCAAAATAATAATAAAATAAATATAGATATTCTTAAATAAAGGGAAGGAAAGTAAAAAAAATAATAGAAAATTAATAACATTATTTTTATAGAAAATACACGTAGATTCAATCTGATAATTGTAATATGCTAAAACAATATACTTGAATAAACTCTACCAATTGTAGAAACTAATTTAGATCGTGAAATCAAAAAACATGAAAGAGAGAATTTCAATCGCACAAGCTAAAAGCCTCACTATCTGTATATTGTATAAGTTCGAAAATATGAGAAGATGACAATGCTTTTCTCCAAGCTGAGAAACCTTTGCACTATCTCTATCTATCTCACTCATTCCTAGACAAGATTAGTTCAATACTTAACCAAATTTCTGCCCTCCAGGATCCCTATTTCCTTGTGTTGTTTCCTTGGGTAATTAGGCCCTATCAATTAGGGAAATTCCCAATCCATAGTGAATAATCCATTAGGGGCCTTCCTCTGACTGCATCCACCACCTATACAATTTAGATGATTATAAAACTAATAATACATTGCCCTTGAACTCCAATCTCAACTGTGTCCTTCTCATAAATGACATGCATGAGTTATTTATGAGTGAATCATTAGTTATCTAATTTATCACTAGATGTGGTTCAAGTCCAAGTTCCACTCTTTAACCTCTCACTAGTTCCTCCATCAGTTAGAACTAGTTAAACTGATTTTAACTAAGATAAATTGATTTAATTAATTACAACCCAAAATAAACTCAACCAGGGCTCCTATAATGTAGGATATGTTATACATGTCTCTAGTTTGACTCTGAAATCAAATTAACTGAACCAAATAATTCATCCTAACTTAGTTAACTCGTACAAGCTATCGTGTGATGTGGAATTACAATTTTATTCTAATTTAATCAAGAGAAAATTAAATTAGAATATTTTCTTGTTGTCATTTTCAACACTCCCTCTCAACAAGAAAGGGATTATCTACTACCCCAATCTTGCTTCTGTTGAACTCGAATTTTCCTCTTCACACTGCCTTCGTCAAGATGTATGAATCATCATTCTCTATAAGAATGTACTATAACAACATAATCTTCCTTTGCATAATATCTAAGATGGTGTTACCAGATGTCGATATTCTTGGACCTATCATGAAAAACTGGATTAACTGAGAGTTTGATGAAACTCCAGATATCACAGTAAATCATTATAGGATCCATGTGTTGACCAAACAACCCAACAAGGATATTCCTCATCCATATAGCCTCACAAGTTGTTTGACTATTATTCATGTACTCTACTTCTGTTGAACTGAGTCCAACTGATCTACGCTTCTTGATGTACTAGGAAACTTTTGTTGACCCAATACTGAAGATTCCTCCTGTTGTGCTCTTCCTTTTGGATGGAATCCCTACCTAATATGCATTTGTGAAGCCTTACAGCTTCACTCCCTCTGTCCTCTTGTACCAAATATCAAACTAAGTGGTGCCTCTGAGGTATCTCAACACATGTTTGGCTTCCTTCCAATAGAGCTTAGTTGGCTTAACCATTGCTTGAATAAGTTTCTTAACCACATAACACATATATGGTCATGTGTTAACCAAGCACATGAGTGAAACCACAAGTTGCCTATAATTGGTAGCTTCTACCACTTCACCTGAAGTAGTATCTTTCTTCCTCCAATTCCTTGCTAGAGAAGTCTCTGTCGGTTTGTTGCTCTCGATGTAAAACTTCTTCAGTATCTTGTTGGCATACTTTCCCTTAGAGACAAATAGTTCCCCATATCTTTGTCAAATTTCCAAACCAAGGATATAATGCAAGAGCCCCATATCCTTCATCTCAAATTCTCATGCAATATCCTCTTTGCAAGAATTGATCAGCTTATCATAACCTGTTAGAATTAAATCATCAACATATAATACTATAATCAATAATTTAGCTTCAACCACAATATGGTAAAGGTTTGCATCTACTTCAATTTTGGTGAAGCCCAACCCAGTGAAATAGCTTTTGATCCTAGTGTACCAAGCACAGGGTGATTTTTTTAGTTCATGCATCACTTTCTTGAATATAAATACATTTGACTCTTTTTTGAAGGTAGAAAATCCTTTTCGATGCTCTATTCACACCTCTTCCTCAATCACTACATTGATGAAAGTTGTATTTACATCCATGTGATGAATTTTCCATCCCATTTACTCTAAAAGTGCAAGAATAGATATGATTCAAAAGTACCGTGCTACTGGAGAAAAGGTGTCCTAATATATTCCCTCCACTTGAGAGAACCCCTTTCCACAAATAAGGCCTTGTGTTTCTTGACACTCCCATTTGTTTCTTGCTTCACCTTATAGATCCACCTAGATCCAACAACTGACTTGTCCTCTGATCTTGGGACAACTTCGCATGCATTGTTTCTGATAATGGAGTCATACTCCTCTACCATCATATCAACCCATACTGGTTTCTGCACTTCTTCCTCGAATGAGGATGGCTCAGTCTCTACACTCTCTCTCATAAGAGCCATGTAGTTAGTGTACTGATCTGGGGACCTTCTCTACCTTCGCTCTGATCTGGGTGCTCCCACATTCTCTCTAACATCATGCATCAACCTATCAACCTCTCCGGTGCACTTGCTTTTGTCTCTGAATGTCTCTGGATGAGTGGGTCCTTCAGCTCATTGCTCCTCTTCTTGTGGTTCCTCCAAATCTTGAGGTCCTTATTTTGGACCTAACAACTCCTCATCAACATCCATATGAAGCTCCCTCTTAAGGGAAAGTCACATGGCATTTCCTTAATTGAATTTCACATCTCTATGAATCATTTTCATCCTATGAAATGATAGGTACACTTGATAGTTGTGAGGTGTATCAATGTAGCCCACAAAAATTCCCAACTCAATTGTTGGTTCTAAATTTTTACATGCATCCTTGGTAACATGACAATAAACTGATGAACCAAAATTTTTAAAGTGCACCACATCTAGCTTCTTAATGGAAAATGATTCTTTTGGTATACTCATCCCGAGAATCCGATCAGGAATTCTATTCTGCACATGCACAACTTTGTTTCATGATTCTACCCACAAGTGCAGTGGTAGGCCTTGATCATGTAACATCGTTCATGCAACTCACACAATGATTTTGTTCTTTCTTTCTACTACCCCATTCTATTGTGGGTCATGAGGTGATATCAACTCTCGTCAAATTCCTTCTGATGCACATAAGTTCTTGAATTCATTTGACACATATTCTCCACCATTTTCACTCCTGAGAGCCTTCACTTTATTGCCTATGCCTTTTTCAGAAAGTGCTTTGAACTCACAAAATTTTGAGAAGTTTTGGTCTTTCTTCTGCGTGAATAAAATCCAACACTTGCATGAAAAATCATCTACAAAAATCACATAAGACATGTGCCTGGCTACGAAGGTTGTTGAGAATGGTCCACACATCTGAGTGAACTCTTTCAAGGATCGCTTGCACTCGACTATCCTTATCATGAAAGGTGGCTTTGATGTACTTTCCCAATGTACACCCTTTACATGCATTACGTTGCTCAAGTGCACCAATGGGAAGTCTTGTGGAAATCTGATGCATGACCTTCAAAGCTTATGGTGTAGATGGCCCAATATTTTATGCCATAACTCACCAATGGCTTGGTTCTCCACCTTTTATCTTTTCATTCTCAAGGGGGCACAATATTCTACATCTAATTTTTAGAGGTTCTTTACCCGAACCCCAATCTTCTTCACTTTCCCCGTGGCTATGTGACAAAGGAATGCCTTTCCTTTTCTAAATATCATATCGTAGCCACAATCTTCCAACCTAGCTACTGAAACTAATTTCTTCTTCAAACTAGGAACATACATGACATCTTTTAATGTGAGAGGAGAACCATATTCCCTCTGAAAGGTAATAGTACCAATGTCGGTCACGCTATACCTCCTATTATCTCCCATCTTGATGTGCATCTAGAGGTCCTTCTCCTCCAACTCACTGGAGAACTCTTTATTTCCAATCATATGGAATAAGGCTCCACTATCCAGGTATCACACAAAACCCATCACCGATGAAACCATGCATGTGATGGGAGTGAAATCAAACTCAAATTGTGAAGCAAGAGATTCACCTTCTTCTCCTCCTGAGGGCGTCTTTTCGGCCTTATTGTGTGGAAACTTCGTGGCATAATGTCCCAACTCGTGACAGTGAAAACATTTAATCTTTGACAAGTACTTCTTCTTGCTTGCTTGACCAGAATTTCATTTGGAATGGGATGAATTCCCTTTCCCTTTCTTTCCCTTTCCATCCAAGACACAATTCTCCTCATCATCATTCTTTTATGAGGATCCATATATTGTATTCCACTGAATCTCTTTTGCACTAAGTTAGACCAGAATCGCTCCCAATATGGTATCTTCTCCCTCCCATTTATCGAATCTTGGTAGTTGTGCCAGCTCTTAGGAAGGCCTAGAAGTTCTAGGCTCACCAGATCGTCCTTGGAAACTGTAACACCAACACTTCTAAGCTCATCCCGACATTGGGTGAACTTGGTCAAGTACTTTAGTATCGTGTCACCGTTCTCCATCTTGATTTTTCTGAGATTTTCCTTTAGTGCCAACTTCCTATGGTCATTGTAGTTTTGAAAAAAATTTGTTAAGGCCTTCCACATAGCATATGGAATTTCCTTTCCATGTAGGTTTGAGATAATATGATCTCAAACACCTTCCAATATTATCCTTCTTGTATTTTCTACATTCTTCTTCCAGGCCGCCAGATCTTGAGCATATGTTGCAGCAGGCTTAGGAATATCACTTTCTATGAATTCCTTTAGCCTATTGTCTTCCAACACTACTTCCATCCTATAGCTCCAAGCTATGTAATTAGAGCTACACTCAATGGAATATTAGAGCCTGAATACAGAGAAATACATCATGATCCTGCTGCTAGTCCTTAAGAGTAGATATGCGAGTTCGATTCACCTGCACAGACCAAACTCGTATTCTTCTCTTCTATTGTGATTCCCACTATGATACCATGTAGAAAATCGATGTAGATTCAAACTTATAACTGTAATATGATAAAAATTATAGTTGAATCTACTCAACCAATTACGGAAACCTCTTTAGATCGTGAAATCACAAAACATGAAAGAAAAATCATTTCAATCGCACAACACAAAGGTTTTCTAGGGAAAGCCTCATTTAAAACCCTTCTTTATGTATATTTTTTATCCGAACTTAGACAAGAATGCAATATAATACAAATATAACCACAAACATAAAGATGCAACATAAATAACACTTCATTTCATTAATATCAAAGAAATGAAATATGCTTATAGACAGAATGGAAATAAACTAGCTCGGGTGATGGTAGCTTATCTCTGAGAAATGATGTGGTGGCTACATGCCTTTGAACTGTGTTACAATGAGGCTCAGTGGAATTTTTATCATTGAGAAACAATGATAAACCCTAAACATCCAAAAAGCTAACCGTAGGAGTTGAAATGCCAAAATCTTGAGGGCCCCATTGGGGTAAGTTGGAACGTCAACTTCTTGGGGTTGTAACCTTTTCATACGATCTCTGTTTGGATATCATAATACATCGTTTTGAAGATCTCTAAGAGGAGGCCAAAAACAATCTCATAAACTAGATTGGGAGTTTTCTAGTTTCTCTGTGTTCCCTAAAAACGTCTTTTAGTCCCTCAAAACAGCTCTGGAATTTTAGGACCCAAAAAAACTTCCAAAATAGTAAACTATACTACAATTAAGGAAATTGAAAAACTAAAATAAACAATGGTGGGGGTCCAAGTGGAATAGGCGGGTGGCCACCAATATCCACCTGGATCAATTGCATATGTAGGTCCATATAATACTAGTGTATCCCCTTATGGTTATTGTTAGTGTAGCCCCTTTATTGTTATTTTTGTGCCCATGTAGTCCCCATATTGTTATTATTGAAGAGGTTTCCAGATTTTCCATAGTGTTATAGAACAATTGTCGAGGTTTCGAATCCCAACGAAGATCCATCTTCAGGACAAGATAATGAATGAAGGAATGAAAGAAGGAATTAGGTCATAATTAATAGAGAAAGGAGAAATTTAAAAAGAGCCAACAAGAACAGAAAATGTTGTTATTATTGTGTCCCATAGAAGCCCACTATTTTTATTGTTGTGCCCTTACATTATTATTGTTATGCCGGCTCTTATTATATTCTGACCCCTTAGACTCCTATATATAGAAATGATGTTTTTTCATTTGAATCATCAAAGAATTGTTCATTTATGTAATGTAAATGAGCTTTCCCCCCTCGAAGAGGATATTTTTTAAATCGTTGATCTATATTTTCTTCTATTTTTTGAGTTGGTTGCATAACGTTTTTCATCAGAGCTTTGGAGCTGAGGTAAAGCATATATCTGGTGGGAAGATGTGAAGTGAGTCAGACACATCAAGACAAAAGACTTGAGTTGGCATGAGTTCAAGAGGCTTTTCAGGAAGAAATATTTGTCAGAAAGGTAATATGATAGTAATGCCAAGGAATTCTATGAGATAAATATGGAATCAATGCCAGAGGAGGACTATTTAACCATTTTCCTAGGGCTATTTAGGTATGTGTCATATCTTGAAGATGATAAGGCTAAAATTCAACGATTTTTCAGTGGGCTTCCATTAGCATTTAGAGACTGGATTGAGTATGATGAGCCTCAATCACTTGAGGAAGTCATTACAAAGCTAAAGCATTGTTATGAATAGTCAAAGCATAAGAATGAATCTCAGTAAGGATGGAAAGGCAAGGACAAAGGTAGAGGTAAATGGTAGCCTAAGAGAGAAAGGCCTCAGAATGTAGAAGAGAAAGAAAATGTGGCACCGCAAAAGACGTTTAATGCAACTAGACAGGGACATGGATAATAGCAGCAACATAGAGGTGATGGTACTTGATAGTTGGAGTGTTGGACATGCGGTAACACTACAAGGAAAAGAACCTCTAGCAGATGTTTTTGAGGAACCCCTTATAAAAATAGCCCAGACATCTGTTTGTATCGGAGGTTACCATAGGAGGTTCATGGGTGGAGGTTTTTGCGAATGTCTTTCTTCGGTGTGTTTTTCATCCTAAACCGCATTGGTGCATTCAACTAGAGAAAGCATCGGTGCACACAAAACATTGGCACACTGGGACACTGTGCGCTCGATACAAAACCCGATGGATCTCATTACTGTAGCGCACCATTGCTTTACAAAGATTCTGCATCAATGCATCCTAAAACCCCATGCCAAAACCGAAACATCCTGGTGCGGTTTTAAGAAACCGCACCAGTGCGCCTATAAAACCCGCACACCAGAACAAGGTTAAATAAAAAAAAATTACGGCAAAAAATCCACATTCTTCACTTTTCAGTGCTCTAGAGATCTCAAGAACCATGCAAAATTACCTTGTGTGAGGTTTCCTGCCATCGATTCTCCCATTGCACTCACTTTTATTGTCCATTGCCCACCATCTCCATTTAAAATTTTGTAAAACGGCGGGCAAATTTAATTTTCCAACTTCTACAACCAATATGCCTCCTCGAAAGCCAAATGAACAGGTATTTTCCTTGTTTTTCCATAATTAAACCTTTTAGCAGATTATTTTTCTAAAATAGCTTAAAATTCACCTTATTTAAAAAAATAATAATAATTCTCATGCGGTGCGCTCGAGCCGTTCGATTCGCACCTGTTTGTGATGTTACCTGTAAATTTATAGGTCGCACTGCGACTGGTGCTAATAGTATCCGCACTGGCTCTGGGGAAGTACCGAAACAGAACATCGTGATTTTTTAAAATTAAAAAAAGTGCGGTGCGGTCGGTTATCAGGCTGCACTGTTGACCATGTCGAATTGCGCGAATGTGCTGCGTTGACAGAATATCTGCCCTGGAGTAGGTAATTTTCTCAGCGCACCATCCCCCCGAACTTGACATAGTCAATGGTGCGGTCATGCAAACGATCGCACCGTTGACTATGTAGTGATGTCAATAGGGTGGTGCACTTCCTAAACTATATGCCTCGGGGCGTATATAGTTTGGTCAGTGCATCGCCCTCCCAACACTGGTACATAGTCAATGGTGCGGTCTATTATACCACAGCATCGTTGACCTTGTAACAATGGCAGGAGGGCGATGTGCTAAAAATTTTCAGGTACACTACCTCCAATGCGCTACAAATTTTTCAGGTGCACCCCCTCCAGTGCGCGACAAAAAAAGACGCACTGTTACTGGTGCATGCCTGTTTTTTTGTGGTGCACCAACTATTTTTTTGTTTTTGTTTTTTCAAAAAAAAAATATATATATATATATATATATATATTCCTAAATACATGTCTCATTTAATAAAAAAATTGTATTTAATATGTCAATCTTTCAAGGACGTCAAAGGAGAGAAGAGAGGGAACAACAACAACAACAACAGGCGGACCAGTATAACATGGTTAGCCTGTGGAGGAATGAGAGAGGGAGAGAGATACGTACCCTCACCCTATTACAGCAACCACCCAGGGGATCCTAAGGTAGATAGGCCTCCTCAAGCTCTATGAGGAGGCTACATCCCTAAAGGTCCATGGTGTGTTTTTCGATATCTTATCCGCAGGTGGAATTCCCACTTGCAGGCTTTTCGGGTTGGATTGAACCAGTGGTACGTGCCCACTGAGGACGAAATATATTTCATTACTGGCCTATCAAAGAGAGGGGTGGATTTTCCCTCGTTCTGAGAGGTCCCCATTGGCTATGTTTTAGGGAGTCAGTTGGTGTACTCCCAGAGATACATTAGTGCGGATATACTGTCTCCTTCAGATTATCAGGTCTTCGGAGGTCAGTTACGTATTGCTTCATTTGGTGGAGAGAAGGTGAGGTGCCTCTAACTATTGACTTCGATCATTACACACCATACCAGAGACGGGAAACACATTAGTTTCCCACTTCTATTTTATGGTGATTCTTTATTACAGGAGCCACGATTTGTGAGGTCATCTACCATTTTTTTGCGGCAGTGCTGTACAAATTTAGATAGATTTCGTGCTCAAGTACAAGGGAGGGTGAACTTCCCTTTTGCTTCAGAGCTATTTTGTTTATTTTTTGAGAGGTTTCCAGAGACGAGGCCTACTTTTTTTCGGCAACCTCGTAGGTCAATGTTGCATGTATGGATGCAGATGTGGGGACAGATGATGCCCAAGAAGGGCGAGTCAAATTTTTATGTGAGGATATCCCATGATGCACCGGAGTTGCTAGCCAGTGTTGATGAGCATTCCTTTGTTCTAGTCCCCTATCTGTATGTTGGTTTGGATTGGCGATGTTTTGCCAACATCCTCTTCACATATGATGAGCCGCTGAATGATAGAGGTAATATTACTATTTTATTTAAATTTATTCTAACATGCTCTTTAACTTTTTTTTATTAAATTGTTTAATGAAATTGTCTAATTATTGTTGTGTACTTATATATATTTTGCAGAAATTGGGTCATTTGATAGCAATGAGATGCCACTGCCACCAAATTATCCAGGTGTAGATCCTGATGACGATCAGGATATGGCAGATGCCGAAAATCAGGGCAGTGTAGACAGACTTGGTCTTCATGGTGCATCTATACTGCCTTTTGCTAGGCGTAGGCCTGATATTAGATTGAGGATGGAGTTGGGCGACCAACTATGTGCAGTTTTTGTGGAGGTGGGAGTTAGGCCCGCCACTATGAGAGAGATACAGGCCAATTATAGGCTGGTATAGATGTGGAGAGGCATTTCGCGTGACATGTTCATCCTGATGCGACATCTCGTAGGAGCTACGAGCTTAGTTACGTGGTTGAGGAGGGTCGTTCAATGTAGGCGTAGCCAAAACGCAGTACATCGAAATTCCAGCAGTGACGCATCATCTAATGATCACAATTATGGGAGTGATCATCGGTCACCTCGTACCACAGATGAGCAGCCTGCAGCATCGACCAACAATCATGATGGAGAGCAGGTTGGACCATCCATGTTGAGTCAGCAGCCTGTAGCATCCAGTAGTGCTCATGATCATGAGAAGGCTAGACCATCGACCATGCCGAGTCATCTTGAGCAGCCGAAAATTGATCCTGATCAGCGTGAGGCACCACCAGATCAACAGGCATGTGATGATCGATATCTATCTGAGCTTTTCACGGCTGCACCATTGAATGAGCAGGCCTCGACTAGTACTACTATTGATGATGTACCAACAGCTGATATTTGACATTTATATTACAGTTGTATTTTTGACATTATATATATATAGTCCATGTATTTTATGTTCATATTGCAGTTGTACTTAATCTACATGTTGGTGGTCATCAGGATGTGTAGATTGTTAGGTCATGTTAGATATGTTCATTTAATGTGCAGCTTGCAGATAGATGTGTATGTGATAGCAGTAATTGGACATGATATGTATATTTGATGTTCCTGTTGTGATGATGTTATACAATGCCAACTGTGTTTTTTTAGATTATCATGATCACGATGATTAGATGATGCTAGCGAATTTGAATGTGTTTTTTAGTCGAACATGATGTTTGTACAATGGTTATCATGATCGTGATGTTTATTTAATTTAATATTAAATCATGATATTTATTAAATAATGATTAGATGATGTTAGCAAATTTGAATGTGTTTTTTAGTCGAATATGATGTTTGTACGATGGTTATCATGATCGTGATGTTTATTTAATTTAATATTAAATCATGATATTTATTAAATATTATGTCGTGATTGTAATTGGAATTTTAATTTTAATTGTATGTAAAACTGTAAAATTGTATTTGTAATTTTAAATGTAATTGTATGTAAAATTTTTGTAAAATTTTAATTGTAATTATAATATTTAATTTATTGTGAAATAATTCTAATTGTAATTTTAATTGTAATTGTATATATGTAAAATTGTAAAATTTTAATTGTACTTGCAATTGTAATTGTATGTAAAATATTTGTAAAGTTTTAATTGTAATTGTAATATTTAATTTATTGTGAAACGATTGTAATTATTATTTTAATTGTAATTGTATATATGTAAAATTATAAATTGTAACTCCAATTCTAATTGAATGTAAAATTCTAAAATTGTATTTGTAATTGTAATTATATTACTGTCATATATTTCTTTTAATATATACATCGTTTTTTTCTTTCTGAAAAAAAAAATTGTAATTGTATGTAAAATATTTGTAAAATTTTAATTGTATTAATGTGAAATGACTGTAATTGTAAAATTGTAATTGTAATTATAATTGTATGTAAAATTCTAAAATTATAATTGTAAATATTGTAATTTTAATTTTAATTCTAATTGTATGTAAAATATTTGTAAAATTTTAAGTGTATTAATGTGAAATGATTGTAACTGTAATTGTATGTAAAATTCTAAAATTGTAATTGTAATGGTATATATGTAAAATTGTAAAATTGTAATTGTAATTGTATGTAAAATTGTAATTCTAATTCTAATTCTAATTCTAATTCTAATTCTAATTTCAATTTTAATTGTATGTAAAATATTTGTAAAATTTTAATTATATTAATGTGAAATTATTTTATTAAAATTTGTAAATTTTTAAAATTGTAAAATTGTGTCACTTTTGTTTCGATGATATGTTCCTCCATAAAGAAGATGAAACATTTTTAAATATATGCATGGGATCTAATAAGTGGGTAATCTTAAGATGCTCCAAATATGGGAGGTTATAAAAGATAGATTTCCTTTTCATCCCAATGGGCAATTTCTCAACATAGGTGTCGAAGAATTTTGGATCATCAAACATAGGCTCCCCATTTGAATCAAACATTTCTATGAACTCCTTCTCCTTCTCTCTCTCATATGCTCTAAGCCATTCAAATAGTGTTGTTATTGGAGGCCTTTGGGTTCTCTCTCGTTTGCCATTGAGAGCAGATGTTTCTCTTCTGTAAGGATGTTCTTCTGGAATGAATACCTTGGAGCAGTCATACACTGGCTTTCGTAGGTCGTTGGACCATATAGCTTTCAGAGAAGGTCCACAATATTTACATCCAAAATACCCTTTTATTACAAGACCTACGAGATTATTGTATACAATTTATCTGCATGACACGTTAAATAATATCATGAAGATCAGAACAATTACAGTGAATTAAATAACTAATATGTGAAAGAATATTGTTACGTATATAAACAAATCAATAAACATGTAATTTACCAGAGAAAAATCCTAAGCCTAGATAATCATGTGTCATGTAAGCACATATTCCATATAACGTAAAACTCTTCTCTGCTGTGATGGGTCTTGATACATCATATACATTTATCCCATCCCATAATTCCTTCAATTCATCTACCAGTGGTTGTAAGTAGACATCCATATTCTTCACTTGTCTTCTACCAGGGACTATGAGAGCCAACATAAGATGTTCATTATTCACGGAAAACCATGGGGGGGTATTGTTATTAATCACTACTACAGGAAAAAAAAAAATAGTTGGTGTTCTGGAGGGAATATGGGTTGACTCCATCCATTGCTATGCTGAGTCATAGAATTCGTACTTCATCCTTGAATTTTTCGGGCCATGTATCCTCTATATGCTTAATGGCTATTGAATCAGTTGGGATTCGCATAACTCCCAACTCACTTTTGTGTGAGGCATGCCATCCTTGCAATATAGCTAATTCTTTGCAAGGAAGGAGCCTTTTAATCCTTGGGATTATATGCATCTACCTCAATATCTTGAAAGGAGGACCACGTGATCTACCCTTATTTTTTGATTTATCATACCTGTCATGCCCACATTTCCGACATATCTCTTTGTTTGCATATTCTCCTCTATATAGAATACAATCATTTGGACGTGCATGATATGATATGTACTCAACACCTAATATTTTCAACACTTTATTTTCCTCTTCACAGCTATCGAGCAAGACATTATCACTCGGAAGAACCTTATCTTTGAATAACTTGTAGTTGCTGATCATGGAAAATATTAGAAGTACAAAAATGTCAATATAATTATTAACGTTCATAAAATTGACCATTTGTAATGTTCATTGTGTGATTATATTTCTCAAATTTATATCAGGGAGGACTTTATGGTAACTTACCTCAAAATTTCCGAGAAACATGCACTTGTCAAGCCAAAAATTTCTTTCAAGTTGTACAGTAACATCATTGTCCCGAACTAGGTAGAATTTGACTCACTGCTAGGTCCAAAGAGAGGGGTGGTGGAAGCAAATTTAAGGCTTTCGAAAAGGGTGTCAGCGATATGAGCATCATCCCCTAGCTAATCATCGTTTTGGAATGCATCTAAGAAAATTGTCTCCATGGAAGTGATATCCTTTAAGTAATCATCCATACCAACCTCTATTTTATTGCCTCCATTTCCATCTTGTGAAGAACTACTATTACTGTAGTCATTCCTAATTGGTGAATCTGGACGTAGTGGGAATTGAATGGGTGGTTGATTCAACCATTCTTGGTATCGTTCCTCTCTAATTTTTTCTCTTAGTTCAGCCTTCTGTCGATTTGACATTATCGTGGGGTGCAACGAAAGATGGTGGGTAGGTCTCTCATCATCACAAGAATCCTAATAATTTCAAAAAATATATTTGAACATGATTAGTACAAAATCTATGATATCAATTAGTAAGAACGTTTAAAATGCATGATTAATTTGTTTGACGTTGAAATAATTACATTAATATACCAAAAAATTATTATTAACATCATTGTCCCATGATTGTGGCTAGAAGATGCAATATTGTTACAATTGGCAAGGTGAAGCGGTTGTCCATTTTCATCTACTAAATGTGCCTTGCGGTATGTTGCTCCCAATAATAACTTCCGACGTTAAATTAGAGTTGTTTGAATATTTTGTGCATCTGAACTCGATTCTGAATCTGCATGAACCTGCAAATTTGTATACATTATAAATTTTATTAAGCTTATTGACATGGATAAATAACATAAATTCAATTAGATAACGAAAATATAAATAAAATATGCAGTAAATATTACGTCTCAATATGGATGGGGAGATCCGAAATGGAATTTGAGAAATATTATGGAACAAGCTGGATTTTGAAGAATTTTCCATTCGATATAATTATGATATTTTCTCCCTGCATTTGAGCAAAATCAACAATAATTTTAGTGCACACACTTAAAAGTATTTTCGGTGCCTTAAAATGGACTTACTGTTATCGGTGCTTATGTACAGACAACCACACCGTTGTGTTTTAGTTACTGCGCATTGTGTTATCAACTGATGCACAAGTGCGGTGTTATTAATTGACGTACCGGTGAAAAAAATCTGCAAATAAAAAAAGTGCAACTTTATTTCTTTAAAGTGAAAAAAGCAGTAAATTGAAAAATGGGCAGCAAAATATTTTCAAAAATATAATTTCATAAAACAATTATTTAAATACTAAACACTTTTCATTATTTCACTAATTTTGCAAAAAATTTCAGCCAGAGATTTGTACAAGACATACATAGAGCAAGAGAGCATGAGAGCACTATGGAGCAGCAAAATACTTTTGAACAAAACTATTCAGTTAATCATAATTCCAAACCTCTAGTGATTCAAACCCTGTAGCATAGAATTTCAAACAATCTCGTGATTAAATTTTATTTTATTTTTTACATTTCCTGCAGTATTTTTTACGCAATAAGTAAAAAATTAAAATTTGTTGTTCATTTTTAGAAAAAAATAAAAAATAAAACAAAAACAAAAAAGATCCATTTTACCCTAAACCCTTCATTATTTTTCTTTTTGCCCTTGCTTCTTCCTATTTCTATGATTTTATAATTACAACTTTTCATTTTAGATTTATAGGGTTTGTATTTCTAATATAGGCCTATAACATCTAATCCATGGGACGACTTGCATAGTCAGATCCCAATCCATGTCGGCCCTTGCGTGAATTTTTAAAAAACTGATTTTTTTTAAACGATGTGCCCTGTGTAACCTAGCGCACCGATGCACTGGCTTATCACAATGAACTGCACACGCATTTTTTGATAAAAATTTTAAAAAAAAAAAATTTTTAATCCGTGCGCCATGTGTAAAATAGGGCATCGGTGCACTGTTTCATTATAGCGCATCGCGCATGTACTCTTTGGCAAAAACAATTTTTTATTTTGTGTTAATCAGTGCAGCATGTAACATATAATGCACCGGATCTCCTTGTTGACAGAGAGCACCATACAGTGGTCCCCTGTTTGTGCGGGGTGTTTATAAGAATATGCTACACCGCCCCCTCCATGACACCATATGCTACAAAAACTAACACTAGATAAATTTTTAATATTTTGGTTGTGTTAATTAGTGCAGTGGTTAACATATAATGCACCGGTGCTCCGTATTGACAAAGAGCATCGTACATTTTTTTATACTGTTTTGGTGGTGCATTTATAAGAACATGACGCACCGACGTCAGTGCGTACAACATGAAAAGCGCACCGATTTCTTGACATTTTTTTTTTTAACCTGAAAATTTGATGATTTATTTATGAAATATATTAATGAATGATATGGTACAGGTTTCATATTGATAAAGAAATGACTGACAAGATATTGATAACACATCAAGAAAAGAAAAAAATGCAAGTTCTTTGTAAATTTTTTACAAAAAATATTATTTTTGAACTATATGTAAGTTTAACTAATATGTATTGTTTACTGTGTATAATGCAGAGCCACAAATTGATGAAGCTCGATAATATTATTTCTGATCTAGGACCAGAAGAGCGTAAAAGCGTGATGGAAATATTGCAAAAGGATGAATCAAGTGAAAGAAAAAATATTATCGATCCAATATGAGTTTCTTTTTTTAATTTTCATTAATAATATACTTAAAATTATTAGATAACATGTTTCAAACAATCTACTAATTCACATATGTTTAATGTTCTACAGGGACCAACAACTCAGAAACGGAATATTGTTCTAAGAAAAGAAAATAAAATAGAACATGTAAATGTAAATGAATTTCTCCGTAGCTTATCTGGAGTGGTGTTGGAGGTTAACGAAAGGGGGGAAAACTTTTACAAAAGTTTGACGGATCTAGTGGAACTAATGTATAGACATTCTTTCCACTTACAATACAAAAATCAATGTAGTGATTCCAAGAACCAAATTTTATCTAAACTACAGGAAGAGCTTCCAAAGAATTGTTCAATGAGACATGTCAGAATTTTAATAGAAAAAACATACAACAACAAAAAATAAGGAATGAAAAAGTAATATTCCTTTAAATGTTTTTCTAGAATTATTTATAAATATCACTTTTTTTATATTTACTTTTCATATATCAATATAAAAATTAAATAGGTTATTGTCATGTTACATTTTCATGAAGATTATGAAAATCCCAAAAGACGAACGAGCTAATATCATAAATATTCCAGTAGGAATGTCCAAAAAGGTGTACAAGGAGATGGTCAAAGAAATGGACAAAATTGCATCGCAGGAGGAGCCATCTCAACAACAATATGCTTCAAATGTAATATGTAATCATTCAATTTTTTCGATCATTAGGTACAATAAATAAAAAATTTAACATTAAATATTAATTTTCAAGTATTTTCTTGCAAAAAAGAAAAGAAAATGGAACCCATTCAACACATAAAATAGAACAGCAAGGAAGAAAAGGGTTGATATCTAAGTTTGTGAGTAATTGTTACTTCCTTATAACAACTTAACTAGATTTCATTTTTGTATATTTTAAGTTGTTTTAGAACAATCATCATTGAATGTCTTCAAACAGGTGCTAACATACAAAGAAGAACCATCAGACGAATTGATTGACATTGGGCTAAATAAGGGTTGTGAGTACATGTTGGCATATCAGAAATTAATTGTGGAATTTGTAAGCATCTATCGATCTTGTTTTACTTAGCTCCGTCTATAATTAATAGAACAAAAATATATTTTATATTAAATATATGATTTGTTATGGGGTATAAAAATTGCAGGAAACACAGTATGGAACTGCGCCAAAAGATGAAATCTTGAAAGATTGCATGAAATTAGGTTTTGAAAGAATGTGTATAGTTCATGAGTCAATTGTTGCTATGGTATGCCATTTATTTTCAATTTACATTTATGTATATTATTTAATATTTCAATTTTAATTATTCTCACTAATATATATACACTCCTTATAGTTTATTTTTATGTTTGTAGATGGAAGGTGAAGAAGAAGAAAACAATCAACACCGTGACCAAAACATTCCTCAAAATAACCCAAGTCATGGAAGTAGCTCGAGT
Organism: Pinus albicaulis; assembly: GCA_034641835.2. Taxonomy (NCBI): domain Eukaryota; kingdom Viridiplantae; phylum Streptophyta; class Pinopsida; order Pinales; family Pinaceae; genus Pinus; species Pinus albicaulis. The sequence continues at coordinate 83,572,013 of MU968411.1, forward strand.
AGTGACAATAGTTCAAGCGAAGAATGATGATCATTATGTTTGGATATCAAATCAAGGCATTGTATTTTTTGAAATATTTGTCTGTGAAATCGGACATTTTGTTTAATGTAATGGACATAGTGTCCCAATTTAAAGACAAAGGGATACCAATAACTATCCCATTTTGTATGACAAATACTCTCTTATTTATATATATATATATGTGTGTGTGTGTGTGTGTGTTTTAATTTATTCTATTGAGTTCTCCATTATCGATGTGAAATGTAACACCAATGATTAAATTTATGGATGATTAAATATTATAATGAAGAGATGTGAAATCCGATGATATAATATAAAAAATTAATCCAAACATCACATTCAAATGCACTAATAAAACTTTAATTGATATGAATATTGTTATAAGATATGTGTCATCTTTTGATGAATAATGAATTTAAAAGAATCACAATAATTATGATATGATATAAAAAATTAATCCAAACATCACATTCAAATGCATTAATAAAAATTTAATCAATATGAATATTGTTATAAGATATGTGTCAACTTTTGATGAATAATGAATTTTAAAAAATCACAATAATTGCACTGTCACAGGTTGGTGTTTCTAAAAAATACAAAATGAACACCGGTGCATGTCAGTTACTGTGCACCAGTGTGTTTGTATGATACAGCGCACCGGTGCGCTTCTACGACCTATGGGCACAACACAAATACCAATGCCAATTATAACTCTTGGTGCGTTTCTGCGATACTATGCACCCGTACGTTTTTGTGAGACTACTTACCGATGCATTTGTACGACCTATGGGCACCACACAAATACCAATACGAATTAGAACAATCGGTACATTTGTGTGATACTGCACACTGGTGCGTTTATGTGATACTACTCACCAGTGTGTTTGTACGACATATGGGCATTGCACAAATTTCAATATGAATTAGAATAATCGGTGTTTTTGTGATATTGTGCATCGGTGCATTTCTATAATACTATGAACAAGTGCGTTGCTACGACCTATGGGAATTGCACAAATCCCAATACCAATTAGAACGACACGGTGTTTTGTACCACCTACAGTGTGCCTGGTGCAGTTTTATACCTTTACAGCCTAGTGCATGCACCTTCGACTGCCCTAGGTCGACTGTCTAGATGAAACACACTGGTGCGTTGACACCCGAGTAGCGCACTGATGAAAAAAACATCCGTAATAACCTTCAGTCGCCCAATTTTTTTAGTTGTGCTGAAATTCCATTAAAAGCTCCACTAAAACCTCCGTTACCAAAAACGTATGTTGTAGAAAATGTTTTTTTGACAATTTTGGCCAATTTCATCACACTAAAAACCTCCTTTATAACCTCTGCTAGAGGGTCTTTTCCTTGTAGTTTCACAAGAAACTTAAGAGATATTTCCATAGAATCAAGGTGGTAGGCCTTAGATATATAGTGCACAAGAGGCGTAGAATGTTGGAGATGTTGGGCAAATAATTCCTCGTATTTATGCAGTAGTGGACAAGAGGCAGGAAGATCATCAAACATCTATCATTTAGATGGATGGTAAGCTTTGTGATCAAATTATTTCTATTTTGATTGGCCATGGATCTAATTATAAATATGCTAGTCTTGACTTGGTGGATACGTGTGGTTTGAATAAGAAAATGCATGCAGAATCTTGGTTAGTGAAATTTTCTATAGGTACAAAGAAAAGATTTCATCGTTGGGTAAGAGCTTGTGAATTTGAGTTAAATGGTATGTCTACAATAGTGCACTTGAAAATATTTCCATTGGGATCATACAATATGCTATTCTGTATGGAATGGCTATACCTCCAAATGAACAAGGTGGATTGTTATGAAAAATCCATTGGGTCCATGGATGACAATGGGGAACGAAGAGTCTTATAAGGAAAGAAGAAAACCAAATAATTTAGGATGGTGACATCCATGCAGGCCAAGCGCAGTCACAGGAAAGGGTGTGTGTTGCTCGAAGTACATATTTCTAGTGAAAAATGTAAGGAAGTTAAGGATGCAAATGTGTTGTGTAGATACCCAGTTCTACGGCAGTTTGAGGATGTATTCACTACAAATATTTTAGAGTTTCCACCTCACAGGGAGGTAGACTTTTGTATTTATTTGGTACAAAGGGCAGCTCCAACATCAAAAGCACCTTACAGAATGAGCACACCTGAGTTGGTAGAATTAAATTTGCAGTTGAAAGAGATGCTTGAAAAAGGATACATTAGGCCAAGTGTATCGCCATGGGGCACATTGGTATTTTTGTGAAGAAAAAGAATGGTACTCTCATATTGTGCATTAACTACAGGAAGTTGAAAAAAGTGACCATGAAGAACATGCATCCATTGTGGAGGATTGATGACTTATTTGATCAGTTAAAGGGAGCAGTAGTGTTCTCTAAGATCGACTTGAGATCAGGATACCATCAGGTACACATCAAATATTAGGACATCTACAAGGCCACATTCAGGACTAGGTATGGGAATTACGAGTTTCTTGTTATTCCTTTTGGTTTGACTAAGGCCCCAACCACATTTATGTGTTTGATGAACAATTTTTTGCGTCCTTATTTGGACAAGTTTTTTATTGTGTTCATTGATGACATATTTGTATATTTTAAAAACAAGGAAGAATATTTTGAGCATTTGGCAGCAGTGTTGAAATTATTGAGAGAGTATCAGTTGTATGCTAAGCTAATAAAATTCAGTTTGTTCTATACTGAGGTACATTACTTGGGTCATGTTGTCCCCAAGGAGGGAATTGCAATAGATCTAAAAAAGATAAGGGTAATCATGGAGTGGGTAGCTCCTATAAATGTAGATGAGGTGAGATCCTTCATGGTGTTGGCAAGTTATTATAGGAGGTTCTTTAGGAACTTCTCATAAATTTCTTATCCTATTACATCATTGTAGAGGAAAGGTAATAAGTTTGATTTGACAGAGGAGTGTGAGGCCAGTTTTGAGTAGCTTAAGAAATTGTTGACACATGCTCTAGTGTTAAATATTGCAGATCCTAACAAAGAGTTTGTAGTACGTACAAATTCTTGCAAGAGGGGACTTGGTGGGTTCCTTATGCAGGATGAACAGGTGTTATTCTATCAATCACGAAAACTAAACGAGCATAAATAGAACTACCCGACAAATGATCTTGAGCTAGCAACGATCATACATGCTTTGAAGGTGTGGAGGCACTATCTTCTTGGAAGGAGGTTTGTACTGATGAGTGATCACATTAAGTTGAGGTACTTATTTGACCAGCCGAATCTGAATGCCAGGCAGGCTAGATGGTTGGCCATGATCAGTGATTTTGACTTTGAGATCAGTTACATCAAGGGAAAGAAGAATAGGGTTGTAGATTCTCTTCCCAGTCGAGTATAGTTAAATCACATAGTAGCTATGAACTCCTATGGGAAAAAATTACAAGATAGGATCTTGCAGGCATGTCAGAAGGATGACAGGGATATGGAGATTGTGCACAGGTTGTAGTAGAGTACAGGTAGTGGTATAAGCACATGTATAGGTACATGTGAAATTGTACAAAATGTGGACTACCATGTCGCAGCAGATGGACTAGTCATATTTAGAGACATGATGTATGTGTCAGAAAAAAGTGAGCTCAAGAAGGTGATCTTGGGGGAGTTTCATGCGAAACTATATTCAGGTCACCCAAGCTATCAAAAGACATTGATTATAGTGAAGAGGTTCTATTATTGGTCGAATCCAAAGAAGGATGTGGCAGAGTTTGTAACTAAGTGTTTGGAATTTCAGATGGTTAAGGAATAATGTAGGCATCCAGGTGGACTCCTATAGTCCATTATGATTCTAGAGTGGAATGGGAGGTATTTTACATGGATTTCATCACAAGTTTTCCCAATACAACTATAGAGCATGATTCCATCGTGGTTGTGGTGTATAGGATGACAATTGTTGTGCACTTCATTCCAATGAAGACTACATACTTATCTAGCGATGTAGCACAAGTGTTCATCAAAGATGTTGTCAAATTGCGTGATGTTCCAAAGAAGATTGTGTGAGACAGGGATGCAAATTTCACTTCTAAGTTTTGGAAGGAGTTGTTTGCAGGTTTGGGCACCGAGTTGGTCTTCAGGATAAATTATCATCTACAAACAAATGGACAGATTAAGAGGTTCGATCAGATCTTGGAGAACATGTTGAGGATGTATGTGATGCATTTAGCAACAAAAGTGGGAAGAGTAACTTTCACTGATAGATTTTTCCTACAACAATGGGTATCAGGAGTCCTTAAAGATGAGTCCATTTGAGGCAATGTATGGGAAGAGTTGCAATACTCCCATTAGTTGGAGTGATCTAGTTAATAGGGTATTGATTGGACCAGGCATGTTGGCAGAGATGGAGTAGTAAATGCAGGTGATAAAGAAGAATTTGAAAGCATTGCAAGATAGGAAAAAGAGTTATGCAGACTGGAACAAGTTTTTTAAGGAGTTTCAGGTTGGGGAATAGGTGTACTTGCGCATCAAACCCAAGAAGAGCTCCTTGCGGATTGGATCATGTGTCAAGCTAGCACCGCATTTTGTGGACCCTTCAGGATTATTGAGAGCATTGGGAAAGTAGCCTATCGACTTGCATTTCCTTTCACAGTGAAATTCCATGATGTTTTTCATATATCATTTCTTAAGAAGTATGTTAAATATGTTGATCTTGTGATTTACTAGTCTTTATTGCAGGTGGATCCAGATGGACAATTTCAGTCAGAGCCTCAGTGTATATTGCATAAAAAGGTTCTCATGCTTTGGAACTGAGAAATAAGGCAAGTTAAAGTGTTATAGAAGCACTTTGGGCCCAATGAAGCTACATGGGAGATATAGGATCAGATGTCGGGTATGTATCCTTCCTTGTTTTCCAGTTGAGGCAAATCATTTTTGGTATGGTGTTATGGTATGTAAATTTTTTGGTATATGTTTGACGTGATGTTTAGGTATATGTACATATGTGTATGGATTTAAATACTGCCATGAGATATGTTATAAAGCTCAAAAAGGTGATATAGGTTTCATGTCATTATAGTTGTCATGTTGTTATGTTTTCATGTTGGTTTTTTTTTCGGCAGGGTGATCATTGTAAATAATGCATCGAGCTATGTTATAAAGCTTCATGGGAAGTATGTTTTATTTTCAGTGGTTTTTCTGAGGTATATGTGTGGTTTAACACCGAGGATGGTTTCCCCCAAGGGGGAGGGTTTTATAACAACCCTGGTGTAAATTCAATGTAATAAAAGTTAAAAATAATAACCACGGTAGATGAAACACATACTCCAAGAAAAATGTTGGGAAAAACATTCTAGTGGTTGTTCATTTGGTTTATTATGGCTAAGGAAATTGGAAAATGCAATGGAAAAGGCTTTGGAAAGGAAAAAAGTATTTTTGGCACATTCATTTATGAAAATAATGGAAATTAGGAGAAAAGGGAGGTGAAACGTCACAGGTTGCATGTGAGGAGTAAAATGAAGGAAAATAATGGAAAATAGAGAAAATAGAGGCATCATCAATAAAAAGGCTTATGAGGATCAGTTGGTACATTTTGTTAGTCAAGTTTTGGATATCTCTCATTATTCATGCTTCCTCACTCTTGGACACTTCGATATTTCTTGGAGCACTTTGGCATTGGATCAAGAAAGGAAAAAGAAGAAAAGATGAAGGAAGGAGAAAGAAAGGAAGAGCAGGATCAAGTAGATACAACATGATTCTTTGCAGGTATTGATTTGCATGTGATATTTCCTTGCCAAATTTGGCATGCATGGTATTGCATGTGGTTATTTTTTTTCATGGCATGGGTTTTTCTAGGTGTGATAGGGTTTTCAGCCTATCCTTGCCATTTCTAGATAGCCATGGTGTGATTGCATTCTCATGTTTTGGTTCAGTTAGATTTCCAAATGGATTTGAAGCTGAGTGAGGTAGATCTTTGAAATGATAGAACACATGGCCTAGTAACCCTTGAACTAGACTATGGGTTACAGTAAAGTCACATAGTGTGTTGCCTCAGTTTAGGGCCCAGTGATCCAATGTGGATTGCGGTAAACCCTAAGAAGTGGGTGCTCTCCATCAAGCGTAGGAATCTCAGGTTAGGATATACGATAAATCCTGGAGAGTATGTATCGGTTTAGGACCTAGTATTCTCAAGATCATATTGTGGATTGTGGTAAAGCATGCATGACTAGGAGATAGGAAAATTCCTCATGGTGTAGGTGGAGAAATATAGTGGCATCCATGCTTTTTTTGGCCTAATGATCGGGTGGAGATCATGTTAAATCTTGTTATGACATGTTTGTTATTTTGGCCTAGTTATCTGGTGTGGATTACGGTAAAGCCTGATTTCTATTGTTGAGGGTGAGGTGGTTTAGCCTCGAGATACCCTAGTTGATTCTTTTAGTTTGAGTCCCACATTCATTAGGGTGATTGGATGAGGACATATTTGGCTCAGCCGATCTATGGTCGAGTGGAACGTGGAAGGCCCTTCCCAGGTTGGTTTTTACATTCATCAATAAGAGTTTCTCTCCTTCATATTTTCTGTGTAAATGTACTAGTATATATGTGGATTCTATGGCTATTATATCCTTGAAATTTTTGTTTTTATTATGTTGGTTATAAGCATGTATTATGATAGTGATGATGTATGCCTCTCCTCATGTTTTTATTGTAAATGAATAAACAATGTATCTATGATCTAATATATGATACAGCAACTAATGATGTAAGGGAACAATGCTTCTTAGTGATTCTTAGATAAGTATGAGACCCGTATGCTCAAATTTTTTGTTTGCACCTGTAGATTACATATTTGTGATATGTTTGATGAAATACATGTCATGGCTACTAGGGGTCCACTTTAGGCCATGTCATGGTTTTTGCAATACATCATCGTTGCACTTTCTTATTTCATTATTGAACCTATCATTGAGTTCTAGGTAGTGGCTTGGGCTCTGGGCCTGAAAATTTTCCTTAAATCATGTGGACGTAGGTACAGGTCAAGGAAATTTAGTCCCTAGACGCAGGCATGCAAGCTTATGGGTGCGTCCAAAGCCTCCCAAATGCACTCATGACCATAATGTGGGAGCGTCCTGGGGTTAAGTGGGCTAAAATCTCAGTGGGACCTAGGAGCCATCTACCTGAGTGGTTGGGATGGTTCCTAAGAGTCTTGTTGCTGATGTGGAAATTTTGTATGAGGTGTTTCTGTCGGTCCCACTTCCTTAATGTCACCTACGAGTTTGAATCTGATCATATTATCCTCTCATCACATGTTTACACCAGTTTGGGTAGATATGGGAGGAGGGTGTTACAGCTTTCTAGAAGTAGATCATGGATGTTATCTAGCTCATCCTTCACCAATCAAACCAAATGCATAGTTGGGACTCCTTCCTAGAAATCCAACTGGTAATAATGACATGTGTATTATATATGTAGGTAGTACTAATGTAGGTCATAGATCTAGAATTTCTTATTCTTTGATTTTATATTTTTTACTATTAAAAAATGCAGGAGAGTTCTGGAGCTATTTTTTTTTAATTAGACCTGCAATAGAGAAAATATTTAATCTCTTACCAATTGGAATTTCAATGCACCAATAATATCGTAGTATACGAAGCACTCATCTTGGGGTTGAAGAAATCCATCAACCTCAAATTTGGGGTCATCAAATAAATAGGTGACTCTGAAATTGTTGTATGATAGGTACGTAATACTATACATTATGTGTCAAATAATCTCAAAATTTATTAACAAGAGGTATGGAATTTGGTTTCACAATTCCAAGCCTCCAATATTGTTTCTATTCCTAGAATATGTAACATTGTTGTAGATACATTATCAAATGTTACTTCTAGGTTTTCACCGCTTAGGGATGGTTTTTATATTGAAATTATTTATAATCCATTCATTCTCGATAATGTCACTAAAATTTCACGTTTTCAATGACAAATTATAGATACTAGACTATATGGCGAATTTTGATGTGTTCAAGGATCCATCCATCGATGAGGATGATCACGATAAAGCGGTGCAAGATGTAGCTCAAGCAAGAAAATAAAACCCCATTCCTAAGGGTGTGGTGTTAATTGAAAATTTCTATGACTTGAAAAATTTCTTTAAGGGGTCGGTCAATGTGAAGACTCACAACTCAACCCTGTCAAATGAACTAATTAATCTTGGTATAGAACAAGACCTGAAGTTTTTATTTCTCAGAATTTTTTGCATAGCCCAAGAGCGGCAAGTTTTCATCCCCATTTTCAAGCAGTACCAATATTTTTTCGCGTGGACATATACTGATCACAAAACTTACGACACATGAATAATCCAGGACATAATTGCAATCAAGGAAGGGTCCAAGGTTTTTTAGTAGAAGTTGTGTAAATTTCATTCAACGCTTGAGCCCCTAATCGAGAAATATTTGAGGAAGCTTCTAGATGTTCGGATCATCTTTAAAGTGTCCCATTCAAAGTGAGTCTCAAATTTGGTCCTGGTGAAGAAGAATTCCAGGGAAATATGCATTTGCGTAGATTTTTGCAATATTAATCATGCCTCTGACAAAGACAAATATCTAGTGCATTTGACGAAATATATTCTACAAAAAATATCGAGGTCTAAATTTTTTTCTTGATGGATGAATTTTCGAGCTATAACCAGGTTCTAGTGTTTGAACCTAATATTACATATAAAACAACATTTCAAACCAATTGGGGTTTTCTTTCAAGAAAATTTCGTTTGGGCCTATTAACGTCGATGCTACTATCCAACTTGCGATGGAAATCACATTTTGTTGTCCGATTGTTCAGAGCATAATGGTCTATCTTGGTGACATAATTGTGTTTTCAAAAAGACGATTTGACCACTTGTACCATTTGAATAATATTTTCAAGCGATGCCGTAAATACATGATATCTGTTAAAATACCAAGAGGAGAATTTTTGCAATGTCTGACAGTAATACCTTGGGCCACATTATTGCAAAAAGTGGGATTAAGGTGGACCTTGAAAGGGTGAGAACTATCACGCAAATTGAAAATTCCCTTTCTGGTAAACAAGAAATCCATGTAGTCCTTCTTGGGGAAAATGAATTTCCTTTGCAAATTCATTTCTGATTATGCAAAAATAGTGAAACCACTACAAGAGATGATAAAGAAGGATGCAATATACAAGTGGGATAAAAGGGAAAAATATGCATTCTCCCATATAAATAAAATAATCACAGAAGAACCAACATCATAAATTCCATACTTCAACAAATATGTCTTGCTTTACACTTTCTCTTCTAATACTTCTCTCGCTATCGTTCTTACACAGAAAAATGATAAGAATAATGAGAGGCATGTATCATTTATGAGTGATCATTTGCAGGGACCTAAACTTAATCATGCTACCATCGATAAATAAGCGTATGCATTATACAACGTGGTAAAACACTTTTGACCTTATATTTTTAAAAAACATTGTATTATATTTGTGCCACACCTAGTTTTCATATCTTTGTTTGTTCAACAATAGCTGGGTGAAAGTAGAGCGAACTGGATGACTGGTTTACAAAAATACAATATTTAGTTCAAACTAGTTCACACCATCATGGGCCATGTTCTATGCAGCTAGAAAAATAAGTGAAAAATGCACCAAAAGATGACTCTTCTCGATGGGAGCAAGAGATTCAAATGTACAATATCAAACAAGCTACCCCCACTCACACACGAACCTCTTGGCATGCATACGTGTGGCCATATCTTGAGCTCAGTACTCCTCCCTCTCATTTATTAGTGAGAGAGAAGAGGGAAATCAGATTGAAAGTTTTATCTTATTAGTTGGTACATGTAGTGCTTTTGAGAAAGCACCACAACAGTCTTACTCAAATTATTGGAAGCACCAAATTCAGAAAGGGTATTGCATGACCTCCATGATGGACCAGCCATAGGAAATTTCATGGGTGATACTACAACGCACAAATTTATGCGAGCCATTTTTTATTGAACCATACTTTTCAAATATGCTCACACCTATGCCCGCAAGTGACTCATTTGTAAAAAAGGTGTCGATCAAGAAAAGAATTCAGCTGCCCCATTGCATCCCATTCCTGTAGAAAAACAATTCCAAAAATGGGGCTAAGATCTTATTGGTGATTTTTTTTGCACTCATCAAAGAAATATTGCTTTATCCTTACCGCTATAGACTAATTCGCATGGTGGATATAAGTTTTTCCCATCAAGCAAGTGAATGATCAAGAAGTCATCAGCTTCCTCAAGCAGAATATTATTACTAGGTTCGACATTCCAACTTAACTTGGTTTTGACAATGCAACATATTTTTCATTGCTAAAGCTATATGATTTTTCATTGCAAAATGGCATCGTATTGAAAAATTTGGCTAATTAATACCCATAGGGAAAATTTCTTGCTAATTCGACCAATAAGAACCTCATCCATATCATTAAAAATATTGTCTACTCTGAAAAAAAGAACTGGCACACTACTTTGGTGAGTTCCTTATGGGCTTACCGTGTCACGCCTAAACCTTCTCTAAATACCTCTCCTTATTTCCTCATGTATGGAAAATAAGTCATCCTACATCCTAACATCTAGCTGCCTACCCTTAAACTTTTGTAAGAATCCCTGGGTAGTCCTTACCCATTAGTTCCAAGTAGGATAGACACTCGCCTTAAGTTGCAGGAAGAAAGAAAGAAAGAAAAACAAATTATTTATCTTCACTAGAGTCGTATCAAGAGGTGGTTTGATAAGAAGTCTATGGGGAAAAGGGAATTCAGTCTGGGTAACCTAGTATTGAAGTGGGATAAAGCCCACAAATATAAGGGGAAACACACTAAGTTATAATCCTTGTGGATCAGATCATTTATTATTCATCAGAAGATTAGACATCATACTTATTATCTCCAATTCTTGGACGGGAATAATGAATCTCTTCCTATAAATGGCTAATATTTGAAACAATATTTTCAAGGAGAGTTAGGGTTTTTCCCTACCATATGTGCATAGTCTGTTGTTTTTGTTACTTTTCATCTTAATACTTTTCCTTCTATTTATTTTCATTCATGTGAATAAACATCATGTGTAAATATTTTTTAAGGTTCTAATCTATGGGGCGAAATTGAAAAGAGTCTCATGACACTACATAATTTGGCTAATCGTCAGTCCTTCTTCATCTTGGTTACACCTTTTGGTTGATGATGTTCTGACAAAAAATATGATCCTTATGTAAGGAAATCTTTGTGTCAAACCATGATATCTGTGTCTACTCTAGAAACCTCATGCCTACACTCAATTCTTTATGTTTCAGTGTTTCCCACCCTAATCTGATGAAGTAGAGAAGGACAAGGGGAAAATATAAATGAGAAAACCAATATCATAGGTTTTATATATGCTTATCTAAAGGAACAACCTCTTTTTTTCTATAAAATAAAAAATTACAGGGTGAAAGAAGAGAAAGTCTTCCTATGGAGGGAGTTGAACAAAAAAATTCCGCTAGGGTACTGTTTAGGCTCGCTGGAAACAAAGAAATTCTTGTGTATCTAAAGTGACTCCTCTAGGGTGCTATCGAGGCCTGTTGGTAGTGGAGCGCCACCAAAGATGAAAACTCTAAAAATCTAAAGCTCGTGAATCACATTACCCTTCTCCTTAGTTAAAACATTGTGATATGGTTGGCTCTATGATTATGTTCAACCAAGCAAGGATAAAGGGGACTATGTTTAGGCATGGGGTAGGTGGGGAAACCAAAGTGATAAATATTGGAACAATACTCTCTGAGGAGCTAGACCCTACACAAAATAATTAAACAAGGAAAAGAAGTTGGAATTCTACCAGTATGTTGTGTTTTCACTTCTACAACACCCTGCTAAATTTTGTCTCGCAACAAAATTTGGAGCCTACTTTGACTTTACATATTGTTTTCACAAGTATTATGATTCATCACATGTGTTTTCTATAATTATTCTTGTATCATTTGAAAGAAAATCAAAGTATCTCCTTTTAACATGGAAAACATCACACATATTAGAATTGTAGCTTTGGCTTATTTCAAGGGATGATATTTGTGTTAATGAGTCATTATTATCATGTAGACATGTATCACACCCACTTCCAAATTTTCAAGCATGGTTGCACAATTGTCATCACTGTCGCCGCAAAATGTATCTTTAATGCCGTGTTAGGGTCCTATAAGTATAGGATTGATAATTTGGAGTTGAATTATGATAGTCTTGTAAAATATGTACATACCTTGCTTTCTGCAAGTTTCTTTCCCATATTTTGTAAAAAAAAAAAAATCAAAAATAGGGTAAAAGTCCTAAAAGAAAGGTTAAAGGACTTGAAAGAATATAGACCCCAAAAGAAAAAGGATGAAAATAAAACATCAAAGTGTGCAAGTCCAAATGCCACTATTTTTTACTTTTGCAAATGATTATGGCAGAGTGTCAATAAATGCCATAATCCATGATAAGTTAAAATGTTTAAACTTGACTTGTCATGTTTTCAATTTCCATGTTTTAGATAGTGAATAAAAATTGGTCAGACAGTTTAATCCTGACTAATTGATAGATAGGCATAAAATAAAGAAGATCTCATCAGTTTAATTTGAGCCCTCGATTGATATAAGATAGATTTAGCTAGTTTTTATGCTTTCAAAGAATAAAATGTTTCAAGGTAGCAAGCTCAAATGCACCTGCAAAAGGAAAAGAAAAAATGTTAGATTAAAGTTGGATAGGTAGAAAGAAGTGGGAAGAAGCTTGTAAATATTCATCACCGGGTAAAAATTACTAATTTCCCATCCCCTGTAGTAATTTTGCATTCTAGACTTTCAGTCAAAGAGGCTCAGAGCATTTCTTTGACTTCTGTTGGGACCGGACCCAAGGCTCAATGACAGATTAGTTGAATATGTTGAATTCCTATATTAATCCCCAATTATCATTATTCACCTTTCATTCACTCATTACAACTCAAATTTTTAAGTAAGAACTCTTTTCTTACTTAATAATGCATAATATCCCTTTTGATTGACTTCCTCAATTTCATAAAACATACAAACCCTCAAAAAAAATTATATCCTAAGTAAAAGTGGTGAAATCATCAAATGATAAACTTTACTTTAAGATTTTCACTTTACTTAGTCCTAGAAGTGTATTTCTTGAGTATTTCATTTTCCTTGTCATATTAATTTCTAACTTATTCTATTAACTCCGTAAAAGAAGCCTTATCAAATTAATATAGTTTCTTTTATTTAAATATCCTCTAAAACCCACTATTATAAGATTTTATGCCAAAGTTAATTATCCACATGTTGAAATAAAATCCTAAAATATACACCCTTTGGCATAAAACTAACTATATATAAATACCCTGCACCTTATAGTTATTAAACCCCCCATGGTTTAAAAAATATATAATAAAATAAAATACAAATAAGCCTTCGGAAGTATAATATGTATTTGAAAAAATAAAAATACTTCCGTGCTTATTATATAGTTTAATTTAAACTAAAATTTAAACCCAAAGCCTCTGCAAATACATGTTTCTATCTCTGCATTAAACAATTAACCCAAGGTTTATTGCAGAAGAACTAAAGGTTTATATCATGTTTCGTGTTGGATTTTCCCGTGTATTATTTCCAGCTATATATTAGCTTCATGCTATACATAGCTTAACCTAGGTTAAAACCCTACAACCCGCCTCATGCGCACCCCTCCTATTCAAATAAACTTACCATATATATGAAACTCTTTTATATATATACATGCCGCCATATACATTACCCTTTCATATCAAAACTTTGGTCATATTTCGGTAATTCCTGCTTATATACATAAACTATTACCCAATGCATAAGTCACCCTCGCCCCACCACCATTTCGACCACAACTTCCAAATCAATCATGGTCGTTCGCTCCAAACTCTCATATCCAACGGGGGAAGATGAGTTTCGCACTCATAACATAAATGTCCGCCCAACGCCCAAATGAATGCAAAATGGGCGGTTTTACTATTCATGCCTCCTGCAACGTGGTGCAATTTCATTGCATCGGTTCATTTGGAGGAAAACAACTTACCACTCCAGGCCAACGCGAAAACCACCAATGTTTTTCGCATTCGAAAATCAAAACCACTCCCACCTTGATAAGACCCGCATTTAATATTGTTTATAATGATTTATAAAGGTTAAAAACCTTTTGATTCGTTATTTTAACAAAGGTATTTGTGTATCCCAACTGATGAAAGACTCTGCCTAGCCGTGTTAAAGCTTCCCAACTCTATTTTAAACCTTTGTTTGTCGGTTTTACACCTTAAAACTCAGATTTCATAGCAGACACCCTATTTGAAGACCAGAAAAGACCTTCTAGGCTCCAACAAGTTGAAAAAAGTTCAAATTCAACCACAAAAGAGTTTGAAAACCCTTCTGACCATCAAAATACCTGCATTAAGGTATTTTCATCAAATTTAACCTGAAAATTCTCAGTTTAAGCCTTCATATAAACCAACTAAGCTTCAAATAGAAAAATCATCGGCATAATTTACCCAAAAATCCCAGAAAAAAAAAAAAGGTAAACCCTCGCAAATTTTCCGCAGAAATTGTTGTTTTCAGAAAGCTTCTTTTAAAGCCAAATTCCTCAGTTTAAAACCTTTGAAAGTCAATTCAAGGAGAAATAAGGTTTAAAGTCTCCATATCTCTTGAAAACTCATTTTTTACAGTCTCAGTTATTCAGAAAACCCTATTTTTCTGCCTTAAACCAGTTATACGTGTCCCAGATACCTAATTGATCACTAAAATACCGACTGAGACTATCTTTGCCTAGAAATTGCTGAATAACCCTCTATTTTCAAGAATTTCAACTATTTCAAACAGTTTAAGCTTGCTTTAGTTATTCAAAATGACTAAGAAAAAAATGACATCCAAATCTGGGGGTTCTAAGCCTATCAAAACTGGGGGATCAAGCCTCCTAAGTCAAAAGCATCAAAAACCATCAAATCCACTCTTACACTCACTGCAAAAACCACTATATCTGTTAATCCCCTTCAGCCACTAGTACCTACTGAAGAAATCATCCCCTTGACTGATATGGATTATAAAATTGCAGACCCCGTGGTAGAATTCAGTCTATTGGAGATTCACAATTGGTGTTTTGAAAAGTTCTTAGATAAAGATGAAATGCCTATTTGCAAGACTAGTCTACCCAAATATGTAGTTCCAGTAACACACCCTCGCCAAGACCTTGTGAGATTATGTCAAAAACACTATGAACCAGATCAAAGAGAAATTGTTAATGCTGATAGGGAGATTATATTTTCTATTACTGTAGAGTCAATCAATGAGATGTTACAATTATAATTTGATCCCAAGGCAGTTCCTCTATCCATAGAATCATTGACTCAGTTGTATTTAGGATTGTATTTTCCTAGGATATTTATGATTTTCCAGAACTTCATGCCATCCCATGTGGATATTCCAAAGCTAAATCCTCCTTACTCCACTTCCAAATTTCCTAAAGGGTGTAGGCATGTGATATCAATGCTTTCTTTCATACTAGGATACTTCACAGATGAATTCACTGATGAATCCATTCTAGGTTTTTTATCCACTTTATCTCCAAGAAAACGTCTTGCCATGATCTTTGACTATGCCAGGTTTATAGTTGATAGTATCCACTATCAATTGACCAAACTGCCCACTGAAGGGGTATTTAGATATTCATCATACTTATTTCACTTGTTCTTTTTTTTCCAATCTGACAAGTTTCCAATTGCATTAAAAAAAATGGGTTTAGAGGGCTGGCCTCTATCCATTGTCTTCTAGGCCACTTTACTGAGGAAATAAAAAGTGATTTCAGTTTTACAGAATTTTCAGATCTATTCCTCCAACCAGCAATGAGTATATTATATAAAGCAGATCAGCCTAGGATAAGTGAGGACATGAAGAGAATATTGCAGTTATTAGAACAATGCAGGATGGGAGACTGGAATTTGTATGAAAAACATACATAATTGAGGATTTTTGGATCAAATCTACTTCCTTATAAATTGCCTAAGTATTTGAGCATTAGATTTTTTTGCATTGGAATACTTAAGACAGGTTTTAAACTCTGATTCCATCAATTTCATACACTATTTTGAAGCAAAAAGGCCTACCAGATATTCATGTCTTCAATGACAAACTAATGGCACAAAAAGAGTATGATAAGAAGATAAGGGATTTTGCAAAAGAACAAGTCAACAAACCACTACCACTGGGCACTCCTACAGGAAAGGTCATCCTTCAATATTTTGAAGACTTGTTTTTTCTACAGCATGAGATCAAGCATCTTTTTGTTTTCAAACCTACCTTTGCTAAGTACACAGATGCTGATGAAAAATTTAGAAAGCTAAAAAGTGTGAAAATTCCAGATGCAGAACAATGGCAAGAATTCACTGATTTAATGTAAACAATGAAAAGGTTAAATAGTGAAAAGGTAAAACAGTGAAGAAGACCACATAAAAACAGTCAAACATAAAGTGAAACAAAGAAGACAATCAGCTGATTTTTTTTACCACAGTATTACATATTTTTCTGCAGTAAAGAGTGAAAATACCAGTCAAAGTGTATCAGGGTTAAAAGGATAGCGTTAAAGTGTATCAAAAGAAAGAGTATCATTAAAGGCAGCTCAAAAAAAGATATTTTCTGAGTAGCCAGCAAGCAAGACAGCTTGCCAATAAAATATCCTTGATTAGATAGAGTTGTTCTATATATTTTAGATAAGAGGACAACTTGCTAATTTGTTAAGTAGATGTCCCTCTTATTTTGTAAATATATTGTGTATTTCCTAGAGATATTCCTACACCTCTATAGGACATTTGTAAACAATATTTTGTATAAATACTTATGCATTAGAAGTATTAAGTGTGGAATAAAATTGCTAAGATTACTATAGACTTTTGCTGATACATTGGAGGCTTTCATGTGTTGAATTCAAAGTAGCAGATTGGACAAAGCTTAAGTGGCATCATAATTCAGGATTCATGCGATAAGTTGAAGAGTGAAGTACATTTCTTCTTGTCATTGTTTCTTTTTTGAGTTTCATGAAATTCATTATGTGTTTGATCTATCTTAATGTGTAACTAGGAATATTACTACACGACTAGCCTTTTGCTCCCTGTTTTTAACTAAGTTACCATTTAAATTTTTTATGTTGATTTCTGGTGTTAGGAATCCTTCATTGCTCCTACTCCCGTTTGACCTCTGCCTCCTTCTTCCATTTTCCGAATCAAAGGATCCTTCATTTCCCTTTATCCCGATCATACCATTTCATCAAAAACCTTTCCCCAAATATCTAAGGGTTATCTACCTTGCCCTGAATACATTTTTACCCCTTTGGCCTTTCCTTCTAGTACTGTTATCTAGACTTAGACTCCATAGCCCAATGGACAAGTAGATTTCTCCTTATTTTAATCCTAAGTGATTTTTACCCACCAAAACCTTTAAAAGAAAAACCAATTGTTCAATCATAACCAGCCTAAAAACATAAATCAAAACAAATATAAATCTTAAAGAGAGAGCCCTCTATGAATTATAGGAAGGCTAGTTCCTAGGATTTGAAGTAGGTTTGTGGTTACCCCTAGTTTTCTTAGACTAAAATCCCAAAGCCTGCAACTTGAGAAATTACTAGGTGTTAACATACTGGCGACCATACTGGGGAACTCTAACCAATATTCAGTCTTAAATTTAATCTAAAAGGAAGATCTTTCATTTATCCTTTTACTTTAAGATTATGTTTTAGAGGTTGTGGGTATTCAAAACAGTCATTCTAGCTTCTAGGAAAACCTACTATACCAGGTCTAATCCGGATCCTAAGCCTGCAGTTATAGTAAATAACCCAGAACAGATTGGAAAAAAGAAAAAACAAACTGTCAATTTAGAGACTGATGTACCATTAAGAAAAGAAATTTCTTTACCCAAAGAATTAGTGAGCTTAACTGATATTGATTTTGATTTCAAGTTTGAAAATTCATTGTTTAGAAAAACAAATCTGAAACTGATTTGAAAGATACTGTCATAGATCCTGTTTTTACTTCATTTTTTAATGCAAAATGTAAAATTATTTCAGCAAAAATAAAATAGACAAATCTGAATCTCAAAGTCAAATAGAAAGGATTAATGTTACACTGATTAAAGACATTGATGAAGCTATTAAATTAGCCCATTTATTATCTTACATTAAGCCTCCAGTTTCTCAATTGCGCACAACAATAATACTAGCAGCAGATTCAACTATGTATGTTGTCACCTCCTTTTTAGATTCCACTACAAGTTCATCTACCCAACAATTTATTCCTAAGTTGCCTTTGCAGTCCATGATATTTATTCCCTCATCCACTCAATCCACTGCATCCACTAGTTTTATAAGCACTACATATTTATTTCCAACCAATTCCATATATATACCAGCCTCTTTTCCAAGCTCTTCAAGTAAAGCTTTCAGCACATCAGTTACCATATCCAGCACAGCCCCTGTCATTTTTGTTATACCTCCCAGCTTAGCAAATCTTCAAGCCATGGCTGTCAGGTATGCTCCCTTGTCTTACCTCAAAACCTCCATGATATGCCCCATGATTACTAAGAAAATATACCACTATTTGATGGCCTGTCACAATATACTTCTTAACAATATGTCACAAAAATGACAAACTACTGTGAAATTTATGAGATTGATGAGTCATATTTCTAAATGAGGTTATTTTCTCAAAGTTTGACAGGAGAAGTTAAGAAATGGTTCAAAAATTTAGCTGCTGGTAGTATAGCTAATTTAGCTGCATTTCATAGAACATTTTTAAATAAATGGGAAAATAAAAATAAACCCCTTCAAATTTTGTCTAAGTTTGATGCTTTAAAAAGATCTCCTAATGAGTATGTTCAAGATTACTACACTAGGTATAATAGTGTCTATAATTCTATTCCTGCAAATCTTAAACATACAACTTACTATGTACTTCTTAAATTCCCTGATGGATTTGATCCAGAGATGGCCTATCAATTAAGAGAAAGAGATGCTAAAACATTAGAACTGATGCAATTAGATGTTTTTAGTGTAGAAATTAATATTCTAGCTAGAAAATCCAAACTTAGGAATGAAAGAAGAGTCACAATTAAAGAAGAAAATTCAAACTCAGATGTTAAATTATATTTTTTTGCTAAAATTTTAGAAAGGGTGGTTGAAATATTAGATAATTTAGATAAAAAACCTCAATGGGATAATCAATCTCAGATCAGAAATTCCAATTTTAGAAAAAATAATAACCCTAGAAAAGCTAAAGAAGTTGCTCCAGATCAAAACATTGGACCCCCATTTCAAGATAACTATGCTGAGAGTTCTCAAAATAATGATGAATATGAGGATAACATCAATCTAATAATGGGGATAGATGAAAACAACACTATTTTCCTCACTCAGGAGGATCAAGAACTTTTTGAGCTTCAACAACTCAAAGTAGAATCTAGTGAATCCTTTGATTACAAACAAGGTTATGAATTTGCTATTAATGAAATTCACAGTCAGTATAACCTTAGAAGCAAGAAAAACAATGAAACTTCTACAAAAAAAATTTCTCAAAATCAAACTGAAAATAATGTAGAAGCCCCTAAAACAAAAGTTTTAAAAATTCCCCCAAGGGAAAACAAGAAAAATTCCAATCCTTCCAGTCCTAAAAAATTGCGAAACCCAAAAATTGTTGACATCACTGATGAAGTGGCCTAATCTTCTAAAGATGTGCAAAAAGATAATCCTACAAAAACCTCTAATTCAGTAAAAACAACAATTCCTAATCCTAAAAAGGGTCCTACTGATTCTAAGTCAGCAAATCCGAAAACTGATAATATAAAACAACTGCTGAAAATTCAAAGTCTGACAGAACATCTGCTGCCACACAAACTGTCCCCGAAAAAATAATTAAAAACAAAAAAAATCAAGAAACTCAAATAGAGAATATTAAAACAACTGAAGATAAAAGTACATATGTTGAAATTCAAGAAAAACCAACTCAGATAACAGTTACAAAAGATGAATTACTTCAGATTAGTAAGTCTCAACCCTCATTCAATATTCAGACTGAAATAGCTAAGTTAAAAATATCAATTCCTTTAACTTAATTGGTAAAGAATGACTTATATAAATCAACAATTACTGAAACTTTGAATATGAATGATGGTGAAGATGCCATTAATTTGAATGATGATCAACCAGAGTTGATATTTGGCCCTGATGTAAATGGTAAGCATTCAGATGGATCAATGCATCCTTTCTATATCAGCCTTACTATTCATGATCATATTTTACACAATGATATGTTAGATTCAGGAGCTTCCCATAACTTATTGGCAAAAGCCATTATGGAAACTCTTAATCTAGAAATAACCAGGCCTTATAAATATTTGTTCTCTTTTGATTCCAACAAAGTTAAGTGCATAGGATTTATTAAATACTTATGTGTGAATTTGGTTCAGTACCCTCGTAAGAGCATGGTTATGGATATTGTAGTAGCTGACATCCCACCAAAGTATGGTATGCTTCTTTCTCGCTCATGGGGAGAAAAGTTGCAGGGATCTCTACAATTAGATATGAGCTATGCTACTATATCAGTATTTGGACAGCCCAAGAAAATTTATAGGGAAGCTTTAATGAAATTCATGGTCAGAAATGCAGAAATATCCATAAATTACCCCATTTATTCAACACCAACTGAGCTTGATTCCTTCATTTTATGTAACTCTGACAACAAAGAAATCCAAACAGAACTAATTGACATAAAGCCAAAACCAAACAATGACAATGTTTTTCATGAAGCCCTTTGGCACTTATACTTTGATGGCTCTGTGAACAAAACAGGAGCAGGAGCTAGAATATGGATCACAAATATCGATATAGGTCATTCAGAAGGACATGCCTTTAGACTCAACTTCAATTGTACTAATAACATGGCAAAGTATGAGGTACTTATTTTAGGCCTCCAAATTATCATAAATTTAGGAGGTAAAAGAATTTTAATCATGGGAGATTCAGAATTAATCATTAAGCAAGTAAATGGAGAGTATTCTGTTCATAATCCTAGATTATCCAGATATAGAGATACCACAATTTATTTATGTGAAGATTTATTGGAATGTAAGTTTTCTAATATACCTAGAAAACAGAACATTCAAGCACACTGCTTAGGAAAATTTTCTAGCACATGTAACTTACCTTTTCAACCAACTCAAAGGTATACTGCTGAAGTTAAATATAGACCCATTGTCCCAGACAATGTCAAATACTGGCAGATTTTCTCTAAAGATGAACAAATTTACCATTTCTTGAGTAATGTGGAAGAATTTCAAAATTGTAAGATAGATTCAGATTGTGATACAGATTCAGATTTTAATTGTGAAATAGATAACATAGATGTACATAAATTTAACAAACCCACTGTATTTACTCAATCTGACATAGATAACTTAGAGAAAGTAGATATAGAGGAAGTTATTGAAGAAGAAATTGACATGTTAGATCTAAAAGATAATTTTTTACCTAAAGGTTTAACTCCTTTGGAGGACCTTTTTTATTCCAATGATGTGCTGAAAAAGCCAAAAATGGAACCAGTCAGGTCTGACATTGAAGAACGTAAAATTGGGACAAAAGTAAAGAAAAAAACGATTAAACTGTCAAAATATTTACCTCCTCAGGAAAAATAGAAATACATTGAACTTTTAAAAGAATATCAAGATGTGTTTGCATGGAGTTATGAAGATCTTAAAGCTTATGATGTAAACATAATTCAACATAAGGTTCCTATAAAAAATGATCAGAACCCATTTGAGCAAAAATTGAGGAGGATTAATCCTGTCTTATTACCTTTGATAGAAAAGGAGGTTAAACGCATGTATGATGCCCAAATCATTACACCAATCAAATATTCTGATTGGGTATCAAACTTAGTACCTACCAGAAAGAAACAGATGAAATTAGATTATGTGTAGACTTTAGAAATCTCAATAAAGTATCGTTAAAGGGTAATTACCCTTTACGCAAGATGGATCATATTTTACAAAGGGTAGTTGGTTCTTCAAGGATATCTTTATTGGATGGTTTTTCAGGATATAACCAGATACTTGTTCAAAATGAAGACCAAGCTAAAACAACTTTTACCACTCCTTAGGGCACTTTCATGTATGTGAAAATGCCTTTTGGTTTGATGAATGTTGGAGCTACCTTTCAAAGGGCTATGAGCATAGCCTTTGCTAAGGAAATACATGACTTCTTGGTTATTTATTTAGATGATATTACTGTTTTTTCTAAGACAAATAATGAACACTTGGATCATTTGAGACAAGTTTTTATTAAATGTAGAAAATTTGGTATATCTTTAAACCCTAAGAAGACTCTTTTTGGACTAGAAGAAGGAAAATTACTAGGACACATAATTTCAAAGGAAGGTATTAGGATAGATCTTACAAGAATAGAGGCCATTCTACACATTCATCCACCTAGAAATATCAAAGAGTTACAAGCTTTTTAGGTAAAATCAAATTTTTGAGAAGATTTATTTCTAACTTAGCAGAAATCATCAAAGAACTAAATAATATGCTTAAAAGACTCAGTTTTAAAATGGGCAGTTGAAGCAAACCAATCATTTGACTCTATTAAACAAGCTTTAACTAAAACACCAGTCTGAATCAGTCTTGATTTCAAAAAAGACTTTGTAATTTTTTCATTTGCCTCAAAGCATACCATTGTTGCAGTTGTACTACAGAAGAATGATCAAGGTTTTGAACAGCCTATAGCCTTTTTCAGTAAAACCCTTAGATATGCACCTCTAAAATATAAAATAATGGAGAAACAAGCTTTAGCCTTGGTTAAAGCCATAAAATATTTCAAAGTTTACATTCTTTACTCCCACATTATTGCATATGTCCCTAATTCTGTACTAAAGGACATTCTCACTGAGGATGGTCCGGATGGCAGAAGAGGAGAGTGGATTTCCACTATCCTAGAATATGACATAGAGATTAAACCAACTAAACTCATTAAAGGACAGGGATTAGCCAGATTGATGGCTGAATCCAATTGCAATGCATTAGATATAAATTTTATTGCTTAGGTTGATAACCAGGAAGAGATAGCGACTCCATTGATCAATGAAGCCTTTCTAGACTCACCATGGTACTCAGATATTACCTTTGTACTTACACATTTACAAGCTCCTCCTGGATTAACAAGGACTAAAGCCAAATTCATTCATCTTAAAGCAATGATGTTTTTTATTATGAATAATGTGCTTTTTTGGAAAGAACAAAGTGGGATATCACTGAACTATTTACTAAAATAATAAGTTGACCAAATTCTTCAAGAATTTCATGTAGGTGATTGTGGACGACACTTATATTGGAAAATTACTGCAGATAAGATCCTTAGAGCTGGTTTTTATTCGCCTACCTTATTTTCTGATGTGAAAAAATTTGTTACTTCATGTCATAAATGTCAAATTTTTGAAGGAAAAAGGAAATTTTTACCTTTACCTCTAAAGCCTATTTCTACTGAAATACCATTTCAACAATGGGGTTTAGACTTCATTGGGGAAATTCACCCTCCATATTATGGCCAACACAAGTGGATCTTGACTGCCACAGATTACTTTACGAAGTGGATTGAAGCCATTCCTACTAGACAAGCCACTGACTCAACCATTATCTCTTTCATAGAAAACAACCCTTTATCTAGATTTAGATGCCCACATAAAATAATTACTAATAATGCAGTAGCATTTAAATCTAATAAAATGATTTCCTTCTGTCACAAGTACCATATTACCCTAGGCCACTCTACTGCTTATTACCCTCGGGGTAATGGCCTAGCTGAATCTTCAAATAAAAGCCTAGTGAATATCATTAAAAAACTACTTGAAGATAACAATAAAAATTGGAATAAAAAGTTATTCTATGCCTTATGGGCAGATAGACTTACTACCAAAAAGTAAATTGGAACTTCTCCATACCAAATTGTTTATGGGATGAATCCAATTTTCCCATCATCATTAGGTGTTCCAGTAATGAAGATCATTCAAGAATCACAAGTAGAGTTAAATGATATACAAAGAAGGATAAATCAAACAATTCATCTACAACAAACAAGGGAAGAATTCTATGAAAAATCTCAAGTCATTCAAGAGAAAATCAAGAAATTTTTTTATAAAAGACATAAAGAAGATGAATTTTCCATTGGAGATAAAGTGTTAAAATGGGATTCTAGGAGAGAAGAAAAAGGCAAGCATGGAAAGTTTGACTTTCTATGGAAAGGACCATATGTAATTTACGGATACAGGGGTAACAATGATTTCTTCATCAAAGATTTGGATGGAACAAATATTCAAGAAGGACCAGTTAATGGTAGAATGCTCAAACACTACTATTCATCTGAGTTAAGCAATAGTTGGTCTTAGTTACTTTTTACTTCATTGTAAATATCCATTGATGTTTTTTAGATTGGATTGGATTTTTTATTTCCAAAGTTGAAGCCCGGAGAGAAGGCCCTAAGCTTTGAAGAGTAAAATTTCATAAATATCAGTTTTTGCAGAAATCAAAAGATAATTACTGGATCATCAAGGTCAAAGTTGAAGGCTACTAGTCTCAGAGTTCTTGACATTTCACCAGGAAATGCCATCCCCATATGAAGCCGTTGTTAGCATCCTAT
The DNA here is from genome assembly GCA_034641835.2 of Pinus albicaulis. NCBI lineage: Eukaryota > Viridiplantae > Streptophyta > Pinopsida > Pinales > Pinaceae > Pinus > Pinus albicaulis. The sequence continues at coordinate 83,596,736 of MU968411.1, forward strand.
AAGTATAGGATTCATAATTTGGAATTGACTTATGATAGTCTTATAAAATATGTATATACCTTTCTTTCTACAAGTTGCTTTCCCATATTTTGTAAAAAATAAAAAATAGAAAATCAAAAAGAGGGTAATAGTCCTAAAAGAAAGATCAAAGGACTTAAAAGAATATAGACCCCAAAAGAAAAAGGATGAAAATAAAACATGAAAGTGTGCAAGTCCAAATGCCACTACTTTTTACTTTTGCAAATGACTATGGAAGAGTGTCAATAAATGCCATAATCCATGATAAGTTAAACTGTTTAAACTTGACTTGTCATGTTTTCAATTTACATGTTTTAGATAGTGAATAAATATTGGTCAGACAATTTAATCCTTACTAATCCATAGATAGGTAGAAAATAAAGAGGAGCTCATCAATTTCATCTGAGCCCTCGGTTGCTATAAGATAGATTTATATAGTTTTTATGCTTTCAAAGAATAAAATGTTTCAAGGTAGCAACGTCAAATGCACCTAAAAAAGGAAAGGAAAAAATGTTAGATTAAAGTTGGGTAGGTAGAAAGAAGTGGGAAGAAGCTTGTAAATATTCATCACCGGGTAAAAATTACTAATTTCCCATCCCCTGTAGTAATTCTGCATTCTAGACTTTCAGTTAAAGAGGCTCAAATCATTTCTTTGACTTATGTTGGGACTGGACCCGAGGCTCAATCACTGATTAGTTGAATATGTTGAATTCCTATATTAATCCCCAATTATCATTATTCACCTTTCATTCACTCATTGCAACTCAAATTTTTAAGTAAGAACTATTTTCTTACTTAATAATGCATAATATCCCTTTTGATTGACTTCCTCCATTTCATAAAACATACAAACCCTCAAAAAACATTATATCCTAAGTAAAAGTGGTGAAATCATCAAATGATAAACTTTACTTTAATATTTTCACTTTACTTAGTCATAGAAGTGTATTTCTTGAGTATTTAATTTTCCTTGTCATATTAATTTCTAACTAATTCTATTAACTCCCTCAAAGAAGCCTTATCTTATTAATATAGTTTCTTTTATTTAAATATCCTCTAAAACCCACTATTATAATATTTTATGCCCAAGTTAATTATCCACGTTGAAATAAAATCCTAAAATATACCCCCTTTGGCATCAAACTAACTATATATAAATACCCCACCCCTTATAGTTATTAAACCCCCCATGGTTTAAAAACTATATAATAAAATAAATTACAAATAAGCCTTCGGAAGTATAATATGTATTTGAAAAATAAAAATACTTTTGTGCTTATTATAAATTTTAATTTAAACTAAACTTTAAACCCAAATCCTTTGCAAATACATGTTTCTATCTCCACATTAAACAATTAACCCAAGGTTTATTGTGGAAGAACTAAAGGCTTATATCATGTTTTGCGTTGGCTTCTCCCATGTATTATTTCTAGCTATATATTAGCCTCACGCTATACATAGCTTAACCCAGGTTAAAACCCTACAACTTGCCTCATGCGCACCCCTCCCATTCAAATAAACTTACCATATATATGAAACTCTTTTATATATATATAAATGCCGCCATATACATTACCCTTTCATATCAAAACTTTGGTCATATTTCGGTAATTCCTGCTTATATACATAACTTATTGCCCAGCGCATAAGTCACCCTGGCCCCACCACCATTTCGACCATAACTTCCAAATTAATCTTGGCAGTTCACTCCAAACTCTCATATCCAACGGCAGAAGATGAGTTTCACGCTCATAACATAAGCGTCCGCCCAACACCCAAATGAACACGAAATGGGCGGTTTTACTATTCACGCCTCTAGCGACAATTTCATTACATCGCGTTCGTTTGGAGGAAAACAACTTACCACTCCAGGCCAACGCGAAAACCACCAATGGCTTTCACATTCAAAAATCAAAACCACTCCTGCCTTGATAAGACCCGTATTTAATATTGTTTATAATGATTTATAAAGGTTAAAATCCTTTTGATTCGTTATTTTAACAAATTTATTTATGTATCCCGACTGATAAAAGACTCTGCTTGGCCGTGTTAAAGCTTCCCAACTCTGTTTTAAACCTCTGTTTATCGGTTTTACACCTTAAAACTCAGATTTCATAGCAGATACCCTATTTGAAGACTAGAAAAGACCTTCTCAGCTCCAACAAGTTGAAAAAAGTTCAAATTCAACCATAGAAGCGTCTGAAAACCCTTTCGACCTTAAAAATACCTCCATTAAGGTATTTTTCATCAAATTTAACCTGTAATTTCTCAATTTAAGCCTTCAGATACACCAACTAAGCTTTAAATAGAAAAATCATTTGTATAATTTACCCAAAAAAGCTCAGAAACAAGGCAAACCCTCGCAAATTTTCTCCAGAAATTGTTGTTTCCAGAAATATTCTTTTAAAGCCAAATACCTCAATTTAAAACCTCTAAAAGTCAATTCAAGGAGAAATAAGGTTTAAAGTCTCCAGATCTCCTGAAAATTCATTTTTTACAGTCTGAGTTATTCAAAAAAACCCTAGTTTTTTATCTTAAACCAGTTATACATATCCCAGATACCTAATTGATCACTAAAATACCCACTGAGACTATCTTTGCCTAGAAATTGCTGAATAACCCTCTGTTTTCAAGAATTTCAACTATTGCAAATAGTTTAAGCTTGCTTTAGTTATTCAAAATGAATAAGAAACAGATGACATCCAAAGCTAGGGGTTCTAAGCCTATCAAACCTGGGGGATCCAAGCCTCCTAAGTCAGAAGCATCAAAAACCATCAAATCCACTCCTGTACTCACTACAAAACCACTATATCTGTTAATCCCCTTCAGCCACCAGTGCCTACTGAAGAAATCATCCCATTGACTGATATGGATTATAAAATTGCAAACCCCGTGGTAGAATTCAATCTATTGGAGATTCACAATTGGTGTTTTGATAAGTTCTTAAATAAAGATGAAATGCCTATTTGGGAGACTAATCTACCCAAATATGTAGTTCCAGTGACACACCCTAGCCAAGACCCTGTGAGATTATGTCAAAAACACTATGTACCAGATCAAAGAGAGATTCTTAATGCTGATAAGGAGATTCTATTTTCTATTACTGTAGAGTCTATCAATGAGATGTTACAATTACAATTTTATCCCAAGGAATTTCCTCTATCCATAGAATCATTTAATCAGTTGTATTTAGGATTAGATTTTCCTAAGAGATTTATGATTTTGCAGAACGTCATGCCATCCCATGTAGATATTTCAAAGCTAAATCCTCCTTACTCCACTTCCAAATTTCCTGAAGGGTCCAGGCATGTGATATCAATGCTTTCTTTCATACTAGGATACTTCACAGATGAATTCACTAATGAATCCGTTCTAGGTTTTTATCCACTTTATCTCCAGGACAACCTTGTGCCATGATCTTTGACTATGCCAGGTTTATAGCTGATAGTATCCACTATCAATTGACCAAACTACCCACTGAAGGGGTATTTAGATAGTCATCATACTTATTTCACTTTTTCTTGTTTTTCCAATCTGACAAGTTTCTAATTGCATTACAAAAAATGGACTTAGAGGGACAACCTCTATCCATTATCTTCTGGACCACTTTACTGAGGAAAGAAAGAAGTGATTTCAGTTTTACAGACTTTTCAGATCTATTCCTCCAACCAGCAATGAGTATATTATATAAAGCAGAAAAACCTAGGATAAGTGAGAAAATGAAGAGAATATTGCAGTTATCAAAACAATGCGGGATGGGAGACTAGTATTTGTATGAAAAACATACAAAATTGAGGAGTTTTGGATCAAATCTAGTACCTTATAAATTGCCTAAGTGTTTGAGCATTAGATTTTTTGAATTGGAATACTTAAGACAAGTTTTAAACTCTGATTCCATCAATTTCATACACTATTTTGAGGCAGAAAGGCCTACCAGATATTCATGCCTTCAATGACAAACTAATGGCACAAAAAGAGTATGATAAGAAGATAAGGGAGTTTGCAAAAGAACAAGTCAACAAACCACTGCCACTGGGCACTCCTACAGGAAAGGTCATCCTTCAATATTTTGAAGACTTCCTTTTTCTATAGCATGAGATCAAGCATCTTTTTGTTTTCAAACCTACCTTTGCTAAGTACAAAGATGCTGATGAAAACTTAAGAAAGCTAGAAAGTGTGAAAATTCCAAATGCATAATAATGGAAAGCATTCACTGATTTAATGTAAACAGTGAAAAGGTTAAACCGTGAAAAGGTAAAATAGTGAAAAAGACCACATAAAAACAGTCAAACAGAAAGTGAAACAAAGAAGACAGCCAGCTGATTTTTTTTACCACATTATTACATATTTTTTAGCAGTAAAGAGTGAAAATACCAGTCAAAGTGTATCAAGGATAAAAGGACAACGTTAAAGTGTATCAAAAAAAAAGGTATCAGTAAAGGCATCTCAAACAAAGATATTTCCTGAGCAGCCAACAAGCAGGACAGCTTGCCAATAAAAGCTCCTTGATTAGATAGAGTTGTTCTATATATTTTGGATAAGAGGACAGCTTGCTAATTTGTTAAGCAGTTGTCCCTCTTATTTTGTAAAGATATTTTGTATTTCCTAAAGATATTCCTACACCTCTCTAGGATATTTGTAAACAATATTTTGTATAAATACTTTTGCATTAGAAGTATTAAGTGTGGAATAAAATTGCAAAGATTATTATAGACTTTTGCTGATACATTGGAGGCTTTCATGTGTTGAATTCAAAGTAGTAGACTGGACAAAGCTTAAGTGGCATCATAATTCAGGATTCATGCGATAAGTTGAAGAGTGAAGTACATTTGTTCTTGTCATTGTTTCTTTTTTGAGTTTCATGCAATTCATTATGTGTTTGATCTATCTTAATGTGTAACTAGGAATATTACTATAGGACTAGCCTTTTTCTCCCTATTTTTAACTAAGTTACCATTTAAATGTTTTCTATTGATTTCTGGTGTTAGGAATCCTTCATTTCTCCTACTCCCGTTTGACCTCTGCCTCCTTCTTCCATTTTCTGGATCAAAGGATTCTTCATTTCCCTTTATCCCGTTCATACCATTTCATCAAAAACCTTTCCCCAAATCTCTGAGGGTTATCTACCTTGCCCTGAATACATTTGTACCCCTTTGGCCTTGCCTTCTATTACTGCTATCTAGACTTAGACTCCATAGCCCAATGGACAAGTAGATTTCTCCTTAGTTTAATCCTAAATGATTTTTACCCACCAAAGCCTTTAAAAACAAAACCAATTGTTCAATCATAACTAGCCTAAAAACATAAATAAAAACAAAGATAAATCTTTAAGAGAGAGCCCTCCCTAAATTCTAAGAAGGCTAGATCCTAGGATTTGAAGTAGATTTGTGGTTACCCCTAGTTTTCTTAGACTAAAAACCCAAATCCCACAACTTGAGAAATTACTAAGGTGTTAACATGCCGCACTTGTGAAAAGTTGTCAAAATGTCATTGCGCCGAGGAAAATATGTTTTTTTATGTGTTTCAGGTGATCTATGTTGTGTTTTGAAGTATTACAAGTGTGTTATCATGTTCAACCTTATCCTTGTTCATTTTCACCTCACGGATCCCACACTTAGACAAATCTAGAAAACTTCTTGATATAGTAACCTCGTATCACTAAACCTTCTTGAACTATGCACTACGTAGTATCAATCCACAAGATTCAACCTTTCCTCTTAGCACTGCGTAATGTGAAGTCCCTATCTTCCAAAACTATGCACTGCACAATTTCAATGCTAAGTCTCGACCCTTGAGCTCTATAACTATGCAATCCATGCCTGCAGTCAGTCTCCTCTATGCATCACACAGTCTCAAGCATAAAGCCTTAGCCTTGAGCCTTTGAAATACCAAATTGTGCAATCCCTTGGTCTCTTCTCCTTCAGAACTATGCAATGGGTGTCTTCAAACATCAATCCCTCATCCTGACCTCTTGAGCCCCTCAACTACATAGATTCCTAGCCCTAGATTTCCTAAACTATGTATTGTGAAGTCTCAGACTCACTCCTAACCCCTAACCTCCTAAGAGGAACGATTGCGCAATCCTTGAGCCTATCTCCCAACCTATCACCTAATTCCAGCTCAGTAAGTGGCTATCAATAAGCATGTTAGACTAGGATTTTATCATAATTATATCATATTTTCATGAGTGGATTTCAGTTGCAGGTATTCTATCATGTTATGACAGGATGATGGTGAAGGAGATGAAGAAGGAGACCCTGCTAGAAGACACTTTTGAAGCTGCAAAAACAAGTTGATCAATGAAGAAATACAAAGGGACACTAAATTGTGATGATATTTGAATATCAAGATCACATTGAAGACTCCTTATATTTAATCCATGTGGACGAGGAAGAAGAAGAGCATGCTCCATCCCTCAAGAATACACAATGAATATAGTAGACATGAGTGGCTTGACATTGCCATGTCATCACGCAGTTCATGTCATTAGTGTCATGTCATTTCATGTCATGAATCATCATTTGTCACATCACTTTGGGGATTATGTAAATTCAATATTAGATAAATATAATGTAAATTGGAAGTCCAAGAGACATGTATAGAATGTTAAAAGTCATGTAGGATTTGAAAGGTTATAGAGAATTCAAAAAATCATGAGGGTATTCCAAGAATCACAAGGGAGGTGAGTGATTACTCCATTTGTTATATATACACCCTCATCTCTCATGTAAAGGACTTTTCACCTTGGCTCCTCCTACGAGGAATTAAAGAGGAAGATAGTTATTTTGGAGGAGAAAGTGTTTTCTCTAATCATTTCAATGTCGGAGCTAGAGGTGTTCATTGTTTTGATGTATCTTGGAACTTTTGCTTAATTTCAAAGCTCACTGACCCAACATACTTTCATGCGTATGTTGTAAATATTGTAAGTGTTGGGTATGTGTTATATTATTTCCACGATTGGCCCCACGCGCTGTATGTTGCGTCGGGCGTAGCTGGGGGGTCACGAGGGGCGAATCAGTCCCCACTGTTGGGGTCCGGGGCAGCGCCCCGGCCAAAATTTGTTTTTTGTGCGGACTCACTCATAGGCGGATCCGCCCATGGTTTTGTGCATGGTTTTGCACATGGTTTTGGGGTTCGATGGTTTTCGGCCCCTGGTATTTTTGTAGATCCGGTCAAGGGAACTACGGTTATGTTCTAGTCCAGGGTTAATGGATTGGGGTTTATGTATGCCCCGGCATGTATATATATGTGTTGTAACACTAAAAGGAATATAATGAAAAATCAAGCTGGTCGTCCCGATTTGGGATCCAAGGGAAAATCTCTGTGTTTATCTGTTTTATGTTTTATGCTCTTGCTATTGTTTATTTTCTGTTATAAGAATCGTGTGTAGATATTTATGTTCAGGGTTAAAACCTACATTTGGTATCGGAGCTGTTTCGGCTTCAAGGGGACGCCTTTGTTGTTGAGGGTTTTTTTCTCGGGCCTGTGGTAGACCCTGTGCAGTGGGAGATCTGCGGGATCGATTCTTGCGGTGAAAGAATATGGCGAGCGGTGGAAAGATAGAGATCGAGAAATTTAATGGTCAGAGTTTTGAGTTGTGGAAGCTCAAGATGGAGGATCCGCTGGTGGATAAAGATCAGTGGATCGCGGTAGATCCAGGTACTAAACCAACGGCAATGTCAGATGAAGACTGGAAGAAACTGGATCGGAAGGCCAAGAGCACAATACGGTTGTGTGTGTCAGATTCAGTATTGTTGAATGTATCTGGGGAAGCTATGGCGAAGAATTTGTGGGAAAAACTTGGGACTTTGTACCAATCTAAGTCTCTGGTGAATAAGTTGTTCCTGCGGAAAAAGCTGTATAACCTGAGGATGAAGGATGGAGACTCGGTGACAAAGCATCTGAACGCCTTCAATACTGTGGTAAGTCAGCTGTCGTCTGTTGATATTAAAATCTCAGATGAAGATAAGTGCATCAGTTTGTTGTGCTCTCTACCAGACTTGTGGGACAGTATGGTTATTGCAATAGGTAGCAATACAACTACCTTGAATTTTGATGACATTGTCTCAGCCTTGCTGTCGGAGAAAATGAGACGGAGAAATATGGAGGGTCAGAATGGAGATGCCTTATCTGTACGAGGAAGGTCCCAGAACAGAAACAAGAATAAGGTTTCGAGTGGGAGATCTAAATCTAGAGGGAGATCTAAATCTTCTGGAAAGTTTGTAAAGGTGTGCTGGAAATGCGGAAAGGAAGGGCACTACAAAAAGGAATGCAGATCTAAAGCTCCTGAGAAAGGAAAGGGATCTAATGAAGGTCCTTCTGCAGAGGCAAAAACCACCTCGGATGAAGGTGGGGATGTGTATTTGGCTTCTTCTTCAAATACACATGTAGATCATGAGTCATGGTTGATTGACTCAGGTGCATCCCTTCACTTTACTCCCCATCGGGAGTGGTTCTGAAAGTATGAGAAATTTGATGGTGGTGATGTCTTCCTGGGAGATGATAGGAAGGCCAATCACTGATCGGAAAGGTCATGTCGAAGCTGCATAGAAGGATTAGAACATCAGTTCGTGATATTCCCGCATTGGCCGTAAATCGATTTATGTAAGCAAGATGGATGATGCGTGTGTAAACAAAGGTTCGAGAAAGATGCCCCAAGATGGTTCGGGAGCACCGGTATTAATGCGGGGAGTTCCTGACTGAACTCGTACAGTTCTACAAGGTAGCACTGTCATTGATGGGTGTAACAGCTCTATGGTTCCTAAAAGTGGAGCAAAAAGCCTAGCTGTCTCTGGAGAAAAGACCATGCTATGGCATCAAAGGCTTGGACATATTGGAGAGAAGGGCCTTCGGATACTGCATAGAGATGGTATGGTAGAAGATATGTCTAATTGTTCTCTGGATTTCGATTTTTGTGAACATTGTGTATATGGGAAGCAGAATCGGGTGAGTTTTCCTTCTGGTGCTAAGAGGGCAAACAAGATATTAAAACTTGTGCACAGTGATGTGTTTGGGCCTGTGTTAGTTCCATCACTGGGAAAGTCTGTGTACTATGTTTCATTCATAGATGACTTCTCAATGAATACATGGATATATTTCTTGAGGAAGAAATTTGAAGTCTTTGACAAATTTAAAGAATTTAAGGCTCTGGTGGAAAACCAGACAGAGAAGAAGATAAAGGCATTGAGGACAGATAATGGTGGGGATTTCTGCAAGAAGGAATTTGAAGAGTTCTGTAAGAAGTGTGGTATAGCACGGCAGAAGACTACTCCATACACACCTCAGCAAAATGGAGTTGCAGAAAGAATGAACAGAACACTGATGGAAAAGGCAAGAAGCATGCTCAATGGTACCGGGTTAGGACAAGAATTCTGGGCAGAGGCAGTGGAGACTGCATGTTACTTAGTTAACAGATCACCTTCATCAGCGTTGGAGGATAAGACTCCACATGAGGTATGGACTGGTAAGAAACCCTCTCTTTCACATCTAAGGGCATTTGGATGTGATGCATATGTACATGTTCCAAAGGAGAAAAGGACCAAGTTGGATAATAAATCTGAAAGGTGCATCTTTATTGGGTATAAGGATGGCTTAAAGGGTTACAAGCTTTGGAACCCAGAAACAAGGAAGGTTGTGTACAGCCGAGATGTGGTGTTTAGAGAAGTGAAATATGTTGTTAAACATGAAGTCCTACCAAGGGAACCTGAGAAGATAGAGTTTGAGCTAAAGGAGGATGAATCAGACTCTACAACAGAAGAAGACTCAGAAGATGAAGAGCCACAAACTCCAGCTTTGAGAAGATCAGTTCGGGACAGAAGGCAACCAGAAAGGTATAGTCCATCTGCTTTCTGTTCAGGTTTTTCCTTAACTATAACTAATGATGAACCCAGAACTGTCAGGGAGGCAGTAGATTTAGAGGATGGAAAACTCTGGAAGGAGGCCATGGTTGATGAAATGGCATCCTTGCACAAAAATGATGCATGGGATCTGGTGGAGTTGCCGGATGGAAGGAAGCCCATTGGGAGAAAATGGGTGTTTAAGAAGAAGATGAATGTAGAAGGCAAGGTGGAGAAATACAAAGCTCGGTTGGTAGCGAAAGGTTATTCCCAGGTGCCGGGAATTGATTTTGGTGATATTTTTCTCCTGTTGCCAAAGTTACTTCTATTAGATTACTTTTATCTGTTGCTGCTGCATTTGATTTTGAGATAGAACAGATGGATGTGAAGACAACATTTCTTCATGGGGATCTAGAAGAAGAGATCTACATGAAGCAACCTGAAGGATTTATGGTGAATGGTAAGAAAGAACTGGTATGCAGGTTGAAGAAGTCTCTGTATGGGTTAAAACAGTCACCAAGGATGTGGTATCAGAAATTTGATACCTATATACGGGGACTTGGCTTCACTATAAGCAAGGAGGATCACTGTGTTTATTTTAAATTAATTGGTGACCGTGTTATTTATTTGGTCTTGTATGTGGATGATATGTTGTTGATTGGAAATGACAAAGAAATTATCCAAGATTTGAAGACCCAACTTTTCTCCAAATTCGACATGAAGGATCTGGGTGCTACAAATTATATTTTGGGCATGGAAATTAAGAGAGATCGGGCAAAGAGGAAGCTCTGGTTAAACCAGAGGAAGTATGTCGAGACTATATTGCAGAGGTTCAATATGCAGGATAGTAAACCGTTGAAGGTTCCTATTCCTGTAGGTGTAAAGCTGTCTGCTGAACAGTGTCCCAAGACACAAGAAGAAGAGGAGTATATGTCCCGTGTTCCATATGCAAGTGTGAAGTCAGTGAGCTGATTTATGCAATGGTCCATGACTCAGACATTGCACATGCAGTGGGAGTATTGAGAAGTTTTATGTCAAACCCAGGGAAGGAGCATTGGACAATAGTGAAGCACGTTTTTAGATATTTGCATGGCACTAGTGATTACGTCTTGTGCTACTAGGGAAGACCAGGATTGGAAAGAGTGTTGGACATTCATGGTTTTGTTGATGCGGACTGGGCTAGAGATATGGACCAAAGAAGATCTACAAGTGGGTATGTGTTTAGCCTATTTGGAGGTGTAGTCAGTTGGATGAGTAAAAGACAGTATGTAGTGGCTCTTTCAACTACAGAGGTAGAATACATAGCAAACACTCATGCAAGCAAGCAAGCAATTTGGTTGCAGAGATTGTGTTCAAGTATGGGGTTGGTACAACAAGCTATAAGGATAGACTGTGATAGCCAAAGTGAAATTTTCTTGGCTAAGAACCCTGCTTATCATTCAAAGACAAAGCACATTGATGTTCAATATCACTTTGTTAGAGATATGATTGAGGCTAAAAGGGTGTTGCTGGTAAAGGTGGACACTTTGAAGAATGTTGCAGATGCATTGACGAAGTCTGTGAGCACTCAGAAGTTCTCTTGGTGTAGAGAAACAATGGGTGCTGAAGAATTGGGCCAATGACTAAGCTCTCCTGTGGCCCCCTGTGGAAAGAAAACAACAAGTGGGAGAATGTTGGGTATGTGTTATATTCTTTCCACGATTGGCCCCACGCGCTACGTCGGGCGTAGCTGGGGGGTCACGAGGGGCGAAGCAGTCCCCACCGTTGGGGTCCGGGGCAGCGCCCCGGCCAAAATTTGTTTTTTGTGCGGACCCACTCATAGGCGAATCCGCCCATGGTTTTGTGCATGGTTTTGCACATGGTTTTGGGGTTCGATGGTTTTCGGCCCCTGGTATTTTTGTAGATCCGGTCAAAGGAACTACGGTTATGTTCTAATCCAGGGTTAATGGATTGGGGTTTATGTATGCTCCGGCATGTATATATATGTGTTGTAACACTAAAAGGAATATAATGAAAAATCAAGCTGGTCGTCCCGATTTGGGATCCAGGGGAAAATCACTGTGTTTATCTGTTTTATGTTTTATGCTCTTGCTATTGTTTATTTTCTGTTATAAGAATCGTGTGTAGATATTTCTGTTCAGGGTTAAAACCTACAGTAAGACTATTATTTGAATGTTTTTTATCTATGTTGTTTTCATCTATACTAAGTAAATTGAACTATTTCAATGGATGTGTTACTTATATTGTTGAATATGTATTGTATTTGTTTTCGTTGCTTCTATGTGAACTATTTTGCTAGTTGGTCAAATAATCATCCATATGTATATGCTCGTGTGTCTTTTCTAGATTAGTATTATTACTTGTCTTTACAAGGCTCACTTTTCTCTCCCCTTTCGGTAGAAGAACCCTGATACATTCCACAGTTGAACATTCCACAATTTATACTCACTTGCTAATATAAAAGTACCTATTCACTACTCTCTCATGGTGAACTTTGTATCCAAATCATATCTTTAAGAATATTTAGCAGTCAGGCCTTATTTCTAGAAGGGCTCCCGCACCAAAGGGTGCGAATTATAATTGAGACTTTTCATTAGGGAGACCCCCTTGCATGTTGGTGGTATCCAACACTATCAATGTGTTCATGGAAAACATGTTCTTTGCTCAGTTATTTATGTTTATCTTGCATGAGAATAATAAACCATTATGATAGACTTCTTGGAAAGAAAGATAAATAAATTATGTAGAGGAGAATATAGTTATTGTGTTATACTTTTTGAAGAGAAATGTAAATTTGCATGCAAAAATAAATAGTTGTTATATTATAATTTGGAAAGGAAACATGTAATTACATCCAGTAAATATGTTAGCTTTCCTTTGGGAAGGGATATTCATTTGCAAGCATAATACTAATATTTAGTGTGTTGGAAATATTACATAGTTTCATGCACAAAGAGATAGATAAGGGGTTAGATACTTTTCAATCAGTTTATTTAATTACGTGAATGAAGACCAAAGTTAAGATACTAGTATCCTTTAAAACAAAATTGACACTTGTAGTAGTTTTTGTTTGGAAAATAATGTGTACTTGTGCAAAGAGGATAATAATAATGTGGTATTTATTTATAGAAATGCTTTGATAGTTATATTCTTGTAATTAATGCACGAGTAGTGTTTTTAAAGGAAGCATGTCATAATATTTTGGTTACATATCATGTATGCCAATGAATAGATATTGAAGTGTCATTATTATATATTTGTTATTGGTTTGATTAATGTTTGATCTAGTCATGATATCAAAGGTTGTTTACAATACTAGTTGCAGAAAAGACTACCAGATATGAAAAAATTGATCTAGATGGATATTAGTGGCCACCCACCTATTCCATTTAAACCCTCACCGTTGTTTCTTTCAGTTTTTTAGTTTCCTTAATTGTATCACAATTTACTATTTTTGGTAGTTTCTCAGGTGCTAAATTTCTAAAGCTGTTTTGAGGCCATAAACGAAGTTTTTTTTTGAAAATCACCTCTGCAAATGTGAGTCTTCGACTTGGCATTCGCTTTCAACAGTTGTAGTCCTCCAATAGATTTTTCTAAGGAGGTATCATGTGCGCCAAATAGAGATCTTATGCCAAAGTTACAACCCCGGGAAATTGATATACCAATTTACCCCAACAGGGCCCATAGTTTGGTGTTTCATCTCCTAGGGTTAGTTTTTTGGATGTTTAACGTTTTCCATTGTTTCTGAATAATAAATAGACCTTCAACCCTCATTGTAACACAGTTCAGAGGCTTGTAGCTGCCACATCTCTTCTCATAGATAAGGTACCAATTCCTTAAATATTTTATTTCCATTCTGTCTGTAAGCATATTTCATTTATGTGATATTAATGAAATGAAGTCTTATATCTGCTACATCTCTGCGTTTATGTGTATTTTTGTATTTTATTGTGTTCCTGCATAAGTTTAGATCAAATATGGATTATGTTTAATATTATGAAAAGGAATAGACTAGTTGTCTATGTAGGTTGAAGGAACACCAGCTAGAAGATAGTCCACTAATGGAAGACCCATGACAAAAAGACAAAGATTATGGATTCATTGGTAAATGATATCATGATGATTGTAATAACTTCTAGCTAGATGTGTTGTATTTAGATGATATTTTTTTATAATAATTTATGACAATGGTTAAGGGATGGGCTCCCTTACAATTCATTGAGTAAGGGGTGAACCTCATGAGCATTTAATAAAAATTAAACATTTTTGGCTTTCACCCTACAAGATTTCCAGGTTATATCAATGTCTAATGATGTGATTTCCTATGGTTCCATTTTGATGATGTTGATCCCTTGCATAATGTGTCATTTATATTATCAAGTATGTGGTGAACTAACTAGTTAAAATAATCATGGAAATGATGCAAGATTACATCAAAAAATTTAAGTTAATATGCTACATCAAGGGAATTTAATGGTTGTGTAACTTACTCTTTCTTTACAAAAGATTACTCCATGAAACGATGATGGTTTACCTAATGGCCATTGAAGGAATATGGAAATTAATTCAAAGAATTACATGTTGGAAAATGTTGTAAAAAAATTATAACCTGTGCATTTTCATGGGAGGTTACCAGGGGATGTTACATATATATTATATAAAGAGAGAGAGAAAGTGACTTCCTAACATAAGAAATACTTATTGCAATTTCATTTTATTTGTGTGTTGCTCAAAATGAAGGAGTTATGTAATTCATTTTCCAAGATGGAATTGATATATATGTGTGGGTGGGTGGGTGGGGCACATTTGAATTTTTTGGGTAAAATAACAAATATTCTAACCAGCCACTTAAGATAACCTCAATTGACACACACATATGTAAAAATTCAATGGAAATAAAAAGAGATTATGTCCAACCACCTGAAATAACCCCAATTCACACACACACATATATGTCGTAGTCTAAAAAGTAACAGAATGACCCAGAATCCGGCAAATATTTTGAAAAAATCCGTCAAAGTTTTATCAGAATCTTATTTACAGTTGTTAAAGTTCAGTGTTTTGGGTGCCCTAAGGGTTTTTGATAGTGTTGAATCTATTTCCACTATCAAAAATGCAATTCAAACACTCCAACTACCTGATTTTTTTTATTTTGTTTTACCTGTTATAGTTGTTAAACTTCAATGTTTTGGGTGCCCTGAGGGTTTTTGATAGTGTTGAATCTATTTCCACTATCAAAAATGCAATTCAAACACTCCAACTACCTGATTTTTTTAATTTTGTTTTACTAGATTCCGGCAAAAAATTGCCATCCAAGCTATTCTGTATGTTGGGTAGAAAACTTCCATATATATATATATATATATATATATATATATATATCAATTCCATATTAAACAATGAATTACATGTTATGAGATTGCATTTCTTCAAATTTTATATTATTTGAATTTAACTAAATTATTTATATATTAGTTATTTTAATATAGAAACAATAAAAAATGTTTAAATTATATATATATATAATAGTTTTTTTAAGTATTAAATAAAAATAAAAATAAACCTGAAACAATAAGTAAAATCATTAACTTAACTAGCGTGAAGAAGCTCATGTTACTGATATATTTGAAATATAGAGTAGTTGGGAGTTGGAGGAGATATTCTTGAGTGTTTCACATTTAAACTTTTAGAAAAATCACCTCCCTGAAATTTACAATACTCTTTCAAGATTTTAAGATTGGTTGATTTATTATTGAGCGTCTGACCTGTATTGTCGTGGAAAGTAGAGTCGTGGAAGGTGGTGAGCCTTGGAGCCATGGGCAAGCCTGCTAAGTGAGTTCACAATAGAAGAGAGGTTCGTTGACGCAGAGAGTTCCTTTAATCAAAATCGAATTTTCCTTGGATTCTTTCGTAAATTGCGAGAATCGATAGTATGGAGACCGGTGCCATAGTCATAACAGAGAGGTAGTTGTCGCAACCCATGCCATGATGGCTAGCTAAGGAAGACCGAATGACTAAACCGAGTCTTTGCGGTTTAGGTTCTTATACCACCTCTTTCGAAAAAGACTGATATGAACAAAGAAAAGAGACACCAGTATCAACTTCGAAGCTTCACACGCGATGGAGGCATGGATTCGGTCATTTAAGAGTTAAGTAACTATACTACTTCTTGGAAAAATATGGGTGTTTATGTTAGTATTCGCAATGGATATATGTTTATTTTGCACAAACAAACAACTATTTTGGTTGAGAATAATACATATTCAAACAATATTTATTGCATTTATGGAAAATAGAATGCCTACAAAATAAATAACAGTTAAGTTAGAGTTTCTTTAGAAAGGATATGTCTTTTCCATGTACACAAAAATTCCATTGTTGTATTAAAGTTTCCTTGAAAGGAGATAGGAATTTGGTTTCTTGAAAAAGAAACATGTGCATGCATGCTTGAAAATTTTTATTTTTCTTGGAGAGAAATATTTATATTTTGAAATAATTCTTGCATGTGAATCTTGCAACTAAAAGAGATAAATATAGAGTAAAACATGGTTTTACTGAATATGTAAGATTGTGTATTTTCATACCAATAGTCCTTGTGCCATGATATGTAGGCATGCATAGGAATTTTTATGTAAAATATAAATATAAATAACCACTTGATTTTTTTTGAAAGAGACTTGAAAGCGAGTATGTGGTTATTTAGCTAAAGTTTCTTGAAAAGATTGTTATGTTAATCTTCTAGAAATATATTGTTCTTAGTGATATACCATGGTAAAAGACATAAGGAAAGTTACTACGTTAATTTTCTTAAAAAGAATAATCTCTTGAAAAGATTGGTATTATGTTAAAATTTTGCCTTAAAATAGTATTCCATGATGATAGAATTCTAAGAAGAGCATATGTGTTGCCTACATTAAAGGAAAAGTTATCTCTCTTGCATACTCAAAAAGAGAGCGTTATCTGTCTTGCATGCACCAAGAATAGTCATTGTGTTATAGAGGTATGTTATTTGCTTGGATAAAAGAAATAAGGAGCTATCTTAATCCCTAGGAAAATATGTGAGTACCTTTATGCTAAGAGAACTATTATGTTAGTTTATGTTAGCTTCTTTTGAAATAAGATCATGTATATTCATGCAATGTTTGTATTAGATTTCATTGGAAAGAATATACATTTGTATGTGGGAAATGATAACATGTTTTGTTATCCTACATTGGAAAGGATTATTTGTCAAAGAAGATGAATTACATATACAAAACTAAAGTAATTTTTTGGTTCCCTTGAAATATATATATATATATATATATATATATATATATATATATATATATATGGGTAGTGTTGGTATAATATTTGGAGAATAAGACATGCATTCTTATGCTTTATTCCATTAGTTTTCTGGAAAATAAACCATGTCTTTGCATGCCTATTATGTTATATTTCCTGGAAAAGGAAATATGTGTTTGCATGTTTTCTTGTGTTAAGCATTCCTTTGGGAAGACTAGTGATGGAAGCTATGTGCTCCGTTGTGTAAGCATTCATTTGGGAAGACTCTTTTGGAATCTATATGCATTTGCATGCATGGGAGCAACATTTGTTATGTTAGCTTTCCTTCCATGCACAAAAAGTAATAGCTTAAGGGTTAGTTATTTTGATTAAATTTATGTAAATCACATGCATGAATATGATGTATAGTTTCTTTTAAAGACAAGATTGGGAGATGTAGCTATTGTCTTGCAGGAATGTGTGCTTATGCTAGGGAAACATTAGTTAATGTGATGAATTAGAACTAGCACATATGCGGTATGTGTTGTTAAAGAGAGAATGTCAAGGTATTTTACTTTAATGTCATCAATATACATGAGTAGAGGAAGAAGCTTCTCTAGTGTAGATTTATGAAATGATTGATTAATACTTTATCAATCTTGACATCAATGTATGTTGAAGGCAACATTAGCGGGGAATGATGGTGACTTGTTCAAAGGAAATATTATGCTTCACATGGTGGCAGGTAAATGATTGTGGTTCATGCAGATGAGTGTGAACTGCAGGATGATCAATGTACGATGGTCTATTGTAGGTATATGATTATGGTTCATGCAGATGAGTGTGAACTGCAAGATGATCAATGTATGATGGTCTATTGTAGGTAAATGATTATGGTTCATTCAGATGAGTGTGAGTTACAGGATGATCCAATGTACGATGGTCCATTGTAGGTACATCCATATCACCAAGATATGAAGATATGAATATTAGTGGGTAAATGCTATCTTATTTATTTTAATGGCTTTAAGCTAGATATTTTTATATTTCTTTGTAATATTTATAACGATGGTTAAGTGGTCTCCCTTATAAGCCATTGAGTGAGTGAGAGCTGAACACCCTCACGAGGGTTTAATAATAAAATTAAACGTTGTTGGTTTTCATCCTACGATTTTCTAGGGTATCTTGGTGTTCAATGATGTGATTGATTATTGTGTCAAATTGATGATGTTGATTCCTTTCTTGTTGTGATGTTCATAGTATCAAATATGTGATGACTACATGAATAATGAAATGAATGCAATATATCTCATACAATTTTATGTTAATGTACCATAATAGAGGTTGTTAATGGTTAAGCAACTTACTATTCTTGTACAAAAGTTTCACTATAAAAAAGTGAGCATTCTATGTAATGATGAGTAAGGAATATTTAATAGTGATTTAGATAGTTACCCGTAAGTAACTTGTATAAAAATTTAAATTTAAATTTTAAAAAAAAAAAAAAAAAAACCAGACCTTTAACTCCTACATTTCCATGTAAAGTTATCACAGCATCACTCCACTTCCACTCATGTAACTGAAACCCAACACAATGACATTGATGTAACTGAAACCTAACACCATGTCATTGAGAACCGAGAAACAAATTTTAAGACTATCAGTTGCCTTCCTTAAAAGTACAATAAGAATTATTTTATTATTTTATGGAGCTTGTCCGGAAACATTTTTCAATAAATTTTGCTTGAATTTGTAGAGATAAATTGTGTAATTTGTATAATTTATATATATATATATATATATATATATATATATATATATATATATATATATATATACAAATTTAAATATATTAAATATTTTTTTCATAATGAATTAAAAAAAAAAAAAAAAACTAAAAAACTAAAAAATATAATTTTATTTTTCAAATCTATCATATATTTGGATTATTTTATTAAATTTCAATTAAAAAAATCAAAATGTAAAATAATTAAAAAATGGTTTAAAATATATATCGAAGTGTATTCACATTTTTTTCAAAGAAAGTATTATAAAGGAATCATAATAAGACTTTCTACAAAGTATAATTCACAAGTTGTTTCTATCAAATAAAATGAAAAATATTGGCTTTGTAATAAAAGATATATTTATAATTCGCAAGTTGTTTTTATCAAAGAAAATGAAAAATATTGGCTTTATAATAAAAGATATCTTTGTATTGTCAAACTTTAAATTTTTTGTACATATATTTCACGATAAACACTCTATATAATCCAAGATGTTTATAAGAAAACTCTAAAATCCATAATGACATACTCATATCAATACTTATTAGTAATAAAAATTCCAATGTTTTGTAGTGATAATGACATTAATTGCAATTTAATAGTTAGGGCACCCCTTTAAATTCTGAAAATTGTAAACATGTGACTATTGGATATTTAATAGTTAGGACAACCGTTTAAATTTTGAAAATTGTAAGGTTGTGGCTAATGGATGTAACTGCTTCAATGAGCCATGTAGTATATGCGTTGAGAGAAGCTTCTTTTGTTTGTCATGTTGTTTTAAATAAATAAACACATTATTATTATTTTTTATATCCTTAAAAAGCATTATATAAAATAAACAAAAAATTTTATGTTCAAGGATTAAAAAAAACTCATCCTTTAAATGCCTACTAAGGAATAAGGACTTGCATAAATTTTTGGTCTACTAAGTTTTCACATTTACACTTTTACTGTTACATGTTAAAGTGTTGAAGAAAACATAAATAATGGTAAGCAGAAACTAGTAAGTGGTGTATTTATTCCCATCTTGCTCTTATTCATTTTTTATGCAAATACTTGCTTAAAATATGGTGGGTAGTAACTAATGGTAAATGGGTTATTTACATGAGTATGAACTATTTTCAAGGACTCTGATTTTAGGTGTTCTTGCTATGAAGCTTAGAAATGAAAAATGCTTGCGTAAATTATGGTGGGTAATAACTAAAGGTAAATAGGTTATTTACATGTGTATGAACTATTTTCAAGGATTTTTATTTTAGGTGTTCTTGCTATGAAGCTTATAAATAAAAAATTGTTGCACAAATATTTGAAAATCATGGCATAAATATTGCAACTACATCTAGAAATTGTGAAGAAAAAAAATTGACATAGTTATCTACATGGCACAAAGGCTCCAATAAAACCTTCAAAATTATGGTCCAATAAAAAGTTTGAAAAATATTTTTTTCAATAATATCGAAGAATAATATTTTTTTTTTCAATAATATAGAAAAATAATATTTGTTGTTAAACATTATTATATGCATCACTAAATGCTAACTAAAAGTGGAAATCTTTTGCTAGAGTCTTACTTTAGTGGAGACTAATAATGATGAATTAGTATAGATTATAATGACTAATGCTTATCTTTAATATTAATTAACTACTTGAATATAATAAATTTTGTCATCTTTAATTAATTAAATAAATAAATAATATCATTATAAAATATATAATTATTTATATGTAAGTAATAATTATTGTAACCGTTTTGAATTTTTTATCTAAAATTATACCATAAAATTTAAATAAT
The DNA here is from genome assembly GCA_034641835.2 of Pinus albicaulis. NCBI lineage: Eukaryota > Viridiplantae > Streptophyta > Pinopsida > Pinales > Pinaceae > Pinus > Pinus albicaulis. The sequence continues at coordinate 83,617,435 of MU968411.1, forward strand.
TAAACTAAATTATAATTATCTATAAAATATTATTATTATAATAAATTTATTATTTTTTAATAAAATAATATTATTATATTATATAATTGAATATATATATATATATGAGAAACAATGAGTGCGTCTATATTTCCTATCAGAACATATTCTAACTTATCCAATGTTAACAAGATGTACCGTTCATGCTTATATCTCTACAGTATCAATGGTGTTCAAACCTAAAAATTGCGTCACAAATTCGAGTGCCGACATATATTCTAGGTACAAGGTACCCCCGGGCCCCCACATTTTCAATAAGAAAATGTGGCGTGCCACACGAACTACACTTTCTGCAGAAACACTCCAAAAACACGGAAACGTAGCGTCAGTTTGGTTGTACATTTGTCGTCAAATTTCAATTATGGGGGGAGGGGACCACCACGCGCAGACCGTAATGCTGTACGTATCAATAATACGCGACACCGGGTCTGCAATTTGAGACTTGATGACGGTTGGATGTTTTTCTGGCCTTTCTTTTTAAACTGCTCGTACCCGGTTTGGAATTTTAAATCGATTTGACATTCATAACAGATTATTAAATATTTTACTTTATGAATAGAATTTGAAATTGTCTGGGGTGATTTACTCTGTTAATATAGTTAAAAAAAATGTAAAACCCATAATATCTTTGAATTTGGTCTAGGGCTGTGCGAACTGTTAAAGTTGATTGGTGGTTTTGTTTTGAAATTCTAACTTTGAAATTTTATGATGGGTTGGCTATTTCGTAATTTATTTATTAAATTTTAAAAAAAAATTTGTTTATTGTTAAATTACATCTTATATAAATAACAGTGGTTTTTTATCTATATAAATTAAATAGTTGGTAAATGTTTATATTTAATGGCCTACCCTAATTTATAAACAAAATACATTATCTCAATAAACATCAAACAAATTATGTCTTAAATATTGCATTATCAAAATTTTAAAAAAATCATAAAATTAACTAAATTATAGTTTTGTTTTAAGTTAGTATTATTAATAATTAAAAAATAATAATATGACTTGAACATATATATATTGGACTATTGTAATTAATAGACAAATTGGTTTATATTTTGCTATAATTAGGAAATACAATTTTGAGTAGTATTATGATTTCTACTTGTTTAAAATGCATTTTTGGATGCATAAATAAATTTGACACCCTACAAAACACGGGAAGCTCTGAAATTTTGTATATTAAATTAAACTTATAATTCTAAAAAACATCTATTGGATTTTTTGAAAAAATGAATATAAAAAGTATTAGGAAAAGGACCATTTAATCTATTAATTAGACTACTCTTATACACATTTAAACACGTAACAAGATTGTTAATTATGGAAACCCTTAACATGTAAGAATTTGTTACAAGACCATGACTTATCTGCCCAAATAACTGATTCTAGGGATAGATACATATATATATATATATATATATATAGTTGGCTTAAGTGAAAACTGGTTGTTATGTTATTTATTTTTAAAGAGACTAAACATTTATTTCTTTTGAGAAAAAGGATTACATGATGAATATAAATTAATTATGTTTTGTTGAAATAAAATTTAATTATGGAATAGCGGTTCCATAAAAAGTTAAAAGACTAATGATAAAAGTGCTTCAAGAACTAAGAGTGGTTGAACAGAAAACAGTTAAAACAGTTACCTTTCCTTTGGGGATAAAAGTACATCACAGTGAAGAAAAGGGGCTTTGTTCTATGACTAAGGAGAGGTAGGAAGAGAGTGATGATTCCTGAGCTAGTGGTGACCAGTGGAAACACTCAGCATTCTTGAATCCTGGAAAAGAAGAGTACTAGACTTGGGGTCCCGATGTCTCTTCAGAAATTTCTATCAACCTACTCATCTAAGGTGTAGAGCATGGGGGGAGATGAGGACATAATCACCTCTCTCATGGTAGGGTGAACATCATCATCTAAATCTGAAACCAAATAAGTAAACAAACTGAAGAAATATGAAGTACTTGATATGCTGTCTAGGCAGAGAAATTTCTTTAATACAGTTAATATTCTTTAAAATATGAAATGAAGATCTCTACAAGATGGAAGTTCTAGATATGGGATTATCCTTATTTTTTTTTAGTAACCAAAATTCACAGACATATCATTAATTATTGAGGCTGTGTGAGAAATTAAATTCATGCAAGTTCTGGGATTGTATTTCAAGGAAACAAATGGTGTTTACAGAAATAAGTGAAGTTACATAGAAAACCCTCTACAGGGAGTGTAAACCAGAAAATCGTTAATTCAAGGTTCAGTGTTGAAACTCTGAACCCCGAACTGGTCATTAATTGTAAACCTATGATATATATGGACAGAAAATCTAGATGGTCCGGTCATCTCCATTAATTGAAAGAAATATTTCAGTTTCTATTACTAGATAAAAGACTGAAAACTCTTTCTGCAATACAATATATATATATATACATAGAAAAGTTCAGAAATAACAGGCGTAATATAAACCCAGAATGGAAAACTGCCATTGTAAATACAAGTTACATTGAAATTCAATTTTCTACATAACTAAGATAGAAAATAGGAACCTAGATGATGTTCGAACAAGAAATATAGCTAACCAAAATCGAAAAAATGTGAAGGATCTCGTAAATAAACCTAAACTGCAATTTATACGTATGCAAGAAAAACCGAAAACGTCTTCAGCCATTGCTAAATCTGAAGGAGCAACCATATTAAAAGGGCTAAAAGAACTAACGTTTGAAGCTACAGAAAACTCAAACAATTGCTCATAGCGTAGTTGTAAAAAATCTTTTCGACAACACACAAATTATATAAAAGATAAATATACAGAGTTTAAAGGAATTTTTCTGGCTTAAGACTCAACCATGAATCCAGTGATAGTCAAGAGTACTATACTGATTCATCAATATTCCAATACAAGCCATAGTCACAAGCAGGGCCGATCCCTCAGATTTATCTAGACTTAACACAACGACAATATGGCCATAATATAAAATGACTAAAATTTGGGTTCATGATGTTGCAAAACCCTCGAAAATAGAACTGATTTCCCTTCGACACAACTTTAAACCCTATGGAAACTGGTACCTATTGGGAAAACGACAGAAGTCAGGAATGGCTAGTGAAGTGCCTCCAAGAGTTGTAATCACTGAGCCTAAAACCCTTGGCAGACGAACAGTGGGCTTAATTTCACAACGAGACAAGCAATATTAGTATGGCTCATACCTTCGAGCTTGCAGACTGAGAGAAAAAGTTAAAGAAAGAAAAAATAAAATTGTTATACCTGTGTAGAACAACTTCCGTGGGCTGAGAAGGTAATCCTGCGAAGAGCCATGGGAGAATAAGCTTATAGCATCGGATGAAAGATGTAAAAATAGAGTGTACAAGAATATATAAAACTTAACAAGAATTGGGCTTACCTGCTACAGAGAGAGGGGACCCCGATGGAACTCGGTGAGAGAAGTTGGAGAACGCGTAACAGTGCAATGAACACCCAACACCTGTAGGAAGTTTGAAAAACACATATGAACCAGAACTTCTTGCAATCTTGGGCCCACAGCAGATGGCGCAAAGCCACAGCCAACCCTGGCGAAAACAATAGCATGAAGGGAATAAGCAACTGAACAATAAACACTACTATACCAAAAAAGTTAAGCCAAAAACCCGTGAATGTAAAGACTGTACCTGGTTCTGGTTGCGCCATGAAATATGAATGGAACTAGAGCTAAGGATTACCTATCAACAAATTCGGGCTGTGACAGAGTTGCAAAGGAGCAACGTGGCACATCTCATAAGCGTAAATGAAGGAATTAGTTAGGGTTTGTGGTGGTCAATACCCTAAACGAGTACCAAAATATTCTCCACCGTAGATCCGAGCTCTTCCCATCTAATGGCAAATAACCGAATATATATCCTCATACAATGTAAAGTTCTAGATGCAGGTACAGTGTAGTGAATCTAGTTTATGACACAAAATCCTCCTTCAGAACTTAATAGACCATGGTATAAATCAAACACAGACTTTATAGATTTTCCATTAATGCATTGTCCTTCAAGCACTAATAATATGAATTATGAGTATTAATAATTCACAGTTGTCCCTAATAAGCTCCCATGTGTCACACATATGGTGACAAGGTGTCCATCTTAGGATATGGAGAATTATCCAAACGACATAACATTTGTTTGGTTTCAATTTTAATTATATGTGTTCCCAATCTAGTTTTACATAGTAGGATTGCAATAATATCATGGAGCTAGGGTGTAATATTGTCAAAGTTTTTTATTATTTATTATCACTATGATATATATATATATATAATTATTTTGGAATAGGCCTGTAAAATATTAATTTAATTATTTATAATATTAGATGGATGATAGGCATTTAACATTTATAGAATATTCATGGAATATTTCTAATAATGATGATGGATAAAGGGTTGAGATTTATTTGAAAGTGATTTATGCTAGATCTAAGTTTTTAATAGCTAGTTTTTTTTGTTGTTGTTAATTTGGTATTGCCTCACTATTTTCTATTTATAATTTGAAAGCAGGTTACAAAATATAAAATTCAGTTTGTGGCCTCAACCTGCCCGTAGGAAACCAGGTCTATTGGCCACCTTAAAGCGTTAAATGCCAACCAAAATTGAAATAGTTTCATGCGTCCATGTACTTCATTTACTAGCTGACTATTTACTCGATTATCTACAAGTCTATTGATTAAGGTATGTCCTTTCAAAAAGAAAAAAATCATCTAATAAACATGAGTAAACTGTAAATCTATTAGCCTTCAGAGGAGTCAATTGGTGCTGGATCTTTGGTTGTGGATCCAGGCATATCCACTTGTTGCAGTTGTTGAAGTTGTTTCTCAATTCTGCCAACATGATCATCTATTCTACTAATACGATCAGTAGCCTGATACTGGGAGATTTTGATATGATTCAAATGATTTTGAATATCCTGTAATAAATTCATTACTCGTGGTTCGATCTTCTCTTGATGAGGGGGAAAACTCTGCATAGCTTTGGCCAAAAGGCACTTTACGATCCAGTCAGTATGCATTGTTTGATGAAACAGTGATAAACGGCCACGGGTATTACCAGGATTTGTGATAAAATCCATGATCTCTGCTTCAACATCACTATCTTCTTCATCAGTTTGAATTTCTCTCTCCCATCCTCGAATTTCCTGCTGAACAGTGGATGAATTGCCCATATTATAGTTTGCGGAGAGGTTTTGTAAAACCTCCTGTCTCGTCTTCCTACCCCGATTCCTGAGGCTAGCTTCAGGTTGAATCTACTTTTGTTTGCCTTTATCAGGATGGTTACGAGTCTGTCTTTTAACCATGATGGAAACAGGCCCCAGCATAACGGCTTGACTGATGCAAGGTCTGACCACCGTCGTTCCCTTGCACTTCCGCAGAGTATCCACTGCAAAAAAACAATATATTGAAAAATGAACTTGCTAGATCAAATAACCTACTATCACTCGGACATTCCTTCTCCGGCCTGACAGCACAGGCTGTCTTCTCTTAATTAACATTAATTGCGGATCTACCGCATGCTGCCATGAGTACTGTGATAACTGCCGCATCATGGTTCATTAAGGCCTGAAGGACATAGACCTCCCACTTTGCAAGCAAGGTGTTGACCTCCTCGTAGGATGCGCACCCCGATTGGGGACTTAATAGCTAGTTTTTAACAACTAGCTCTCAACGGCTGTTTTCGGGCATTGATGCATTTCCACTATTTATTCTTCGAGATCGATTACTTTCTCCACCTTGTCCTGAGGATGAACTACATTAGCTGGTTCGAAACGTCGACCTAATCCTAATGATGTGATTAATCCGAAAGACATTTCTATCTATGATTTATGCTCTTTTTGTTTTTCAATTGAACTTAAAGAAAATATCATATCAAAAAGTGTTTAATGTTTATTTATGTATTAGACTTTTATTACTTATTGTTAAATAACCATGAATAAGAGGTTAAAGATTCATTTACTTTATTTTTTTACTTTTCAATTTTACTAAAAATGGATGATGATAATTAAAGTCTACTAATACCAATAAGACATACCTGACCTTAAAAAAATAAGAAATTAATTGAGACCTTCTAATATTTTATTTCTATAATTTAAAAGAAAAAAAATATATTGTTAAAACATTATAGTTTTGTTAACATAACAAAACTTAATATCATATAAATAAGTATTTAATTTTATTTTTAATATTAAACTCTTATGACTCATTATTAATTCGTTAACTTTTTAATATGGAATCAAGTTAAAATTTCATTTTAATTGTTGATATTTTATTATTAATTAAAAGATAACATTTTTTTAATAAATAAGTCTTATCATTAATTTGACATTCCACTGATAATAAGTTTTCCAAAAAATCATCTCATTTAAATAATAAATAAATAAAATAAAAAACTATATTATATCAAACACTCTTTATGTATCTTCATGCATTCTCCAATGTAAAACACGTTTTTCCACAGCCAGACACGTAGGAACAAATAATGTATTTGTTTTACTGCATACTCATTTAATTGTTTTTGTTTTTTTATCACATTTATCAACAAAAAGTAAACCAGTCAAACCCGCGTAGAATCTTCATCATAAGAGGCCGGAGATAAAGAATGAAATGAAGAGATAAAGGGTGTACTAGTGTGTCTCTCATTCAATCTCCATTATACGCTTTCTTGAGGTCTTGGTGAGAGCTTGCTTTTGTGTTTTATAGTGATGCGGTGGTGAGGAATGAGAGTGATGTCGAGCTCTCAGGGAATTGGGCTCATGACCCTCATAGCACTCTCTGGCTGCACTGTCATGTTGTTGGTGTTGGGTCGTCAGAAATTAAGGGAGTTGAAGAAGGATTGTTGTTATTATTGCCTGCAACCCAAATTGAACCAGGTCGGCGCTCTCGGATCTCATTCTTCTGAACATCAACAACAGCTTCAGCACGCAGAGGGAGGAGCAGCATCAATTACATGGAGGATGCAGAGTGGCTTTCATTCCTCTCCAGGTATGTATAGTGTGTAGTGTTAATTGTGTTCACAATTTTGAAAATATGATCCAAAAGTTAGGTGGAAAGGTTTGATATCTATATATTTTTATAATTTATTTTAATTGGATGGATTATAATAATAATAATTTAATTTTAAGATCATTGTCAAGTTAGACGACTTTCTTGTTTGTGGGACAAGGAATCTATTTCTGTCTAGCGATTTGACTGCTAAAAGACATACATACTCTACCCCTCTGATTTTGAATTTGTGACTTTTTAGGAAGAAACACATGTTCTTAACCATTAAGCCCACTCAAACTGTATGTATATATCACTGAAAACTATTTAAAGCACAATTTCTTCCATTGGAAAAAGAAAAAGTTTATTTACCCTAACTGATTAATGAGTAGTAAATGTTGTGTGATGAACAGATAAAAAGCGGAATTTGTTGAAGAAAGTGCGGTTTTCTGAAGATGTGGTGGAGCCGTCTGGCGACAATGTAGCATACAGGAGGAGGCACGCTCTTGCCTTGAAGGCGGGGCAGCTAAGATCCCAAATGTCCCAAAATAATTGCTGTCAAAATAAAAGGATTGATAATTCAAAGAGTGACTGAACTCAGCGGAGAGTGTTGGCAAATATCCTACCCAATAGAATGGCTCTCTATGTTGGGATTTGTAACGACAAGTCTCACAGAAGGCTTCTCCATTGATCTCAACTCCTTTTCCTTTCCTGATTTTGCTCATTATTATACAGAGATCTGCTAGCTCAGAATCAGGATATTCTATACGATGTACTATTACATATGGTCGGAATGGATAATGGATAATAGAGATTGGCGTTCAAAGGAAAAGTACTTTTTTTTAGGGGAGAAGCCACTTTATAGATTGACTGGTTTGAAAGAGAGTAAAGGATATTGTCTACCTATCTCACAATTGAGTTTGAGTTTAGATGGTTAAATCTAAATCTAGTGAATTCTCAATGGAATCTACTGGTTGGTGTTTTGTTTTTTTGTTTTGTGTTTTATTTTATTTTCTCAATTGGATTATAAAAGTGTTTATATATATTTATGGTGGAAATATATTTAGTATTACTATAACTAAAATAAATTTCTTTGTTGGTGATTTGTTTATACTAAGCTATGTAAGAGTAAATTAATTTATTAAGTAAGAGTAAACTAATTCACTAAAATATGATTAGTATTATTCTTATTATCATACACATATTTTATTTATGTAAATTTGAGAAAGAAAATATTTTAAAGAGTGTAAAATTTTTAATTATTTAACATAAATTTATATATTTTTAAATAATTTAATTACTAAAATTTAAATTATTTTTTATATTTTGAATAATTTATGAAATACATAATAAGCTAATTATCTTATCTTGTGCATATTTTGTTTATGTGAATTTGAGGAATCTAATACATTTCTTAAAAGAGTGTAAATTTTTAATTATTTAACACAAATTTATATATATTTTTAAAATTTAAATAATTTAATAGATTATTTATTAAATACAGTATACTAAATAACTTTTTTTTAATATACATTAAAACTTTACAATATTTTATATTTTATTATTTCTTACAATATAGAGGAGAAGTATTTTTAATCAATGTATCTAGAGAAATATCACGGCATTTGCCGGAGGACCCGAAATCTCTATAAAAGGTGAAACAATACTAGGTTGCTTTGCCCTCAATCTGGGCATGGTCGCTTTTTAGAAACTAGTTTTTGATTCATTAGAGAGTGAATGATCATGTAACAAATAGAATAGTATATGTTATATTCAAGTAGAATAACTTATTAGTTAATGTTAATATTTAATTTTGTGGTTGATCTTGAAAAGGAAAGATGTTTGTCTCGAAAATGATTTGGATGAAAATTTCTATTTCAAATATTATTTTTTGTGATGATGATATAAATATTTTCAAATATTTTTTCTGTTTTAATAATTTTTTACAATGTGCTACTGTGTGGTTTTATTTTTTCACTAGCTTTTTACAATTTGGGTTTTATCATCCCTTGAATTGTGTGGTCTTCTTACAATCTGGGCTTTATCATCCCTTGAATCTTGCTATCAATGGTTCAATAAGCTAGGGAAGTACAAATCTATTTTTGTGTTCATCACTTGAAATTGGGCCTTTAAGGAATTTTGTGATACTTAGAGAGTGTTGAATGCAAAGTAACAATGTAAAGAGTGTTTAATAATAGTAAATGTAGTCAATTACAATTATTCTTCATTGCCATTAATATCAAAATGCTTTCTTCTATTGTTCTTATTGTCACACATGTTAGTTTTCCTACATTTTCATAATGATCATAATATGAAAAGGGAACTTGAAATCATAGACAATTCAAATCTTAACTTGAAGTATTGTTGTAAATGCCATACCTTGTTTCTCTCTCTCCAATATTAATAGTAGTTTTTTCCAAAGTCAATCATTGTGAATTATGGAGTGTTAAACCTTTTGTGGCTCATTTTCATTTACCTTTGAAATATTTTTCAAAACACCAAAAAAACATATATGATATAAAATGTAAAATTTTGTGTTGCCATAGAAGAATTTTGATTTATATTTTGGTACATTAATATTACGTGATGAGATGTGAAGGGGGGTCGAGTCGAGCTCATTCACATGCAGAAAAGTTCAAGAGTCGGACCGATGGGCACGCTCAGAACATTGCATGTCAAACAGGGTCGATTTGTTCTCATTCACAAGCTGAGGAGGGACCAATGCAATAGAGCACCGGATAAGATCATGAGGGTTACACTATGGAGAAAAACTAATTTACCAAAGGCAGAGAAAGGGCGCATTTTCCTTAAACACTTAAGAGTTTTGGAGGAGGCGCAAAGGGAAGAATGGATGGTCGGGATCAAAGCGCAGAACTAGATCGAGGAGATAGATGACGGAGATTAAATCACAAACTACAAATCGCAAGTTTCAAAGGATATGCACGGGAGGTAAGGGATAAAGTCGCCGAAGTGCGACGCACTATGCGAGGTGGGGTAAGTGATAAGGTCATTGAAGTGTGATGTGTGATGCCAAGTGTGACCTGATCGCATAGCGCACATTGCAAGTTTTAAAAGATAAACACTAAGGAAAAGTTAAAGATGGCGAAATGCGAAGTGCGATGTTGGCACAGACGTGATGTGGTTCCAAGATGAAATCTAAAGGATTTCAAGTCTGGGCTTATGTGGTTATGCGCCATTTTATGAAGAAATAGGCAGAATGCGACATAAAAACTCGGGTAAGTGACTCGACGCAGATCAAAGGAGAAGAGGCAAAGTCGGGTAGCAGGTGATATGATTGACAACATTTGAAGCACAGGGGCATAAGCAGAGTCGGGTAGAAGAGCCTATAGCAGCCCTATTGGGAGCATGACAACTGGGTCAAGTTGGGCACTAAGGCGTCATTACAGAGTTGTGTAGCCGCTGCATCATAACAAGAAAGGACACCTCGACACTTCAGGAGGACGCATCAACAACATTAGATTCAGCAAAATGAACAATATTTCTAGTTTTAATTTGTTTTCTCAAGTATTATTGCAGAAGTAATCTTAATAGTTTAGGTAGTCAAATATTTTCAAGAAGTTCAGGAGTTATGAACCACTGTAATGTATTTAAGTAGATAAAAATAGAGAAAAAGGGTTCCAAGTTTTGGACCTTTGGAGGATTGTTAATTTGGTACTAAATTTTATGAGAAATAAATGAAAGAAGATCAAGTTTACTGCAATTGTTGATGTTGATATGTATTTCCAGTTTCACTCTGTGTTTATTCCTCTTTGAATGATGTGAATTAATGTAGCAGTCGGTCTCTTAATTACATCTGTGAGTAAGAGTAAAACAACCTTAATTTGCGCTCCTTCACCTCATCTCTTCTTTCTTCACAAAATCTTGATGAAACTTTAAAGTAATAGATTCTATGTTTGCATCATATTATTTTGAGTCTCCTCTCTCTCCATGAATTCCCTCTGAAACTTAAAAGTGATAGATTCTGTTTCTCAGCATATCACTTCAAGTTTTCTTTACAAATTCTTCTTTTCATTTCATTCATATATCAGTAGTTTATGGCATTATGAAGGCTTTCACTATATCAGATTATTAAGTGTATTAAATAATTAGATTCCAAAGGTGTTAAGCAGAGGCCATTTGATATTATAGTTGTGACATACATTTACAAATGTCTTGAGCACTGATTCCTTACCATAGCAAAGGGATTGTTTTTTGAGATACAACAAATTCCAAGTATAATAAAAATGTATTCAATTACAAATAGTTTACAATTTCAAGAAGAGAACATTTAAGGTAAGTGAACAATTTATTCAAAATGAAAATTCAAGTATTTCATTTATGGTTGAATCATTGTAACACATAAATCAATACAAGTCCTCAATAATTTTGTTGTGCTTATATTGAAATCAATGCACACTCTTAATCTAATTACTTTGAAATTAGTATACATCATATGTCTAGTTACATCAAATCATAGATTAACATGTACACTGAAATCAATGCATCTAGTGCAAGTAATAAAATAGTAATAGAAATCAATATCTACACTGAAATCAATGCATCTGGTGCAATCAATCAAATAGCATTAGGAATCAACATCTACACTAAAATCAATGCATCTAGTGAAAACAATCTAAATAGGATTATAAATCAACATCTACATTGAAATCAATGCATCGAGTGCAAACAATAAAATATGATTAGAAATTAACATCTACATTGAAATCAATGCATCCAATGGAATGTGTCAAATAGGATTAGAAGTCAACATTTACACTAAGATCAATGTATATGTTTTCTTTCTAGTCCTTGATGATGGGCGGAGAGTCCACCCTAAACATCGAACGGGGTACACATCTACACATCTACTTTTTTCCAAAAGGTTTTTGAGAATTATCAATACATATATTTTAGTGAAAAACCAAAATATTTGTGGCTTTCTACATCCAATATCTTCACCTTTTGTAAAAGTCTCTCTCTCTCCCTCCCACTTGCCACTCCCCCCTCTCTCTCTCCAAGTTTCTTTATATATGTCTTTCTTCTCTGGACCTCCCTCTCTCTCCCTCCATCTCTCCTTCTCTCTCTTAAGTCTCTCTCCCTTTATCTCCCACCTCCCTCTGTCCCCTTGTCCCCACCTCTCTCTCTCTCTCCACCCTCTAACTTTGTCAGTGTCTCCCTCCCTCTCTCCTTCTCTCTTCCCCCTTCTAACTTTTTGTTTGGTTTATTTTTAAATTACATCCTATATAAATAAGGGTAGTTATATAAATTAAATAGGTGGTAAATGTTTATATTTAATGGCCTATCCTAATTTAATACAATTTCAAGAAAGATTGTGGTTTTTTTGTTGTTTAACATATATTTTTGAATGCATAAATAGATTTAAAAATATCTACTGAAATTTTAGTTACAATTAACCACACAAAATGATGTCAATAAACATAAAAAAAATTATATGGTAAATTTTGTATTATCAAAATTAATTTTTTTTAATATATTTCTACTTGTTTAAAATGCATCTTTGGATGGATAAATTAATTCAATACCCTAAAAAACATTGTATAAATTTTTTTGTAACGTCCAATATATCACCCAGATAGCGCAGTTCATTTTTGTAAGGTTGGCAAGACTACATCTTCATCATCATCTCCAACATATCACCTCGATGGGGCGGTTCATTTTTGTAAGCTTGGTAGGACTACATCTTCATCATGTTCAATATGTCACCCAGAGGGTTGAGAATTGAACTGGTGACTTCACATCTAGGGGTGCCTTAACAAAGCACCCAATCACACTCTATCCAAGAACCCCCAAACCTCAAATTTTGTATATTAAATTAAATCTATGATTCTAAAAAATATCTATTGGATTTTAGGAAAAATTGAATAGAAAAAGTATGAGGAAAAGGGTCATTTAGTCTATTAATTAGACTACTCTTCTACAAAATTAAACATGTAACAAGATCCTTAATTTGGAAAGTCTTAACATGTAAATAGGCTTTGTTACAAGACCATGACTTATCTTCCTAAATAACTCATTTCACAATCAAATTATATATATACATATATATATATATATATATATATATATATATATATATATATATATATATATATATATATATATATATATATATATATATATATATATATAATTTAATTTTTTATTTTTTATTTTGGAATTAAGGCTTGCAAAATATTAATTTAATTATCAATAATATTAGATGGATGATAGGCATTTAACATTTATAGAATATTAATGAAATATTTCTAAGAATGATGATGGATAGAGGATTGAGATTTATTTGAAAGTGATTTATGCTCTTTTTGTTTTTCAATTCAATTTAAAGAAAAATTCATTTATGAATAAAAAGTTAAAGATTCATTTCATTTTTATTTTTTTTTTACTTTTTAATTTTACTAAAAATTATGATGATGATTAAAATCTACTAATACCAATGAAACATACCTGACTTTAAGAAAATAAAAAATTAATTGAAACCCTTTAATATTTTATTTCTATAATCTAAAAGAAAAAAAAAAATATCATTAGAACATTATAGTTTTGTTAACCTAACAAAACTTAATATCATGTGAATAAGTATTTAATTTTATTTTTTGAACTTACTTATTATTAATTTGTTAACTTTTTAATATGGAATAAAGTTAAAATTTCATTTTAATGGTTCATACTTTATTATTAATCAAAAGATGTAAATCTTATCATTAATTTAACAATCCACTAATAATAAGTTTTCCACTTTTAGAAAAAATCATCTCATTTAAATATTAAATAAAAAAAATCAAAAATTATATTGTACCAAACACTCTTTATGTATCTTCACGGATTCTCCAATGTAAAACACGTTTTTCCACAGCCAGACACGAGGAAAGAAATTATGTAATTGTTTTACTGCTATAATTGCATACTCATTTAGTCGTCATTTAATTTATTAAATAATGATAATCTGTAAATCAGGTCACCCAATAATTTTTTAAATATATTTTTGTATTTTATTATTTCTTTTATATAAAAGAAAAATAATTTTAAGCATTTGCAATAGTGGGACCCGAAATCTCTATGAAAAGTGAAATAGATACCAGGTTGCTTTGGCCCAATCTATGATTTTTAAGAAAGAGCTTTTGATTCATTAAAGAGTGAATGATCATGTAACACATATAGTAGTATATCTTACACTTTACTAGAATCAATGTTAACATTCAATTTTGTGATTGATTTTAAGAAACGAAAGATGTTGGGTTGGAGATGATTTGGATATTTTTATTTTAAATATATATATATTTTTTTGATGATTAAGAAAATATATATATATTTTTTAATTAATTAGATTTTTTTTTTACATTTAATTGTGTTAATTAAGTTATTCATTTATGACTATTTTTTGAGAGATAGTCTTAATTTACTAATTTTTCATGATTTTTGAATAGTTCACTGAACCTTCATTGCATCGGGTGATGCTCACGTAACTAAAAAATGAAAAACCTTAATAAGTATTGTGTCTCATAAACCATTGATATCTAATATAATGCATTATTTTTTTATTTCATTTTTTCTACCATGTCCATTTGCTATTACTATATTGAGAAGTGTCTTGAGATTTTTACCAACTTCTTATAATATAGGCTTTTTCTCTTACCAATCTTGCTATCAATGCTAGTTAAATAGGAGAGGGAAATACAAATTTATTCTTCTGTTCATTGGAGTGCAAGAAATTCTGTGATATTTGAAGATAGTCCTTTGAATTTTTCAGAGTTTGTTTCAATATACAAGTTTGGTGGGAGGCTGGAGTAAGGGTAAGCAAAGCTGACAGAACTTGAGGAGGAATTTCTTGTAAGTGAAGTATCTTGCTGGTTTTTTGGATGATACCTCACAATTTGGAAGATGTGGACTTGGGATTGTGTCGATGATCAGTTCACATGTTCAGTCTTAGTTCTTCTAGTTTGGCTTGGAGGGGCGAGGACACAAATACTAAAGCATAGACCCTTGTCCCTTGGGAACATCATCTGGATGGGACTCCTGTCAATGGAGACTCCGGGGCAATTATTGATGGGGTTATAGGAAATTCAATTTTTTCACCCCCCTAGCTCGTATTGGGATGTTAAAACAATTAGTTTCAGTTTCAGGTACTCCTTTCAGCATGGGTATACGGAGTTAAACATCGTAGCAGATAGGTTGTCAAAGAAAAGACAGATTGGTGGGCGAGATCGCTCTTTGTTGACCACTCTCTGTGTGGGCAGATACATCTTCTTCTGATTACACATTTTTGTTTTTGTTTTTAATCTGAACGGGCTCATACTTTCTCTGCAATATGGATATATCCGAGTTTTTAATCCGTCTTGTACAATGTCTTTATAATTTGGATGAATATACGGGCCGATGTGTGGAACATTATGATATTTGATTTTATGAGACTAGTATTTTGTTTTTGCATATGATGGACATAATCGGCGATATATGTAATCGATTTTATTTTTCTAATTTAAATTTTAGTGTTTTTTTCTTTAAAAATGAAAATGAGTGGAAATCTCATTTAAAAAAATACAGTCCAATATGACTCTGATGTGTAAGTATGTCTAAAATCAAAACAAAAAAACTAATACAAATTTTAAAAGTAAAATCTAAATAATATTGGCTTAAACAATAATTTACATAACCATATAAATAAACAATAAAAAACCATTAAAAATAAATTTTGACAATACAAATTTAAAATATGAAGAAGTTTGGTAACACTCAAAAAAAAAAATAGTTAATAAATAGAAATATGAATAAACCAGAGGTATTGTAAATAAATAAAACCTCTTTTTATACTTACCCAGAAAGCATGGTAAATAAATAAAACCTCTTTTTATACTTACCCACTAAATATGGTAAATAAATAAAAATATAAATAAACTAAATGTATGGTAAATAAATAAAATCTCCTTTTATATTTACTCCATATACCTCTTTATATTTACAAGCCTGTGGGCCAAATAACATGAGACAAATTATTATTAATACCACAAGACAAATACCATGGGCCAAATAGCATATTTATAAAAGAGGCATGGTAAATAAATTAATATAAAAGAGGTATAAAGAGGTAAGGTAAATAAATAAAAATATATTTCATAGGATTAGAAATCAAAATATAATTATATACCAACTCTAGTGGTCAAATACCATCCACCAAATTATTATTAATACCATGCAAAAAAAGCATTATGAACCCTACTATTAATATTAAAATATTATTATTATTATTATTATTATTATTATTAAATCTAAAATTCATATTAATATTATTAAATTTAATAACTTTTTATTAATAAAATATTAAATTAATTATATATATATATATATATATATATTAACTCTAGATATATATGGGAGAGAATAACGAAGACATATGATAGATGTGGAGAAATAGCGGGAGTGACAAGGGAAAGATGGAGATAAACGGAAGGAGAGGGGAGAGGAGGAATGAAAAGTGTGTGTGTGAGAGAGAGAGAGGAGTGAGAGAGGTAGAGAAGGGTAAGAGAGGGAGAGGAAGACAAAGATTGAGGTGGGAGAGAGAAGGAGAGAGGATTAGAGAGAGAGAGAGAGACAAGGGAGGAGGGGGAGGGAGAGGGCGGTAGGAGAGAAAGGGAGAGAGAGGAGGAGGAGAGAGGGAGGGAGGGATAGAGAGATGGAGTTGGAGGGGGAGAGAGGGAGGGAAAAATAAAGACAGAGAGAGTGAGAAGTGGAGAGAGAGGGAGTGATAAGGGATATATGCAGAGAGAGTATGTGTATGTTTAGGGGTGAGAGAAAGAGACATAGAAATGATTGAGACAAGGGGAGAGAGAAGGAGAAAGGGAGGGATATAGTAACATAGTTGGGGGGAGAGAGATATATATAGAGAGAGAGAGAGAGTGATGGGGGAAGAGAGAGGATTGGAGGGAAGATAGAGAGAGAGGGGGGATTGAATGGAAAAGAGAGAGAGAGAGAGAGAGAGAATGGGGGGAAGGGGGTACGGCAAATAGAGGGAGAGAGAGGAAGGACGAAAGAGAGGACTTGAGAGAGAGGATGAGAGTGATGGGGGAAGAGAAATGATTGTATGGGGGGGAGGGGGGAGAGAGAGAGATGGGGGAAGAGAGAGGGAGGTAGGAGAGAAATTTAGAGAGAGGAAGGAAAAGAGAGGGGACTTGAAAGAGAGGATGAGAGAGGGAGGGATATAGGAGGAGATATGGAGTTAGTATGGGAGAGAGGGAGGGATAGAGAGATGGAGCTAGATGGGGAGAGAGGGAGGTAAGAATAAAGACATAGAGAGTGAGTAGTGGAGAGAGAGGGGGAGCAAGGGAGAGATGGAAAGAGAGTGTGTATGTTTGGGGGTGAGATAAAGAGACAAGCAAGGAGAGATGGAGAGAAGGGGGGGGAGAAGGAGAGAGAGAGGCATATAGTAACAGAGTTGGAAGGTGAAGATAGAGAGAGAGAGGTGGGAGAGAAAGGAAGAGAGAGAGTGAAGAGAGGTCGGGAAAAGAGATGGAGATGGAGGGGAGAGAGAGTGAGGTAAGAATAAATACATCGAGAGTGAAAGGTGGAGAGAGTGAGAGAGGAAGTGATAAGGAAGATGGAGAGAGAGGGAGAGAGGATAGCAGGAGGGAAGAGAGATAGAAGCGGGGGAGAGGGAGGGAAGAGGAAGAGAGAGGGAAGGGGAATAGAGAGAGAGGGGGGGAGAGGAGGAGGGAGTGATAGATAGATAGATTAGAGAAAGAGAGTGTATGTTTTGGGGTTTATATAGATAGACAGAGGGAGATAGAGATATAGATGGAAGGTGAAGAGAAAGAAGAGATAGATGGAGACAATGAGGGAGGGACAAAGAGATTAATAGTTATAGAGTGAGAGAGCGTGTGTTTTTGGCGAGGTGAGATAAAGAAGGAGAGATGGCGGGGTGAGATAAAGAGATAAAGAAGGAGAGATGGAGGGAGAGATAGATACAGATGGAGGGGGGATAAAAGGAAGAAAAATTCTTGCGCTAAATGAATTAATTTCAATGTAAATGGTGATTTCTAATCCTATTTGATTTCTTGCACTACATGCATTGATTTCAGTGTAAATGGTGATTTCTAATCCTATTTGATTGCTTGCACTAGATGCATTGATTTTAGTGTAGATGTTGATTCCTAATGATATTTGATTATTTGCACTAATGAATTGATTTCAATGTAGATGATTTATAATCCTATCTGATTTCTTGCACTAAATGCATTGATTTCAGTGTAGATGGTGATTTCTAATCCTATTTGATTTCTTGCACTAGATGCATTAATTTCAATGTAGATGTTGATTTATAACTATATTTGATTGCTTGCACTAGATGCATTGATTTTAGTGTAGATGTTGATTCCTAATGATATTTGATTATTTGCACTAATGAACTGATTTCAATGTAGATTATTTATAATCCTATTTGATTACTTGCACTAAATGCATTGATTTCAATGTAGATGGTGATTTGTAATCCTATTTGATTTCTTGCATTAGATGCATTAATTTCAATGTAGATGTTGATTTATAACTATATGTGATTTCTTGCACTAGATGCATTGATTTCAATGTAGATTATTTCTAATCTTATTTGATTGATTGCACCAGATGCATTGATTTCAATGTAGATAGTGATTTCTAATCTATTTGATTGTTTGCACTAGATGCATTAATTTCAGTGTAGATGTTGGTTTCTAATCTTATTTTCTTAATTGCACTAGATGCATTAATTTCAGTGTAGATGTTGATTTCTAATCCTATTTGATTATTTTCATTGGCTTCATTGATTTCGGTGTATATGTTATTTTCTAATCTTATTTGATTTTGTGCATTAGATGCATTGACTTCAATGTATAGGTTGATTTCTGATTTGATGTAATTGGATGTATGATGGTACATTAGTTTTAAAGTCATTGGACTAATATTGTGCATTGATTTCAGTGTAATCATAAAAAATTATTGACAATGTACATTGATTTTGTGTTATAGTAATGAAACCTATTAATATTGGAGAGCAAGAGAGACAAGGTATAATGGTTTAAGATTCCAAGTGTCATTTTCATATAATCAATATTAAATACTACAAAATTAACAAGGGTGACAATAAGAATAGTAGAAAAAAATAGTTTGAGATTGATGACAATGAAGACTATTTGTAATTGACTACATTGTTATTATTCACATTTTCTATCATTCAATATTATTACATTGTCACTTTGCATTCAAAATTTTTATTTCATCATTTTTCATCAATAAAGTTATTTTACAATATTTATCATCAAAACAAACTCACAAAGCACCCATAGGGCTTCTTGCACTCAAAGACATTTGATCCCTCTCGAAGCTTGATAGTTCCAGAGTTAAAATGGATCTAGGCTGGTAATAATATTAGACATCAAATTTGGATAATAAATATGATCAGGTAAATAAATGTGATGCGAAGTTCAATACCATAAGATTAGAAGAGAAATCTATTTGAATTTATGAGAGCAGAGATACACACAAAATAATAGATTGTATTACTGCACCCAAATCAATAGAGATTACATATGTATATATAGTTGAACTTAGATCCAACTAATTCTAATCTTAGAGAGATAAGTTGAGAGAATCTCTCAACTTCCTCAACAAACCCAAACCAAACTAAATAATCATAATCCTAACAAATCTTAATACCCTCCCTTAATGCTTACTTTACAAAACATATAATACTTAATCACAATACTTTGAACTTTTGTCTCTTTGTCTGATCTGGTCTTCATCAGCAACTCTACCAACTCTGCAGTCTTCTGGACTCCGCTCTTTCTTTCTCCACATATTCGAGCCTACCTTCCAACTCATTTAAAGTATACCTACTTCTGACCAAAAATGCTGAATTTGTAAGATTAAAAATTCTTGACACCCCCGAAGAAGGGTCTCGACACTAAACTACCCTATTGAAATATTTCCATCTGTGAAATAACCCCGAAGAATAAATTTCGACAGTCGTATAGGAAAATATTCTAGGTACAGAGTATGATTAGTGATCAATCCTAGAAAGTGACCTTTACACATTTACAAAGTCACAAGGTAAAGGTAACTTGTAATTGTCGATCTTGAAGCACCGAAGTACAACAAGAGTCTACAACATATAACAGATTCTCACAATCAGATTAGTGATATGTTCTCTCGGCACCGAAGAATTTCGAGAACCACTAATTTAGATTATGACAATGTTCTTTGATTGGTTCTGCAATATAAAAATTTTACAATCACAATATAGACACATTAATTAATATAGCTGCCCTTTGCTCACGCAGTGCACCTCATCCAGAAACAAATTTCACATAATATATATCTAAGAAATGCACAAGCAACTTCAATTTCTCCGTTAGTATAGCACATTCTTCCCGACGATTTGATTCTCCAGCGATCACAGCCTCTGTCTTTTGCAAATGAATTTGCAGCTACTTTAATTACTTGTTAAACATAAGCACTCACTAGAGTAGTACAATGGAGAGGCCGGTGTAATAAGGTTTCTCTCCGATGAAGTATCCCAGTGGAAAGTAATTTTAGGAAAGTAATTGTAGGTTATGAAAATCTAATCGTTGTGGCAAACAACCTTCGCACATCCAATTTTTCTTGTATTTTTCCACACGATCTGCGTGTAGTGGTTGCATATCTCATCTCCGATGCATGAATTATTTCCAGTATCGTAGTAATTCTTCTCACTAAGCCACGCAACAGCTGCATCATAGGACTTCCAATTCTTGCCACTTCCCCAGAATAATTTCTCCCCATACGGACCTAACGAATGCCTCAAGGCACAATCACCACATCTCTGGTCTACGTACCACTGAGCATACGCAGCAACCATCTCGTCCCGTACGAGAGGGGGTTCTCCAACATGAGCCCTTGCTTGGTTCTGAGGCACCAACATCACCGATGGCTTAAAGAAAGCGGCCAAAATCTTAGAAGATCGGCGGGAACAGATCCCAGTGGCTTCCACCATGCTGCTCTCGGACGGGTTAGACAAGTACCACCACGAGCTCGTCAGATTTCCAGCTAGGAGAAGACAGTGAAGAAAGACACCAGGAGGGATCACGTATTCTGAATCCACAAAAACGATAATCCACGATGCTCATATCTGAGCATACATGCCAACGAATGCAGAAATTCGCTCCCTTTAACTTGTGCAACCACCAGGAAGCCTCTCTAGGTGTTGACCCAGTCTTCGACAAGCACAACAAGCCAGCCATGTCGATCCACACTTGAAAACAAAGCTTCTGCTAAAGCTGAGCAATCATTTTTCAAGAGCCCCGATTCCACCATGTTTCAGCTGCGACAAACACACTTCCACAATCTTCATGACTCACCACATACATTGCTATATTAATTATCCGGGCTATTAATTATCTGGGCTATATCAGGTTAGCGGGAGGAGAAAAATCGTCAGAGCAATAGTCAGTTGATCACGTTGAAGCGCTTTCTTCGAAATCTCCAACACCTTGTGAAAGCTTCTTTCCTCTTCACTACTCACACAATAATTAAAAAACATAAATACAACTGGCAAACATTGTTGGAATTAAACAAGATTATGACCTTAGTGAAAAGAGACACCTTCACTAAGTGGGCACACAGGCTATTTTTGGCGCAAGTCTATTTTTAGACTATGCCTATTTTTAGACATGGTGATCATATTTCAGAAGTTGCAGCATTCTATTTGTGGATGGTTGATCAAGTTGGAAAAATAAATGAAATTCTATTTTTAGAATATTGGGCGAAGTCTATTTATAGATTGTTGATCTAAAAATAGATGCATGTCGATTATTATTAGCTCTTCATAATAATCAGAGACTAACAACAACTTATTCTCTTGGAGCACTTTGTTTCGGTGCACAGATGTGGCACATCAGTGGACTGAGGGAATTACGCAATTCCCAAGGGTTTACTGGAGCTAATGCATGAAGGACTCAATTAGAACTCAAGTGGCAGTGTTATGACACAGTTGGAAGGAGTAGTTATAGAGTTGTATTTAGTTTAACTCAGTTAGACTCAGTTGAGCTAGTTGTATCTATTCTAACTGATTGATACACTAGTGAGAGTGGAGTGAATTAATTAGTTAATTAATTCACAAATAATAACTCATTAATCAACTGAACAATACAACAGTTAACTACAGTGCATGGCAGTTTCAGTGGAGACCTAGTGGAGAGATAGGAGAAAGGGCAAGATAGACTATCTATTGTGACTATAGTGATGCATTGATTGCATCACACACACATTGGAGTTGCCAATGAGGATTGCGCAGTCAAGGCAAGGGTAATTCGAATTCATTCCGAGCTATTCTTCAGTAGGGATTGCGCAGTGGAGGCAGGCTAGCAAGAGGTAAAGATCAGTGCATGGATTTGCAAGATTGTTCCTAATTAGTGTATGACGATTGTACTGTATTGAGAGCTTGATAAGCTTTGTATGAGGATTGTCATATGATTCCATGATACATAATATATAGTTGGGGTTTTCAACTTCATGCTTTCCTGGTTAAAAACAACTGTGTTATGTGTGATTATTTTTATTTATGCTTTACATGTGTGTGCAATTAATTTTCCGCAAAAGATTAACAAGTGGAATGATTCAGTATCTTGCATAAAGTTAAATAGTGTGAGATCAGGTTGATCTAGGACATATGCATGCTTAGTGCATATAATTTCTACAAACATACCTACACTATGTTACTCTCCTACAACATACTTAATCTCATATCTCTCACATTTTCTTGGGTACTCGCGTGACAGATTAAGCCCAACCAAGCTTTGATACCATATTTGAATATATGAGAGCAAAGATACACACAAAATAATAGATTGTATTACTGCACTCAAATCAATAGAGATTACATACGTATATATAGTTAAACTCAAATCCAACTAATTCTAATTTTAGAGAGAGAAGTTGAGAAAATCTTTCAACTTTCTCAACAAACCCAAACCAAACTAAGTAAACATAATACTAACAAATCTTTATAAAATCTACTTTTATCTTTGGAAGAATCTATTAATATATATGAAAAAACAATTTTCAATGTTGGTTCTATTGAGTAGTTTTATATTATATATATAAATTTGAATTTAATGTAATTATGTAATTATATTAATGTTTTATATTATATATATCAACATCAAAACGCGTTGAAAGAAATTATGTAACTGTTTTAATGCTATAATTGGCATATTCATTTAGTCGTAATTTAATTGATTTTTGATCACATTTATCAAAAAGTGAAACAGTCAAACCCGCGTAGAAAGGCCGGCGGCAGAATCTTCAACGTCAGAGACCGGAGATAAAGAAATGAAAGGAAGAGATAAAGGGTGTAGTGTATCTGTCATTCAATCCCCATTATACGTTTCCTTGAGGTCTTGTTCAGAGTTTGCCTTTGTGTTGCTGAAACGTTGCATCAATTACATGGAGGATAAGTGGCTCTCAGGGATTAAAAAAGTCTAGTGAAAAAAATTATATTATTTTTTTAATACTGATAATTAATTTAAGTACCACCAAAATTAGGTGAATTATCCAAATTTTAACAAATATAATTAAGATTCTCTAAAATTTCTACTAAAATTTTTATTATTTTCTGAACTAAATTTTAACCATTATAACTAAAATTTTCTAAATTTTCACTAAATTTTAACCACTATAACTAAAATTTTCTAAATTTTCTCCGATATTTATATAGTCATGTAAATTTTTAATTATTTAACATAAATTTATATATTTTCTTAAAATAATTTAATTTCTAAAATTTAAATAATATATATAAATTTTTAAAATAATTTAATTTCTAAAATTTAATATAATTTGTATTTTTTATATTAAATACACAATAAAGTATAAATCAGGTCCCTCAATAACTTTTTATAATATGTTTTTATATTTTATTGTTTCTTTCCATACAAAAGATAAGTAATTTTAAGCATTTGCAAGAACTGGACCTGAAATCTCCATGAAGAGTGAAATAGATACCAGGTTGCTTTGTGCCCAATCTATGCACGACGGCTTTTTAGTAAAGAGTTTTTATTCATTAGAGAGTCAATGATAATGTAACCAACCAAGAGTAGTATATGTTACATTCAAGTAGAATAAGTTAATGTTAACAGATTTTAAAAAGGAAAGATTATCGATTGCAAAATGATTTGGATGGAAATTTCTATTTCAAATATTGTTGTGATGACGATGAAAATATTTTCAAATATTTTTTATATTTCAAATTTTTTTATATAATATTTTGGGTTTTCTATATTCACCAGCATTCTACAATTTGGGTTTTCTCGTCCCTTGAATCTTGTTATCAATGGTGGTTCAATAGGCCAAGGAAGTACAGATATATTCCTTTGTTTATCATTTGGGAAATTTGGTTTGAAAAGAACTGTATGACATTTGAAAATAGTCTTTGAATATTACTTAAATTTATTCTAATATGTAGGTTTGGTTTGAGGGTAAGGTGCCAATAAAAAATGCTAACATGATGTCTAGGTAGAGAGGAATTTTTTACACGGTGGATTTTTTATTATTATGGTGTCTCACAGTTGGAAAGATGTGAATCTGTGCCTATGTTGATGATCATTTCATATGTTCAATTTCAGTTCTTTAGGTTTGGCAGGGAGGAAACGAATACTAAAACATAGAACCTTCTTTTTTGGGGACTATTATATATGGTCAAGAAATATCATCTCGATTGTATTTCTCTGTATAGACTCTAAGACTATTATTGATGAGGTTAGAAGGCAAACAATTTTTGAGTCTCCAAACTTGGTCAATTAGCTAATTGATATTGAGATGTTTAAACAATAATTATTAAAGAATTTATTTTCAACATCCTGACAGATGGGTTATCAAAGAAAAGATTAATGTGATTCTATATTCTTTTAACTATAATTTTAAATTTGATCATAATTACCAAAAATTCATGGATTTCTTTCAGTACAATCATTAATTCAGAAAATTCAAACTTGTTACCATGCTAATTTTTTTTTCAAAAATTTTCACCTGTTTTTTCAAAGCTTTTAGTGTGCTTCCTACCATAAACATATATATAGTACAAGAGCTTAAAAGAATCTCAACGACATCGGAAGTAGTCTGGAAAACGATGAAGTATGCAATAATAAATAATAGAGTCTATTTAATCTGCAAGTATAATACATACAAATATGTATTAGGTTTTTAAATACATAAATATATTTCATATTCTATGATTTTTAGATAAGGTTTAAATATATGTTATAAATTTAGAAAATAGTGTGATATGTATATAAATTGAAAAGTATTGATTTACTTTTTTTTTTTATTAAAAAAAATAAGATTATTTTAATGATTCAAAAACTTATTCTTCAATTGTTGAATAGGAATAATCTTAGCATCTATTATTTATTTGAGAGAGGTAAATTTTTAATTCCAACTCTGCTTGGTTGATGTACTGGAAGAATACCTACTCAGCTATGGTCCAAATAGGTTATTGAATTTACTCTTCTAACTCTGTATTACCTGCTCAGCTATGGTGGAAATACGTTATTGAATTTACCCTTCTAATCCAACTTTACTTAGTTGATATGCATTGGAAGAATACAAGTTTAATGGCCCTGGGCAGAATGCAGGGAAGCGAAAAACAAGTTTAGAAGTGGGAAACTTGAAAAATTGAAATAATGTAGAGAAAGGGCAAGCTAATGCAGGATGGATTACATTTTATAAAGTTTGATTTAAAAATTAGCAAATTTATAATTCTTAATGGAAAAAAAATGAAAAAAACTATAATTTTTATAGAAAAAAAATTAAAAAACAGTAATTTTTATATTAAAAAAATTTATAAAATGAGAAATGGAAATTCAAAAAAATATAATTCCTACCTTAAGAAAAATTATAAAATAAAAAATTGGTTGCAAATCATTTGCAAATAAGTAATTCTTATATAAAAAAATTAAAAAAATAACTCTTATTTTGAAAATTTTTAAACTTTTATAATTTTTATATTTTCATTAAAGTTTTTAATATAATGGTTGTTCATTTAAATTTATAAAAAATATAAAAATAAAATTAATATATTTAAGCATGTGTAAGATCTAGAGTGTCCAATTTTTTCCATATTAAATGGAATTCAAATTCAAATTGGGTAATTATGAATTTGATAGTGCCCTGCAGGACAAGGAAGAGATCAGTCTTTGTTGACCACTATTTTTTTTTGAAACTGAAGGAGTTCATAGTTTCTGTGCAATATGGATAAACATAGAGGCGGATGTGTGGACAATTATGACATTTAATGTTACACTCATATAATTTATTTTTTTACTTTTACCTTAATGGTAAATGTTTATTTATCAATATGTTTTACAGTAAGACTAACACAATAGTTATATTAGTCTTAATACATAAACTATATAATAACAAAACTTATAGGTGGTTCTAAACCTTATTTACATAAGATTACAATTAATCACCACCAAAATTTCTATTGCTATGGAATAATTGATTGACATAAATTTAAAACATGAAGGAACTTGTACTATACCTTAGGCGCAATTATGGTTTATGCACTATGGATATTATTCTCTTTATTACTTTAATACCAAGACCATTCAAGCTTTATAAAACTTCAACAATGCCACATCAGCTTATATTGTAATTCTTATCTTGGCCTCGGAAAATATTTGTCATGATATAAGGCTTTTCGGTTGAAGGTTCATGGTATTATTCGTCTATCTTTCATTTACATAATATTATATGGTTTACAATTTCGCTTAATGTTATATACCGTATCCCGTTTACCTCGAGGACTTAGTTGTCACGATCTGACAATAAACACAGATGTACTGGAAATTAAACGCTTTAAACAGGTGTAAGGTTTACCATGATTCTCTGTGATTTTCTTCGGTCCTTCTCTGGATTTGCACCGTTCATCATTTAGAAGATCTACGGTTCAAAAATTAGGTGGGAATAGACTTGATATCCCCGCCAACCCTAAGGGTTTTCGCCTTTTGACATTATCCTTTGACACAGTTTCATGTCGATTTGCCTTCTCTGCCTCTGGAGGGTGTGCTTCCTCTACTAGACTCGAACTCTGGCTCCGTAGAACCATGAATCCCGTCTTCAGTCGAGAATGCTCTAGTGGCGGAAAACTCAAGCTTTGTACCATGGCTAACATGGAACACATATGATTTTCCCGTGGAGTTCAACCTCTAGTTTAGGAAAAGCTCACCGGTTCTACTTCTTCTCTTCACTCTCCGCTCAAGTAATCTTAATACGCTCATATGCATCTACAGTTTACCTCGTTGCTTTCAAATTGTAGAGTACTCTCTTCTTAACGATTTTCTATTTTTATTCTTTCAAATTGCCTAAGAAGTTGCCTGTCATATTTTTATATTTATACTCTTTTCATAATTTGTACAGTTAAAGGCTTAACTTTGCCAGAGACCTTGAGGGTTCGAACCAATCCCTCTCTCATACTCATATTTTGTAATTTTCTGTATTTTGTTTATGAAAGTTTTCTGTAAGCCTCATATTTTTCTAAGGTTTGATCTTATATAGCTTGTGGTTTGGTTTATCATCCACTGTGTAAACATTGGTTAAAATAGTAATATTTCTTTGGACTGTATAAATGTTTTTCTTAAATCATAGCGAATATTTTTCACTATTTATGGAAATGAAATGTCGTCAGTTTATAAGGCTTGTACATATTCCAGTTCCCTGTACATTTACATTCCTTGTTTACTCGAATGATAGTAATAATATGAATATATGTGCTTGGCAAACCTGCATTAACTCTGTTTTTCTGGAAAAATATAACTTCTCTGTCTTTCCAATAATTTTCTTTTCAATCTACAGATTTAGTTTTCTTTTCATACGATACACACATATATTCATCGATTTCGCTTTAATTTATAGATATTTTTGGGTGACCGGACCACCATACTACTTACTGTCCGAGTATAACTGAGATTGAGAGACAATGAGTCTTGGGTTAGGGTTTTACTCGTTACCCTAGACCAACAGTCTTCTCTATAGGAATTTTTGTCAATGAAAACTCCTGCTAAATGATTTAAATATATATACTTTCTTCTATTCCGTAGGTCATTTCATTAACTGGAATCTTTATTTGCTATATATTAAGTTCACTGTAAATTTATCTAAGCTTACAACTTAAGCCTTGTTTTTTTACAGTTTGCTATTTCTGACAGCCACCGCTGTATAAATTCTAATCTACATTTCTTTTACATTATTATTTACATAATAAAAGAACTACTGAAATTTAATACAAAGTCAGTTCCGCACATAACTTATAGCATTTATACAAGTCTGGGATATGCATAATGGGTTATTAATACTACAAAGATTAATATTATTCTTTCCCAATTCTATTTATTATATAAATTCGTTGTATCTTTCACGGATAAAGAAACAATCTTGTGCAAACCTAGATTAGAGTCATTACAGTACTTAATTTCACTGAGCATACACATTTACTTATCTAATAATTATGATTTGGCATTGATTGTAAGAGGTAAAAGATCATTCTGAGGGAGACCATGGGATAGGAATAGAGGCTGTTTTCAAGCAAAGCAAAAAGGTTTGACACATCCTGATTCTTATGTTAAGAGAAATATTGAATGTGATTATTGTGGAAAACCTAGATGATCCAGGTGGATATTGGCAGCCTCCCACCTATTCCATTTGGACTCGTAGCATCAATTCTTTCAGTTTTTCAACTTCAGCACAACTTACTATTTTTAGCAGGTTTTCGGGTCCTGCACTCCCGGAGCCGTTTTGGGGCATTAATAATCCAGGTGGATATTGGTGGCCACCCACTGAGTCCATTTGAACCCCCACCATCAGTTATTTCAATTTGTAAGTTTCAACACAACTTACTATTTTTAGCAGTTTTTTGGGTCCTGAACTTCCGAAGCCATTTTGAGGCCCTAAACGACGTTTTTTGGGAAAACGGGGAGCAACATGGGTCATGAACCATGTTGCTCACTCAAAAGTTGTAGTCCTCAGATAGATATTTCTAACGAGCTATTGAGAGTGTCAAACGGAGATCGGATGCCAAAGTTACTTCCTTGGGAAGTTGAAACACCAATTTACCCAAACGGGACCCACAGTTTTGGCGCTTCATCTCCTAGGGTTAGGTTTTTGGACGTTTCGGATTTTACATTGTTTCTCAACAATAAATAGGCCTTCGAGCCTCATTGTAGCACAGTTCAGGGGGTTGGTAGCCAACACATCTCTTCTCAGGGATAAGCGCAACTAGTGCCCTAGCTTGCTTGTTCTGATCATGTAGTTATTGTAACACAGTTTAGGGGGTTGGTAGCCAACAATTCTCTTCTCAGGGATAAGCACTACGAGTGCCTTAGCTCGCTTGTTCTGATCATGTCTGTATTGTAACATGGTTCAGGGGCTGGTAGCCGACACATCTCTTCTCAAAGATAAGCGTTGCCAGTACCCTAACTATTCATTTCCATTATGTATCATTGTAACACAATTCAGAGGCCTATAGCCACCACATCTCTTCTCAGAGATACGCGTACTGGTGCCCTAGCTGTTTATTTCAGTAAATTGTTTTATTAATAAAATGAAGCATTATTTCCACTGCATCTCTGTATCTATGGCTATATTTATATTCTCTTGCGTTCCTGCATAAAATCCGGATCAATGGTATTAAAGCGGTCTACTCTTTGTCTGTTTTTCTTTTATGTCCCCAATGCTGCCAAGGTATAAGGAGTTCAACCTCGCAAACCTGACGACCCCCCATGGCAGAAGTAAAGAAAGACGAGGGAGCAGGAGATCCTATAAAAATATTGCTTGAGGAGGCCCTCGAGAAACAGAGAAACGTGATGATGGATAACTTTGACCAGATCCTTCAATGGCTACGCACCGATGGCACATCTACATCCAGCAGATCCGCCAACAGGTTTGCGACATCCTAGACAAATCCAATACCAAGTTTAGCAGAATGCCCCCCCATGGAGGAACTTAACGCAATGGAGACCATTGCTTCCTAAGGAGGGAGGAACGATCCAGGTGGATATCGGTGGCCACCCACCTATTCCATTTGGACCTGCAACATCAATTCTTGCAGCATTTCACTTCCAACATCTTACTATTTTTAGCAGGTTTTCGGGCCCTGCACGCCGGAAGCCATTTTAGGGCATTAATAATCCAGGTGGTTATTGGTGGCCACCCACCGAGTCAATTTGAACCACCACCATTAGTTATTTCAGTTTGTAAGTTTTAGCACAACTTACTATTTATAGTAGTTTTTCGGGTTCTGAACTTTCGGAGCCGTTTTGATGCCCTAAACGACGTTTTTTGGGAAACGGGGAGCAACATGGATTGTAGACTAATGTTGCTCACTCAAAAGTTGGATTCCTCGGATAGAGATTTCTAACGAGCTATTGAGCGCGTGAAACGAAGATCAAATGCCAAAGTTACGTCCTCGAGAAGTTGAAACACCAACTTACCCAAACGGGACCCACAGTTTTGGCGCTTCATCTCCTAGGATTAGGTTTTTGGACGTTTCGGATTTTACATTATTTCTCAACAAAAAATAGGCCTTCGAGCCTCATTATAACAGAGTTCAGGGGCTGGTAGCCGACACATCTCTTCTAAGAGATAAGCGCTGCTAGTACCCTAGCTCATCTATTCTCGTCATGTCTGCATTATAACACAGTTCAGGGGACTAGGAGTCGACACATCTCTTCTTAGAGATAAGTGCTAGCAGTACCCTAGCTCGCCACATCTCCATCATGTCTGCATTGTAACACAGTTCAGGGGCTAGTAGCCACCACATCTCTTCTCAGGGATACGTTGCCAGTACCCTAGCTCATCTATTTCCATTATGTCTGTAATAGGCCTTTGAGCCTCAATGTAACATAGTTCAGAGGCCTGCGTACACCACATATCTTCTCAAAGATATGCTACCAGTGCCCTAGCATGTTTCCATTATGTTTGTAAGCCATTTTCAGTCATCCTTTTATTAATAAAATGAAGCATTATTTCCGCCGCATCTCTGTATCTATGGCAATATGTGTATTCTGTTGCGTTCCTGCATAAAATTCAGATAAGTGGTATCAAAGCGGTCTGCTCTTTCTCTGTTTTTATTTCATGTCCCCAATGCGGCCAGGGTATAAGGAGTTCAACCTCACAACCCCGACAACCACCCATGGTGGAAGCAAAGAAAGACGAGGGAGCATGAGATCCTATCAAAATCTTGCTCAAGGAGGCCCTCGAGAAATAGAGAAACGTGATGATGGATAACTTTGACCAGATCCTTCAATGGCTTCCCACCGATGACACGTCTACATCCAGCACGTCCGCCAACAGATCCGTGACATCCTGGACAAATCCAATACCAAGTTCAACAAAATCCCCCCCCCCCGCCCCCCATGGAGGAACTTAATGCAATGAAGAACTTTGCTTCCTAAGGAGGGAGGAATGATCCAGGTGGATATCGGTGGCCTCCCACCTATTCCATTTGGACCCACAGCATCAATTTTTTCAGTTTTTCAGCTTCAGAACAGCTTACTATTTTTAGCAGGTTTTCGAGTCCTGCACTCCCGAAGCCGTTTTGGGGCATTAATAATCCAGGTGGATATTGGTGGCCACCCACCGAGTCCATTTGAACCCCCACCATCAGTTATTTTAGTTTGTAAGTTTCAGCGCAACTTACTATTTTTAGCAGTTTTTCGGGTCCTAAACTTCCGAAGCCATTTTGAGGTCCTACACGACATTTTTTAGGAAAATGGGGAGCAACATGGTTCACAACTCAAAAGTTGTAGTCCTCGGATAGATTTTTCTAACGAGCTATTGAGCGCTTCAAATGGAGTTTGGATGCCAAAGTTACGTCCCTAGGAAGTTGAAACACCAATTTACCCAAACGGGACCCACAGTTTTGGCGCTTCATCTCCTAGGGCTAGGTTTTTGGACATTTCGGATTTTACATTGTTTCTCAACAATAAATAGGCCTCCGAGCCTCATTATAGCACAGTTCAGGGGGTTGGTAGCCAACACATCTCTTCTTAGGGATAAGCGCTACCAGTGCCCTAGCTCGCTTGTTCTGATCATGTACTTATTGTAACACAGTTCAGGGGGTTGGTAGCAAACACATCTCTTCTCAGGGATAAGCATTGCAGTACCTAATTTATTCATTTCCATTATGTCTCATTGTAAAACCATTTTAAAGGAGCTATAGCCACCACATCTCTTCTCGAATACGCCTACCGTCGCCACACAAACATTTTGGCACACAATCAATTGTTTTATTAATAAATGAAGCATTATTTCCATTGCATCTCTGTATCCATGGCTATATCTATATTATCTTGCGTTCCTGCATAAAATCCGGATCACTAGACATCTAGCTAAAGATTGTTATAGAAGAAAGAATCATGAATCAAATCAGAGACATAGAAGGCATAATGGAAATTTCATGAACATAGACACTTCAGTTACTGATGGATTTAAAAATCTTAGATTATTTCTTTCTAATGCTACATTATCTACTGAAACTGATGATGAGACTGCTTGGTTCATAGATTATGGTGCATCAGCTCATATGAATTGTAATAAAGAATGGTATGATAAATATTACGAGAAAACTGATGGCACAGACATTTACATAGGAGATAACAGGTCACATAAATTCCAAGGCTATGGTGTTATAAGTGTGTACTTACCTAATGGAAAAATGAGATAGATTCATGATGTGATGTATGTTCCTGGTATTAAAAAGAATTTGATATATGTTTCAACTATCACTGATAATAATTTAAAAGTGGTATTTGGTAAATTGGGGTGTATTGTGAAAGATGTTCAGGATCGCTACAGGGTTGTTTCCACAGGTACCGGGGTTGGTGGATTGTATAAATTGGATGTGACGATGAAGTGTCATGTTGCATTGAAATCCACAACAACGTCAACAACAGAGTTATGGCATCACAAGTATGGGCACCTAAATTACAATGATTTATTGTTGTTGCAAAGGAAAAAAATGGTTGAAGGTCTTCCTGTTATAAAGTGTGAACATTTACCATGTGAAGCTTGTGCACTTGGTAAGCAACATAGAGAGGAGTTTCCCATTCATACATGAAAAGACAATATGATATACTTGAATTAATTCACACTGATGTATGTCAACCTATGCAAACTAGGTCGCTTGGTGGTGCTTCCTACTTTCTTATTTTTGTTGATGATAGATCTAGATATACATGGGTCTATTTCATACGAAGAAAAAATGATGTATTTGAGTATTTTAAAGAATTCAGAACTTTGATTGAAAAGAAAAAAGGCAAATCCATTAAAATTCTTAGATCAGATCAGGGTGATGAATATAAATCAGGAGCATTTAACAAGTATTGTAAATTTCATGGGATCCAACAACAGTTCACAGTACCTCATACTCCTCAGCAAAATGGTGTTGCTGAGAGATGGAATAGAACACTGGTGGAGTGTGCTTGCAGTATGCTTCAAGGTAAAAACATTTTTAATGGTTTCTAGGCATAAGCCATTAATATTGTTGTCTATTTGAAGAATCGAAGTCCCACTAAGAAATTAGTTTTTCAAACTCCTTTTGAGATTCTTTATGGTCATAAACCTGATGTCAATCATTTAAGACTATTTGGATGTACTGCCTTTGCACATATTCCTAAGGATAACAGAAGAAAGCTTGATGCAAAGTCAATCAAGTGTGTTTTTATTGGGTATTGTACAGATCAGAAAGCATATAAACTGTTTGATCCCAGTTCACATAAACTGTCTGCAAGTCGAGATGTGGTGTTTCATGAGAATGCTGATAAAAGTGATACAATGAATGATGCTTGGCATATATCTAATGATGATCATGTGAAAATTGATACTTTGGTTAAATAGGAATATGAACAAGTACAGGTACATGTTCAAGATTAGAATGAAAGCAGCATGAGCACATCTAGCAACAGTGATTCATCATGAGAGGAAGATTCACCTCAAAGCAGGAGAATCATGGATGGAACTCCAACAGGTATTGTAGAACCGAGAAGGTCAACTCGACAAACCCAGCTTCTTGCAAGGTATAGAGATTATGCCTTGATGTCTAATATCATGAATGCTGTAGAACCAATTGATTATGAACAAGCTAAAGAGCATGAACAATGGAGAAATGCTATGAATGATGAATATAACTCTCTTATAAAAAATCAAACATGGGAATTAGTTGAACTCCCTGAAAAAAAAGATCCAATTGGA
Organism: Pinus albicaulis; assembly: GCA_034641835.2. Classification (NCBI taxonomy): domain Eukaryota; kingdom Viridiplantae; phylum Streptophyta; class Pinopsida; order Pinales; family Pinaceae; genus Pinus; species Pinus albicaulis. The sequence continues at coordinate 83,651,750 of MU968411.1, forward strand.
AGCGAATGGTTGTATAAATCTAAATTTAAAGTAGATGGTAGCATTGATAAATTTAAGGTGAGATTAGTTGCAAAAGGATGTGCTCAACAGGAGGGAATTGATTATGAAGATACTTTGCACCAATAGCTAAATTGAATACAATTAGAGTATTGATTGCCTTAGCTACAAAACATAATTGGAATATACATCAATTGGATGTCAAATCTGCTTTTCTGAATGGTGATTTAAAGGAAGAAGTTTACCTTGTTCAACTTGAAGGGTTTGTCAAACAGGGACATGAGCATCTAGTCTGCAAGTTACAAAAAGCCTTATATGGTTTGAAATAGGCGCCGATATCATGGTATGTAAAGATTGATACCTTCTTTTATCAGAATGGGTTTGTGAAAAGCAAAAATGATCCTAACCTGTATGTTAAGAAAGATGAAGAAGGAAATTTTGCTTTAATATCTTTATATGTGGATGATCTCATTATCACAGGAAATGCTTACAAGTTAATTGAAGAAATTAAAATTTAGTTGTCTTAGGAATTTGAAATGAAAGATCTGGGTGAATTGCATTACTGTTTAGGAGTTGGAGTATGGAGAGAGCCTGATAAAACATTGATCACTCAAAGTAAATACATAAAGGAAATTCTTAAAAAGTTCAATATGAGTGATTGCAAAGCTATGTCAACTCCCTTAGAATAGAATGCAAAGTTGTACAAAGAAGATGGAACTAAAGAGGAAAATGGAACTTTATATCGTCAGTTGGTGGGAAGATTGAACCATCTCACCACTACCAAACCAGACATTGCATACTCAGTCAATATCCTTAGTCAGTTTATGGTTAAGCCTTTAGGAAATCACTAGAACGCTGCAAAGAAAGTTCTCTGATACTTAAAAGGAACAATCAATTTAGGTATTATGCATACTGATGAATTTGATGTTGCACTGATAGTTTTTTCTGATTCAAATTGGGTAGGAAATCCTGATGACAGACGATCTACCTCTGGCTATGAATTTCATATAGGATCAGGGGTTGTGTCATGGAGTAGTAAGAAACAAGCAACTGTTTCTTTATCATCAATAGAATCTAAGTACAAAACTTTGACCAATGCCACCTGTGAAGCTGTTTGGTTGCGGAAAATTCTTGTAGATCTCTAAGAGGAGAAAAGTGGTTCAACATGCATAAATTGTGATAATTAGAGTGCTATCAAATTAGCACACAATCCAACATATCATGCCAGATTAAAACACATTGAGCTGCAATACCACTTTGTACGAGAGAAGATTGAATCAAATGAAATTGATTTAGTATTTTGTAATACCAAGGATAATATGGCCGATATCTTTACCAAGCCCCTTGGTAAACTCAAGTTTGAAGTTTTTAGAAGTAAATTAGGTGTTGTAGAAAATCCATTTCTCCATTAAGGGACGATGTGAGAATAATCTAGAATAATGTAGAAATAGTAGTGGTTATGGTTTGTTGAACAAGTGTTTTATAATTAGAGTTTAGTTGCACCAGTTTAGGATTGTTGCCCCAAACTTAAGAAGATTAGCTGAGTGCTTATGTTATAAATATGTAATGTTGCCTTTGAGCTAATGACAAGTTGACAAGTTGTGTGAGCTCTGTCTCACGTTGTGTGTGTTGCATTTGCGATATTTAATTCTTTATTTATGTATTAGACTTTTATTGCTTATTGTTAACTAATCATGAATAAAAGGTTAAAGATTTATTTAATTTTTTTTTTACTTTTCAATTTTAATAAAAATAGATGATGATAATTAAAGTCTACTAATACAAGTGAGGCATACCTACCTTAAAAAAAATAAAAAATTAATTGAGACCCTTTAATATTTTATTTCTATAATTTAAAAAAAAAAAATTATTGTTAAAACATTATAATTTTGATAACCTAACAAAACTTAATATCATATAAATAAGTATTTGATTTTATTTTTAATATTAAACTCTTATTACTCATTATTAATTTGTTAACTTTTTAATATGGAATCAAGTTAAAATTTCATTTTAATTGTTCATACTTTATTATTAATTAAAAGATAACATTTTTTAATTACGCCGAAAGGCGTTCCCTTTGTTGGGTTTAGCTGAATGAGACTGTTCTTGCAGCCAATGGGAGGGCTTTCTCATCGTCCTTCTAGCCAGTGAAAACCTCCCATTTGGCGCCTCCTCCTCTTACCAGCTCACAGTGCCAAAATTCGAGGCGGTTGCTCCACCCTCCTGCGCTCACCTCCTTCCCGCGTCGGCTCCTTCACGACCGTGCTGCTGTCGCGTCGTCCTGCCTCTACTTGACTCCTAGCCGCACCACTGCAACACGCCTCCTCTCCGTGCCCGTGTCCCAACTCCCGCCCTCAACCCAGCGCCCTTCCACAGACCCAGAGCAGCAGCAACAAAAGGATTTTGCAGTTTTCTGTTAAAACATCTGCCCTTGGCTTGCAAGGCGTTTTAATCGATAGTGAGGCCGCGCACTCAGAAATCAGACTCCTCGTTGCCAGTCTCTCAGAAATTCTGATTTGAATGGTTCAAACGTATCTTGAGGTGGGTTTTAAGACAATTTGCAGTCGAACATCAAATTGATAGGTTCTTTGTACTGATCAACTGTATTTACTCGTCTATGCTAGGATCCATGTCTTTATAAGACCCACAATCTGCTGCATTGTTGGTCGCTTTGATGGAGAATCTGCGGTGCAAAGATATCCTATCCTCAAAGCTTCTTGCATTTGAGTTACAGGTCCTGTTCTTGACAACTTTGGATCAATGGCACTGTCCGCACGGTTTGTCTTTACCAGATATCTCACCCACCCAACAAGAGTGGTTTCCTTGCTATCTGGATAATAGTCAGAAACAGGTCTCTTCCCTGTGATGAGTTTGAAAAGCACCACTCCAAAGCTGTATATGTCACCCTTTGTGGTTGCTGTCCATGTTTGCCCATATTCAGGAGGAACATATCCAGGAGTTCCTGGTAGAGAAACACCGTCGGAGCCAGACGATATGTTTGATAAACCGAAATCTGCTAAATGTGACTGCAATGTTGAATCCAAACATATACTACTTGATCTCACGTCACTGTGCACGATTTGGGGTGAGCAACCATGATGCAAAAAGGCAAGACCCCTAGTAGTCCCCAATGCAATTCTATGGCGTACTCTCCATTCCATAGTCATCTCTTCGGAGTATTGACCTTCATTTTCCTCCCATGTATCTGAACTCCAATCCTCTGTGGCTTGTGTACCCAGCGGAAGATCATGAAGCCAATGATGAAGAGTGCCATTCTCCATAAAATCATAAATTGCTATTCTCTGATCACCTGCTAAACAATAACCAACTAGAGGAACCAGATTAGGGTGCTTTATCTTACCCAAAAATTCAAGCTCTGTTGCTGCCTCCTGGTCATTGTGTTTTTTTTTCATGAACCAGGACCTTAACAGCCACGTGGAGACCACCTGCCAAAACAGCCCTATAGACAGGTCCATATTTTCCCTCTGCCAGCAATGTTTCCTTGTTGAAATGAGAAGTCGCATTCAATAAATCAGCAAATGTAATATTCAAAAGGGGTTTCTCAAACATCACAACTGGAACTGAGTTAGCAAGCTTCACATCTGCAACCCATTTAAATGAATCTGTCTCAAATGAAAAAGGACCAGATATATGTTTCTCTTCTCTGCAGGACATTTGCTTCACAAGCCATTTTGTTTTTCTTCTGCATGCAAATGCTATACCACACAAACCTGCTAGTAAACATCCGAAGGAAATCCCCAGTGCCAAACCAAGATGGCTTCTCCTGTGTTGTCTGCCTTGAACAAAGTTTGGATTTACAGCTATAGGGCATGAGTATGATGCACCTTTAAATGCTGTTGGAAATCTAGCTGTAAAATCTTTGGGTATGCATATCGTCAGATTGTTGTAAGAAAAATTAAAATATGACATGGTCTCTAAATGCATTAGCAGTACCATGGGGATATCACCAACCAGATTGTTTACTGAGAGATCCAAGTAGGTAAGGTCATTCAGACTACCAACTACCCTGGTGCAGATGTGGGACGCCGAAGGGTTGCTGAAGAAGGCAGGGACACCTTCTTTGATGGATGCTGCGCGGCAATGCATAGATGAATTGGTAAGAAGGTGCCTGGTGGAGCGTGTGGAGTATATTGTTGATGAGGACTATCACAGTGTGGAGTATTTAAAGATTCATGAAATTTTCCGTGACATGGCAATTGACATAGGCCAAAAGGAGGAAAACTGCTTATTTGCAGCTGGTCAACAGTTGCAGAACTTTCCGACTGAAAAAGTTTCCAGGAATTGCAGACGAATATCGGTGGGCTATAATGCTATTCATGATCTGCCAAATGATTTGGGATGTTTAGAACTGGGGAGCTTGGTATTAGCCTCCAATGTTAGTTTGCAAAAGGTTCCAGAAGAAATTTTCAGCAATGCCCTGTCTCTTCAGGGTTTGGATTTGTCATCCACTTCAATAAAAGGATTGCCAAACTTGAACCAAATTCAACAGCTTCAGTTTCTCAACTTGTCTAGCTGCTCCAAGCTGGTTGATCTACCTGACAGCCTCTGTAGTGTCCTGTCACTTAAAGGTTTGGATTTGTTCACGATGCACAGGGAAAGCGAGGGGGAGTTCACACGTTTACCCAGGAATTAAAGCTGTTGACGATGCATTTCTGCAACTCGCTTTTGCAAATGCATTTCTGGCGTACTTTGATTCCTATAGAAGGGCGAGTTTGCCTGCAAAATTGGTTCAGGCACAGCGAGATTATTTCGGTGCTCACACCTATGAGAGGACTGATATGCCTGGTTTCTTCCACACCGAGTGGTTCAAGATTGCAAAACAATCAAAGATTTGAAATTTTTTAGATTGTCAAACTCCAGAGAGAATAAGCCCATCCATGCTTTAGGTTTAAATGTTAAATTGCATAGTGAATTCTGTTGGCAATGCATAGTTACTTAAGAAAGTTTTCCATATCATTTGCTTATATGCTTTCTGTACTTTTTCAAATTCAAAGAAACAAAGAATGTATCGAGGTTTTTGAATAAATCCTTAGTTGAATTTCAGAGCATAAAGCTACTAATCTGGTGCATTTTACTGGATTAAGTGATTAGATTTTAGCTATTTAATTTTAAAAATGAATACAGAGGGAGGTTGCTTATATTCAGATTCGCTATTTGCCTGACCGGAATATAATGGTTTATGTGGTTAGACAAAAGGTTGTGGATCTCAGGTCTTTGTGAAGGTTTTCAGGAACATTTTCTTGGATGTATGGAAATCATTTTCTGCATTAAATGTATATACTTTGGTGTGTGGGATAGGCTAATGTTTGCAGGTTATACAGAAACTTGTGGAAATAATTTTCTGTTTTGAATGTATATACTTTAATGTGTGGGAGAGGCTTATTGTTGCAGGTTATGCAGAAGCCTGTGTAGTTCTTGCTTGGCCTTCGTTGATGGTTGAACAAAAATTCTTTTTTCCTTTTCTTATCCGTTAACTTATAGATGGGAATGGAACGGAGATTATGTTAAAGGATTTCAGAACTGGGACTCTATTTAGCTACTTGATTATATTATTCTAGGTAATTGGGATTAAAAAGATGGCATAGTGACTGAATTATCTTGAAATACTATAAAACATCTACCTTTTCTGTAGCAGCAGATTTAAAATGGACTAAAGAGACATAGGACCTTTCTGTGGCATTTATCTACTCTTGCTATTACATTGTTCCGATGCAACTAGAATATATATTAAATCTATTTATTGTTGTCATATTTGGTAGATCATCTCCAGAGGTTATGTTCAGAAAGCATACTTATATCAAGAGTACAATAGTTGGGAAATCCTTCTAATTTTTAATATGAGAAAAATTATAATTCAAAGGCAGATTTTCCAAGACTTTTATGACCTGCTATATAGTTTTTGGAATTTGGGATAAATTCCCTAATGCTCAACAATGTCCTGGAAAATCTTATGATTTATGGATCTATTTTTTGTAAAAATTGTCAGAAAATAATCAATTCAGGAATATTATTCCCTAGTGATAGCTGAATTCATCTATTTAACATTTATGGAGTTTCGTTGATTATAGTAGCCCATTGTTCCTTCAGACATGTAGATTAAATGAGATGGCACTTCTCACTTAATTGGTTTTTCATGCTGGTTATTTGATTAGACTCTCGAGCATAAGTTATCAGTCAAATACAAGGTAGCTTTCAGAATGCTTGTTTGAAACTGCAAATTATCATGTGTTAGCAACTTGTTTTTAACTTTTTTGTTTTACTTCGTCTATAACTTAGCTGGATGGTTTTCTTGCCTACGTTATGATAGACAGAGACATTCTATCTGGAAGAATTGATCCAGCAGTAGACATTTGTTCCTTGCAGAGAACCCTGAAAATTATTCTGATGTCACAGCTTTCATTCTGCATGTTTGATAGCCATAAGTTTCTTAGAATTATTGTGGTCCTTGGCCCGTCTCTAAAATTATTTGGGGCTAATGCTTCATGACTCATTTGTATATTGATCAACAATGACATTCATAATGATAATCAAATAGGAAATTAATTTTAGATTATGAAATTTGGCTTTCCATTTGACTTCTTTGCTGTTTTGTACTATGCCTCTCTTTCTGCATATAAGACTCAAGAACATTTTTCTTTCTCAAAGTTCTTCATTTTTGTCCTTCTCAAAGTTCTCCATTTTTGTCCAATTATTAGCTTTAGTTGGAAAAGTTGAGCTTTTCTGCTCTTGGCTATGAGTTTTCCTTTTTTGACTGCTTACAGTTGTAAAAGATGAACAGTTGTAATGACTTAGGAGATGGAAAGCTTTATCTATGTTTTGGATAAAAATATTTTGTGCAAGGCTTCAAATAGGATATACATTTTGCTTCAAGGCGAGCATTTAGCAACTATTTGAAGATCAAGCCTAGTATTGCCGTTGCTTTTTTATCAAGAAAAGTATGCCCTGCTAAGTGGAACCTAGTAGAGTGCCCACTTATTGCTATATTCACATAAACACAAATAGCAATGGTTTTTTCAGTAATGATGCAAAAATAACGTGTTGTACAAGAGAGATCAAATGTTTTAGCTGTTATGGTTTGTTCTTCTATAATTTTTATTAAACAACAACTTTGAAGCTATAGATATTTAGATAAGGTACCAACTAAAATATCATCTGAGAGAAGGGTCAGTAGTAACAGCTAAAAATATGGTCACCCAAACTTAGTTATCGTAATCAACCGTGATTGTTGATGTAGACTTACTCTTACAACATTACCAGATTTCTTTGCAGTGTTTAGAAATTTGCCTGAAGCTACAAGGTATGCACATTCCAAGTTCCAATCAATATTCTCTATGAGCCAACATAAGGCCACGTTGTGATAGGCCAGTCTTAGGAAATTTATTTGTTGACATGAACTTTATTTATATTTGCCTTGAGTATTCAATCATGGACAGAATAGTGGTCCTTCTGGAGGCAAGTGTGCATTCAGACCTTTATCACTAGGGATCTGCCACTGTAATAATCAATGTTTTCCCAAATTTTTGGGATGCCGGGATGCAGGAGTGGGGAAATGCATCTGCAGGATATATATATATACCCCTTAAATTTTAGGTAACATCGTAGGGGATGTCAGGATCTTCAACATAAGGGGACTCCATCTGAAATATATAAAATTTTAAGCTACAATATATAAAATTAGAAATCTAAATGATAAATTAATGAAATTTTATAATCTTATACATAACAATTCATGATAAATCATGAATCATGATAATATATCATTTATAGGCTATCATCATTGTATTTCTCATTATATTTGGAAAATTGAAAAATGAGAAGATAGGATCAGCTTTCCAAGTTTAAAGGCAACAATTATATTTTCCCTAGTACATTTTTGCTAAAATCATGACATAGGACTTCAATATTCAACACCACCAACATTATGGTATATAGAGGACTTGATGTTTTTGATTAAACCTCAATTCCATACCCTCATACATGATATAATCCAATATAAATATTGCAATCTGGCCAATCATGCAATTCTGAAAACTGTTAAGTTTGCTGAAATTTATCACCATATGAAGTCCAACTAGATTCGAACCACCCTCAAACATCATAAAACAATTAATGATAATGTAAAACATTTAAGCAAAAAATATAAAATGAAATATAATGGAAGATGTAAACTTTATTTTTCATTGTTTATTCTTTTACTTTAACAATTTAATATTACTAGTGATTACCAGGTAGGGGTTTAAAACTTCAAAACAAGATGATTGGGTAAAAACGGAGCATGGGGGTGTCTCATTTTCTGAGGGAGACGTTTCCCTAGTGCATTTTCTTGCATCCATCCCGAAGGGGGATGTGCTCCCATGCCCTCAGGAACACATCTCTCTGTAACACTGGTAATAATAGCTTGTAATTACTAAATTAGTATTAACGTGGAACTACTGGAGTTAAATTTTAGGAATATGCCATTGTAGTATTCGAATGCACGAGGATTCTATATCATCAATACAGGGACTTACACTGTAAAGCTAGTTTACAGATTGTCATAACTTTTGGTGTGGGTAATGGCTCATCAATCAGTTGTTTCTCACCGTTGTTATCCACATAGGAATATTCATAATACACACCCAAACACACCCACATGATGACAAGAGGAAGTATTAATCTGGATTCTGGATTATTCAGAATAATTAAACATTTACATTCAACATGTGAACTCCCCCTCGCTTTCCCTCTGCTGCTTGCCTTGGCTATACGATAACATGGGGGTTTTAGTGCCATCGGCCATAATTAGCATGGGATTTTATTTTCTTTGGACAGAGGTTGTTGGCTTCAATTCGAACTGTTTTTTGTGAGTCTATCCTATTCTGCTAAATCCTATTATCGAATTAATTAAACGTTAAAAATAACTAAATCATACTTAAAGTTTGAATTTATATATTTATTTTATTTTCAACAATTAAATGCTATCATACAAAAAATATTAGAAAATAATATAAAAACACATAAATAAATTAATTTAAAAAAAATACAAATAAATGAATAAAGCAAAATACGAATAGATAAATAAAATAAAATAAAAACAAACAAAATAGAATAAAGATATAATTACAAATAAAAATATGATATATAAAACAAAGAGAAAAACTATTAAAAAAAAAAAAACAAAATACATAAATAAATAGAAAAAAAAAATCAATAAATACATCAATAAATAAATAAACAAACAAATAACGTAAAATAAAATTAATTACATTTTACTAATATTAAATTAATAATTATTCTTTTTATTAAAATAAATATTGAAATTTAAAATTAAGTTTATCAGCTTTGATCATTTGGTTTACTCTTTTTTAAATAAAATAGAATGATTTTATTATTTGAGTCAAACTAGCCATTATTTTACAAACGCTTAGTAGGAATTACAGTTTCTATTTAAAGAGGTTATTTCATCAGGTTTTCCATCTTATTCTAATCATGCCTCACACTAGCTGGTTCAACCTAATCTATTCTAATGTGATTTTCGCAAAGACATTTAGTACATTTGCTTCACTCTTTCTAAAATAAAATAAATTACTTTCTAATTGTTTGAGTCAAACTAGCCATTTCAATCTTACTCTCTCTACTATTTAGTATTTACTTAGTACTATTTACAACTTCAATCAATGTTTTTCTATTTCTTTATACGCTTACATTTCAAATTGTGATGTGCATATATCATTTCAAATATGATTAACAATAATTTCAAAAAAAAAAAAACACTTCGAATATTACAAATATGCACTAGCAAGTCACTCTTTACTAATCTTAGGCAATTTTAATTTGCTATTTCAGGCTTCAGTATCTACTATTTAGTCTTTACTTAGTACCATTAACAATTCCAATCAATGTATTCCATTTGCTTATACGCTTACATTTCAACCTGTCATGTGCATGTGTCATGTCAAACATGATTAGCAATGAGTTGAAAAAAAAACTTGGAATATTCAAGATATACAATTCCAAGTAGCATAATTCAAAAACTAATTTACAATTATGGTTATTTGACATTACTACTTCCTTTCCTTTTATACCTACAAACCAACATCCTCTCCTAACCTATTTTGTGCCTATGCCTTGTTTACCATGGAAATAATTCAACATGCCCTATTCCAAAATATATGCTCCATAGGGAAAGCCTTTAATCTACTCAGATTTCCTTCCGCGAACTCCTCTCCAACCTTCGCAATGCAACACCCACTACTGATGATTGGAAGCTTCTTATGACACGCTCAAAAAACAAACCTTCCTGAAGCTGAGGTCCAGTCATTCTCAAATTCAATGCATCTATACGCAACAAATGAGGCTGTTGACATGCACAATAAAACCATGTTGAAAACACTCAACCAACCAATCGCACATTCCTACGCTACCCAAAGGAAGGAATTTAGAGGCAACAAACAGGAAGATGAAAAACTAGCTGCAAAAATTCTCCTTTGCATTGGACAACGAGTTATTCTAACAAGCAATTTGTGGATTGAGGCTGGCCTTGTCAATTGTGCACTCGGCACCGTCCGCTCGCTCGTATATGCACCAACATCTAAGCCACCCGAATTGCGATTATTTGTTGTTGTCGACTTTCTTCACTGCAAGGGTCCACCATGGGATCCTTCAAATCCTAAATTTGTGCCGATCCCCCCCATAACAAGGGGCTCACAAACACAAATACCGCTTCGCATGGCATGGGCCTTAACAATCCATAAATCACAACGCATGACACTAGATAAGGCAACAATCGACATCGGAAACATTGATCGACAGGGTCTCACTTTCACAGCAGTATCAAGAGTTCGTTCATTAAATGACTTGTGCATCTCCCCTGCTTTCTCCTTCTCTCGCTATTCCCGAATGAAGGAGAGCCCTTTCGTCATACGCAGAAAAAAAGAAGAGGCTCTTCTCGCCTCAAAATCTATTGTTCTAGCTCCTTCAAACCCCTCTACTATTGGTACCTTACCATCCCACTAGCTATTCACTATTGTGCTTTCCCATTTGACTATATCTTCTATACATTGTTCACTAACATGCTTTCAATTTCCTTGCAGGAACATAATGGATCGTAGATATATCTCACAGCTCCAACAATTTTGCAAAGAAATCAATGAACAAGAAGCTGCACTTCTCAATGTATAGGAGCGATTCCTGCGTCCACCTACTCTGCGTCTTTACCTGTTGCACCCCACAATACAACTACTGCAACGGATAAGAAATTGGATGCATATCCTCATCCATATTCATGAAAGGGATGCACACAGAGAACTCCGAGCATACTATCTTGACCGTGTACCATCTCCGGACCCGATTCACCCTTAACCCTGTTTATAATACTTCGCGTCCGGAAATTATGGCTATACTGTGTGATATGGAAGTCTCTTACCACTCTGATGCAATAACTATTGGAAGTCTCACGCCGCAATATTATTTTATGCTGCAACTGTCGACAATTGCTACAGCGCCGATGCGATATTCTGGACCCGAAGCATTTCAAAACTGAGATGTATTTTAATTCAACTCCACTGTGACAGATCTATAAAGTCTTTTACACCTTCCAAACTGCACCGATATCATATTAATCGGCGATCGCAGTTCGCCAGGATTGAATGTCACTTCACTATCGCCCGATTCCACAACGCCGATGCGAACTCTCCGGACCCGATTCACCCTTAACCCTATTTATAATACTTCACGTCCGGATATTATGGCTATAATGTGTGATATGGAAGTCATCGGAAGTCTCAAGTCGCAATACTTTTTTATGCTACAACTGTCGACAATTCCTACAACGCCGATGCGATATTCTGAACCCGATGCATTTCAAAACTGAGATGTAATTTAATTCAACTCCGCAAATCGCTTCAACAATTACCAAGAAACAAACGCATCAACTTATGCTCATCACACATCGATGTATACAACATTCAATTTATTCATAGCATAAAAGGACAGAGTCTCGGCATTTGCTAATTACACAAGAAAAATAACTCCACTCACTGTTACACACAACACAGTTCTCATTCCCTTCTGAGCTTTCGCTCCATTCCAATCCCAACTCTTTCTCCAAATCACCAACCAGCTCCAGGCTCAAAGGATGTTGACTAAGAGACCTCATCGACCACCATGGATGCGTTTGTCAAAATGGTGTGACGGTGGGACCCAAAATACACCATTCGTCTCCTTTCGGCGTTCCTTTGCACCACAAGTGCAATTGCTAGTAGGTAAATCTTATCATTAATTTAACAATCGACTGATAATAAGTTTTCCAAAAACTCATCTCATTTAAAAAATAAATAAATAAAAACAAATTATATTGTATCAAACACTCTTTATGTATAGTCATGCATTCTCCAATGTAAAACACGTTTTTCCACAGCCAGATAAATTTAATTGTTTTTTTATCACATTTATCATCAAAAAGTAAACCAGTCAAACCCGCGTAGAATTTTCAACGTAAGAGGCCGGAGATAAAGAATGAAATGAAGGGATAAAGGGTGTACTAGTCTGTCTCTCATTCAATCTCCATTATACGCTTTCTTGAGGTTTTGGTGAGAGCTTGCTTTTGTGTTTTACAAGATGCAGTGGTGAGGCCGAGCTCTCAGGGAATTGGGCTCATGACTCTCATAGCACTCTCTGGCTGCACTGTCATGTTGTTGGTGTTGGGTCGTCAGAAATTAGTGGAGTTGAAGAAGGATTGTTGTTATTGCCTGCAACCCAAATTGAAGCAGGACGGCGCTCTCGGATCTCATTCTTGTCAACATCAACAACAGCTCCAGCACGCAGAGGGAGGAGCAGCATCAATTACATGGAGTATGCAGAGTGGCTCTCATTCCTCTCCAGGTATGTATGGTGTGCAGTGTTAATTGTGTTTACAATTTTGAAAATATGATTCAAAAGTTAGGTGGAAAAGTTTGATATCTATATATTTTTATAATTTATTTTAACATGATAGATTATGTATATATCACTGAAAGCTATTTCAAGCGCAATTTCTTCCGTAGGAAAAAAAATTATGTTTACCATAATTGATTAATGAGTAAGTAATTTAAATTTTGTGTGATGAACATATAAAAAGCGGAATTTGTTGAAGAAAGTGCGGTTTTCTGAAGATGTGGTGGAGCCGTCTGGCGACAATGTAGCATACAGGAGGAGGCACGCTCTTGCCTTGAAGGCGGGGCAGCTAAGATCCCAAATGTCCGAAAATAATTGCTGTCAAAATAAAAGGATTGATAATTCAAAGAGTGACTGAACTCAGCGGAGAGTGTTGGCAAATATCCTGCCCAACAGAATGGCTCTCTATGTTGGGATTTGTAACGACAGGTCTCACAGAAGGCTTCTCCATTGATCTCAACTCCTTTTCCTTTCCTAATTTTGCTCATTATACAGAGATCTGCTAGCTCGCAATCAGGATATTCTGTAAACGATGTACTATTACATATGGTCGGAATGGATAATGGATAATAAAGATTGACGTTCAAAGGAAAAGTATTTTTTAAGGGGAGAAGCCACTTTATAGATTGACTGGTTTGAAAGAGAGTAAAGGGTATTGTCTACCTAGCTCACAATTGAGTTTGAGTTTAGATGGTTAAAGCTAAATCTAGTGATTTCTAAATGGAATCTAGTGGTTGGTGTTTTGTTTTGGTTTTTTAATTTTGATTATAAAAGTGTTTATCTATTTATGGTGGAAATATATTTAGCATTACTATAACTAAAATAAAATTTCTTTGTTGGTGATTTGTTTATACTAAACTATGTAAGAGTAAACTAATTTATTAAGTAACAGTAAATTAAAGTGCGATGTGTGATGCGAGGTGGGATTTGATTGCATAGCACACATCTCAAGTTTTAAAAGATAAATGCTAAGGAAAAGTAAGAAACGGCGAAATGCGAAGTGCGATGTTGGCATGGACGCGATGTGGTTCCAAGATAAAATTTAAAGGATTTCATGTCCGGGCTTATGCAGTTTTATGCCATTTTATGAAGAAATAGGAAGAACACGACAGAAAAACTCAGGTAAGTGCCTTGACGCAGATCAACGGAGAAGAGGCAGAGTCGGGTAGCAGGTGATATGATTGACAACATTTGAAGCACATGGGCATAAGTAGAGTCGGGCAGGAGAGCCTATAGCAGCCCTATTGGGAGCATGACAGCTGGGCCAAGTTGGGCACTGAGGCGTCGTTATAGAGCTGTGTAGCCACTGCATCATAACAAGAAAGGACACCTCGGCACTTCGGGAGGACGCATCAACAACATTAGATTCAACAAAACGAACAATATTTCCAGTTTTAATTTGTTTTCTCAAGTATGATTGCAGAAGTAATATTAATAGTTTAGATAGTCAAATATTTTCTAGAAGTTTAGGAGTTATGAACCACTGTGATGTATTTAAGTAGATAAAAATAGAGAAAAAGGGTTCGAAGTTTTGGACCTTTGGAGGATTGTTAAAGATAAAATAGCACACAACAAACTCTAATCAAATTCTATATTGTGAATCACTGAAATTACACACATATTTATACAAGCAATAGTCTCAATATAGGAATTCTATCTTAGACGTACAGTAGTGTGGTTGAGAGATTCTCTCTCTCAACCACACACTAAACTAGGAGAAACTATATTCTAGCTAATTCCTATTATGTAGGAACAAACTCCTCAAATGGAGAATTACAACCATAGACAAGTACGAATTAATTATTTCTAACTCCCCCCCTTAATGACTACTTGTCATGCTAGTGATTCACAAAGTCTGGTTGTGGTCAAACATAACAAAGAATATGTCGACGTCCATATAAAAGAGCAACCATCCACCGGAATGCATGGGTACCAACCGCTGCAACCGCTAGTCCTGTAGGATGTCCTTCGCATACATGATTCTGTCGACTGTTATCACTGCATATATGTACCTACAAATCCACCACCATCGGGCGAATTGCATGTGCAGAACCTCCAAAACAAAGAGAGATCAGTGCCTTTCTAAGCCAAATATTCATGTCCAAATAACAATCGCAAACAGTTGCGCTGATTGCGCCTTTCGACGCAACTGTCAGATAGAAAAGTGCGCCCACCCTCTTGTGCTCAGACACACCAATATCTGAGACCGTGAGCCAGGTGTTACTGCAGTCCACCTGCTCCTACGAGCACAAAGCTCCCGTGTACACGTTAGCCACTCAAGCAATATGCCACCACTAGGCAAGTCCGATCTGCCACCACCAGGCAAATCCGCCAACTTCAATATGCCACCACCGGGCAAGTCCGATCTGCCACCACCGGGCAAGTCCGATCTGCCACCACCGGGCAAATCCGCCAACTTCAATATGCCATCACCGGGCAAGTCCAATCTGCCACCACCGGGAAAATCTGCCAACTTCAATATGCCACCATCAGGCAAGTCTGATCTGCCACCACCGGGCAAATCCGCCAACTTCAATATGCCACCACCGGGCAAGTCCGATCTGCCACCATCGGGCAAATCCGGAACTTAAATGTGCCACCACCGGGCAAATCCTGTAGCCACTAAGGCTCTGTATGTGGTTTCTGGCTCACCAAAAACCATCACTTTACAGTGACAAAAGATGGTTTCAGGCTGACCATAAACCATTACAAAGTGGTTTTAAGATCACCACGAACTTTCAAATGCCTTTACAAGGCTTACATTCCATACTTCAACATTTGGAGTTTTGGGGTACATATAATGACCATTACAACAACTGAACTTGCTTATATGATGCTAAGGAGTCTATTCCACAAACCACACTAACTCAAACAAACATCTATTTTTGTTGTCCACCATAAACGTTGTCGCTGCTCCTTTACCTCATCTATTCATTGTTCACATCTTGGGCATCCTTGTTTGTTCAAATAACTTCTTGGAACTCCATGCTTAACCTGTCATTCGTTAGAGTTGCAAATTCTAACAAAATAACTTTGCCTACATTGAGTTAGCTAGGCTCAATAAGGCTCAATAATATTTAAACATGATTCCAAGAAAATACAACATAAACTCTTCAAATATAATTTCTCTATCTCTTCCCATAGATGATTATTTTTCAAACATACCAGTAGCCATTTTTCACCAAGAATACCTGTGAGGGGTCTACTGATAAAGAAACATATTGACGACTTTTCACCTAGACTCAATGCAGTGCATTCAAACACTAATGATCCAGATATAGGCACACAGCCACACGAAGAGAACACAATTTTCCCTTCAAGAGTAATAATCCAGGACTCCACGGTCCAATCCTCCGTCACGTTTCAGTATCCACTCCCCTGGCAACATAATGCCACCTCCCCTGCTCACAGTATCAAGGCTTGGTAACTGCTTCCAAGCATGCTACCTCATGCTCGTTGTCGTACTGCAACAACTAAGACCCATTGTCCAGCTAATCTCCTCGCAATTGAACATGCAGATCTGTCTTCACAATATGTTTCCATCAAACCGGGCACGCACAAACTTGATCATCCTCCAATCTCTGATGTAATTGTCATGTCTTCATTATATCTAGTAGTAACTCATTCCTGCAAATAAATTTGTCTATTGTTGGAATGAGCAATTCCAACAAAGACTAACACTCGTGACAATAGTTGCCCAAACTAAATGTCACAATAAATTAATTAATTCTTTCAACCAGATTTATATTACTCACATGAGCATTTTTAAAGTAATATTAAACACAGACCACTTGACATCACCCCAACACTTTGATCTGTACCAGATATACTAGTGAAAAAAACAAACCACGCAGCAGATTGGAGCAATAGCAAAGCACCATTGCAACAATAACACAATGTCTTCAAATCGAAGCTAGAACAAAGCAACAAACCAAACTTGAACGTTGCTTTTCCTCATACATTCAGTTACAGAACGTTGAGGAGATCCCACAAATAACAACAACTAAGCGAAAAAAAATAAACAAAGAAAAATTTCACCCATGCTGATTTTCACTTCTAAATCTCCATCAATCAGCTCACCGTTTCTGCCTTCCAGAGCAGTCTTGTATATACTTATCTCCCAATACTTAGCATCCAACATATCTTTATCCGTCGAATCAAGTAGATCAGTAGTATTTTTCGTTGTGACAGCAGTCGAATCAAATGCACAAATGCACCATCGTGGCGGCCAATTGATTTCAGTGGAGAAGGATTCAAAAAACCACATCGATATCCTGCATAATTTTAGAAATAAAATTCTGTACAAAGAGGGTATTATTAGCATCAGAACTGGATTTCTCTTCAAACTGGACGTTAGCGTCCCTCTTGCAATTGCAATGATCCTTTATAGCTGCAGCTTGATCCACAATTGCAGTTTCCACCGTAGTAAGACATGATGGGTCGGTTGAATATATTTGCGCACTATAAACTCTCTTATATTAATAATATCAATGACGAATAGAAGCTCAATTCAATTAAAATGAACACAGATAGCGATTTACCAGAGGACGAAACCATCGTTCCACCCAGGGACACATAAATCGATCTACCAGAGGACGCAACACCAATGGTTGCTCCAGCTCCGCTCGCCGCAGAAGTTTCACAAAATCACCCAAACGCTGAAGAAATAATTCATAAGAGAGTGAGATCTTGGGTGCAACAGGACTTCACACTTCCTGCCAGCCTTATATGTCTGCACATCTCATAAATAACTCATGACCACAACCTTCAGCAGCAAATGTACATCTCCATTCAATACACACAACAGATGGTTCAACTCTTACAGGCAAGGGATCTGAATTTCTCCATCCACGATGTCTAGCAATTTACACAATGCTCATAAGAGACGGCGCTAAATATCGTGATGGTGTAAGACACGGTACACCATATTGCAAGCCATGGGCTAGCAACCCTTCAAGCCAATGTCTGCGCCAAAGACGAGCATCTTGCAATGGTGTCCCCCTGTTGCCATACAACACTGCAACTTGCTCCATGAGCAATCAAAATTTGGCTACCACTGAATGTTGCCACCATAAGCAGCACCTGACGATATACCCACCAACAAACTTGAACCGAGGTCTCGTTCTCTTTGAGGGAAAGCGTAAATAATTCCTGATCTGCAAGTCATAAATCTCTTCTCCAATCTTCTCAACGCTACGATTCCATATTTTTTTAGGCAATCTCCCGAATCTTTTACAGTGGATGACAGTGTTGAGCTCACGCCAGAGCTCCTTAAGGCTCACAACTCCAGAAGAGCCAAATTCAGCAAATCGCACACCAGTGTCTTAATTCTCAGCGCGTATATATGGACAAACTAGAAAACTAAAGCAATACAAATACGAATAAAGTCATTTATTTTCTATTTCCCTCAGCCCAAGCTCTGATACCAAGATAAAATAGCACACAACAAACTCTAATCAAATTCTATATTGTGAATCACTGAAATTACACACATATTTATACAAGCAATAGTCTCAAGATAGGAATTCTATCTTAGACGTACAGTAGTGTCGTTGAGAGATTCTCTCAACCACACACTAAACTAGGGGAAACTATATTCTAGCTAATTCCTATTATGTAGGAACAAACTCCTCAATGGAGAATTGCAACCATAGACAAGTAGGAATTAATTATTTCTAACTGTTAATTTGGTACTAAATTTTCTGAGAAATAAATGAAAGAAGATTAAGTTTCCTACAGTTGATGATTTGATATGTCTTTCCAGTTTCACTCTATGTTTATTCCTCTTTGAATGAAGTGAAGTAATGTAGCAGTCGGTCTCTTAATTACATCTCTGAGTAAGATTAAAACAACCTTAATTTGCGCTCCTTCACCTCATCTCTTCTTTCTTCACAAAATCCTGACGAAACTTTAAAGTGACAGATTCTATGTTTGCAGCATATTATTTTGAGTTTCCTCTCTCTCCATGAATTCCCTCTGAAACGTAAAAGTGATAGATTATTTTTCTCAGCATATCACTTCAAATTTCCTTTACAGTTCTTCTTTTCATTTCATTCAGATATCAACAGTTTATGACATTGTGAAGGCTTTCATTATATCAGATTATTAAGTGCATTAAATAATTAGATTCCAAAGGTGTTAAGAAAAGGCCATTTAATATTATAATTGTGACATACATTTACAAATGTCTTGAGCACTGATTCCTTACCACAGCCAAGGGATTATTTCTTGAGATACAACAAAACCCAAGTATAATAAAAATGTATTCAATTACAAACAATTTACAATTTCAAGAAGAAAACATTTAAGGTAAGTGAATACACATCCTCAATAATTTTGTTGTGCTTATATTGAAATGAATGCACACTCTTAATCTAATTACTTTGAAATTAGTATACATCATAGGTCTAGTTACATCAAATCATAGATTAAATAAAACCTCTTTTTATACTTACCGAGGAAGTATGGTAAATAAATAAAACATCTTTTTATACTTACCCACTAAGTATGGTAAATAAATAAAAATATAAATAAGCTAGAGGTATGGTAAATAAATAAAACCTCCTTTTATATTAACTCCATATACCTCTTTATATTTACAAAAACTCAGAAAAGAGGTTTTATTTAGGTAAAGCCTATGGGCCAAATAACATGGGACAAATTATTATTAATACTACCATGGGCCAAATAGCATATTTATAAAAGAGGCATGGTAAATAAATTAATATAAAAGAGGTATAAAGAGGTAAGGTAAATAAAGAAAAATATAGCTCATAGGATTAGAAATCAACATCTAATTATATACCAACTCCAATGGTCAAATACCATCCACCAAATTATTATTAATACCATGCAAAAAAAACATTATGAACCCTGATATTAATATTAAATTATTATTATTATTATTATTAAATCTAAAATTCATATTAATATTATTAAATTTAATAACTTTGTATTAATACAATATTAAATTATATATATATATATATATATATATATATATATATATATATTAACTCTAGATATCTATATGGGAGAGAATAACAAAGACATATGATAGATGTGGAGAAATAGGGGGACTGACAAGGGAAAGATGGAGATAAACTGAAGGAGAGGGGAGAGGAGTAATGAAAGGTGAGAGAGAGAGAGATAGAGAGGAGTGAGAGAGGTAGAGAAGGGTAAGAGAGAGAGAGGGAGATATAAAGATCGAGGTGGGAGAGAGAGGAGAGAGGATTAGAGAGAGAGAGAGAAGGTGGGGTGGGAGAGGGACGTAGGAGAGAAAGGGAGAGAGAGGAAGAATGAGAGGAGGAGGAGAGGAGGAGGAGAGAGGGAGGGAGAGAGAGATGGAGTTGGAGTGGGAGAGAGGGAGGGAAGAATAAAGATGTAGAGAGTGAGAAGTGGAGAGAGAGGGAGTGACAAGGGAGATATGGAGAGAGAGAGTGTGTATGTTTAGGGGTGAGAGAAAGAGACATAGGAGTGATTGAGACAAGGGGAGAGAGAAGGAGAAAGGGAGGGATATAGTAATATATTTGGAGAGAGAGAGAGATAGAGAGAGAGAGAGAGTGATGGGGGAAGAGAGAGGATTGGAGGGAAGATAGAGAGAGAGAGCATGGGGGGAAGGGGGTGGAGAAAATAGAGGGAGCAAAAGGGAGAGAGAGGAAGGACGAAAGAGAGGACTTGAGAGAGAGGATGAGAGTGATGGGGGAAGAGAGAGGGAGGTAGGAGAGAAATTGAGAGAGAGGAAGGAAAAGAGAGGGGACTTAAAAGAGAGGAGGAGAGATGGAGTTAGAGTGGGAGAGAGGGATGGATAGAGAGATGGAGCTAGATGGGGAGAGAGGGAGGGAAGAATAAAGACATAGAGAGTGAGTAGTGGAGAGAGAGAGGGTGTAAGGGAGAGATGGAGAGAGAGTGTGTATGTTTGGGGTGAGATAAAGAGACGAACAAGGAGAGATGGAGAGAAGGGGGGAGAGAAGGAGAGAGAGAGACATATAGTAGCAAAGTTGGAAGGTGAATATAGAGAGAGAGAGGTGGGAGAGAAAGGAAGAGAGAGAGTGAAGAGAGGTAGGGAAAGAGAGATGGAGATGGAGGGGGGAGAGAGCCAGGTAAGAATAAATACATCAAGAGTGAAAGGTGGAGAGAGTGAGAGAGGAAGTGATAAGGAAGATGGAGAGAGAGGGAGAGAGGATAGCTGGAGGGAAGAGAGATAGAAGCGGGGGAGAGGGAGGGAAGAGCAAGAGAGAGGGAAGGGGAATAGAGAGAGAGGGGGGGAGAGGAGGATGGAGTGATAGATAGATAGATTGGAGAAAGAGAGTGTATTTTTTTAGGTTTATATAGAGAGACAGAGGGAGATAGAGATATAGATGGAAGGTGAAGAGAAAGAATAGATAGAGAGAGAGAAGGAGGGAGGGAAAAAGAGATTAATAGATATGGAGTGAGAGAGCATGTGTGTTTGGAGGGGTGAGATAAAGAGATAAAGAAGGAGAGATGGCAGGAGAGATAGATATAGATGGAGGTGGGATAATGTGAATAAAAATTCTTGCACTTAATGAATTGATTTCATTGTAAATGGTGATTTCTAATCCTATTTGATTTCTTGCACTACATGCATTTATTTCAGTGTAAATGGTGATTTCTAATCCTATTTGATTGCTTGCACTACATGCATTGATTTTAGTGTAGATGTTGATTTCTAATGATATTTTATTATTTTCACTAATGAATTGATTTCAATGTAGATGATTTATAATCCTATTTGATTGCTTGCACTAAATGCATTGATTTCAGTGTAGATGATGATTTCTAATCCTATTTGATTTCTTGCACTAGATGCATTAATTTCAATGTAGATGTTGATTTATAACTATATTTAATTTCTTGCACTAGATGCATTGATTTCAATGTAGGTTATTTCTAATCCTATTTGATTGCTTTCGCTAAATGCATTGATTTTAGTGTAGATGGTGATTTCTAATCTATTTGATTGCTTGCAGTAGATGCATTGATTTCAGTGTAGATGTTGGTTTCTAATCCTATTTTCTTACTTGCACTAGGTGCATTGATTTCAGTGTAGATGTTGATTTCTAATCCTATTTGATTATTTGCATTGGCTTCATTGATTTTAGTGTATATGTTGTTTTCTAATCTTATTTCATTTTGTGCATTAGATGCATTGATTTCAGTGTATACGTTGATTTCTGATTTGATGTAATTGGTTGTATGATGGTACATTAGTTTTAAAGTCATTGGACTAATAGTGTGCATTGATTTCAGTGTAATCATAAAAAAATATTGACAATGTACATTGATTTTGTGTTATAGTAACTAAACCTATTAATATTGGAGAGCAAGAGAGACAAGGTATAATGGTTTAAGATTCCAAGTGTCATTTTCATATAATAAATATGAAAATACTACAAAATTAAAAAGGGTGACAATAAGAATAGTAGAAAAAACAGTTTGAAATCGATGACAATGAAGACTATTTGTAATTGACTAAGTTGTTACTATTCATATTTTCTATCATTCAATATTATTACATTGTCACTTTGCATTCAAAATTTTTATTTCATCATTTTTCATTATTAAAGTTATTTTACAGTATTTATCATCAAAACAAACTCATGAAGCACTGAGAGGAATCAAATTTCTCTCTCAACCCTCATAGATGCAGAGTTAAAATAGATCTGAGTTGGTAATAATATTAGACATCAAATTTGGATAATAAATATGATCAGATAAATAAATGTGATGCAAAATTCAATACTGTGAGATTAAAAAAAAAATCTAATTTTATCTTTCAAAGAATCTATTAATATATATTGAAAAACAATTTTCAATGTTGGTTCTATTGAGTAGTTTTATATTACATATATAAATTTGAATTTATGTAATTATGTAATTATATTAATGTTTTATATTATATATATCAACGTCAAGACGCGTAGAAAGAAATTATGTAAAAGTTTTAATGCTATAATTGCATATTCATTTAGTCGTAATTTAATTGATGTTTGATCACATTTATGAAAAAGTAAAACAGTCAAACCCGTGTAGAAAGGCCGGAGATAAAGAACTGAAAGGAAGAGATAAAGGGTGTAGTGTGTCTGTCATTCAATCCCATTATACACTTCGCTTCCTTCACGTCTTGTTCAGAGTTTGCTTTTGTGTTGCTTAAACGTTGCATCAATTACATGGAGGATGAGTGGCTCTGTCCTCTCCAGGTATGTGGTGTTTGCGTATTAGTTGTGTTTACAATTTTGAAAATGTGGTCTAATGGTAGGTGGGAGGTTTGGTTTTTACAAATTTTATCAATTCTGGATCGATTATATATATAGTGAGACTTACAGTGAGACTCAGATGGGAGGTTGTACAAGTGGTCCAATTCCAGTGGAAATTGTTTTTTAAACTATGGAAATGGATTAAAAAAGTCTAATAGTGAAAAAGTTTAAACTATTTTTTTAATAATGAAAATGAATTAAATTCTGGTGAATTATCCAAATCTTATAAATATAAGTAAGATTTTCTAAATCTCTACTAAAATTTTTATTATTTTCTAAACTAAATTTTAACCATTATAACTAACATTTTAATATAGTCATGTAAATTTTTAATTATTTAACATAAATTTATATATTTTCTTAAAATAATTTAATTTCTAAAATTTAAATAACATATATAATTTTTTAGAATAATTTAATTTTTAAAATTTAATATAATTTGTATTATTTTTTATTAAATACATAATAAGGTGTAAATCAGGTCACTCAATGACTTTTTATAAGATATTTTTATATTTTATTGTTTCTTTCCATACAAAAGATAAGTAATTTTAAGCATTTGCAAGAACTGGACCTGAAATCTCCATGAAGAGCGAAATAGATAGCAGGTTGCTTTGTGCCCAATCTATGCCTGACGGCTTTTTAGTAAAGGGTTTTTTATTCATTAATGAGTAAATCATCATCTAACACTTTTAGTAAAGAGTTTTTATTCATTAGAGAGTCAATGATAATGTAACAAATAGAGTAGTATATGCTACATTCAAGTAGAATAAGTTAATGTTAACACTTAATTTTCTGGTTGATTTTAAAAAAAGAAAGATTATCACTTGGAAAATGATTTGGATGGAAATTTTTATTTTAAATATTGTTGTGATGATGATGAAAATATTTTCAAATATTTTTTATATTTCATTTTTTTTTTTCACAATATTTTGGGTCTTCTATATTCACAAGGGTGGTTCAATAGGCCAAGGAAGTACAAATATATTTATTTGTTTATCATTTGGGAAATTTGGTTTGAAAGGAATTGTGTGATATTTGAAAATAGTCTTTGAATATTGCTCAAATTTATTCCAATATATAGGTTTGGTTTGAGGGTAAGGTGCCAATAAGAAACGCTGACATGATGTCTAGGCAGAGAGGAACTTTTTACACGGTGGATTTTTTTTTTTTAATGATGCCTCACAATTGGGAAGATGTGAATCTATGGCTATGTTGATGATTATTTTATATGTTCAATTTCAGTTCTTTAGGTTTGGTAGGGAGGACACAAATACTAGAACATAGAACCTTCCTTTTTGGGGACTAATTTTTGGGGACTATTATATATGGTCAAGAAATATCATCTCGATTGTATTTCTTTCTATAGACTCTAGGACTATTATTGATGAGGTTACAAGACAAACAAATTTTTAGTCCTCAAACTTGGTCAATTAGCTAATTGATATTGAGATGTTAAAACAATATTTTTCAAGGATTTATTTTCAACATGTGTACAGACAGTTAAACATCTTGACAGATGGGTTATCAAAGAAAAAATTGATGTGAATCTACGTTCTTTTCACTATAGTTTTAGATTTGATCATAGTTATCAAGTTCGACCTTTTGATCATAGTTACTAATTTCAACTGTATTATTGAAATAAATAAATAAAAAATAAGTAAACTCATTCATTCTTTTTTGTACAATCATTCAGAAAATTTAAACTTGTTACCATGCTAATTTTTTTTCAAAATTTTTCACCTGTTTTTTCAAAGCTTTTAGTGTGCTTCCTACCATAAACATATATAGAGTACAAGAGCTTAAAAGAATCTCAACGACATCGGAAGTAGTCTGGAAAACGATGAAGTATGCAACAATAAATAATACAGAGTCTATTTAATACATACAAATATGTATGGGTTTTCTAAATACATAGATATATTTCATATTAAATAGTGTGATATGTATGTAAATTGAAAAGTATTAGTGTTATCTTAATGAATCAAAAGCTTACTCTTCAATTTTTGAATAGGAATAATCTTAGCATCTATTATTTATTTGAGAGAGGTAAATTTTTAATTCCAACTCTGTTTGGTTGATGCACTTGGAAGAATACCTGCTCAGCTATGGTGGAAATAGGTTATTGAATTTACTCTTCTAACTCTGCACTGGAAGAATACCTGCTCAGCTATGGTGGAAATCGGTTATTGAATTTAGAAACAAAAATATTAATAATATCAGCAATGACATAGGTAGTTGTAGTATTTCTTCGCCTTTAAATACAACTGTCATTAATTTATCTAGTCTTTCTTTTGATAAACTTGTCTTCAGTTTGTTGAAGAAGGGCCTTAATTATGCTCTTGCTCCTAAGAAAATCCTTATTCATGATATCATTTGTGATATAGAATATGGGATTAAGGACTTACCTGATATTAAAAAAGACACCATCAGGCAAGATTGTGCCATGATCCTCAGAAAAGCGAAGCCTCCTAAGAGCAACATTAGTAAACCTAAATTTGAGGCTCTAAAGTCCTTAAATAATAACCAGGACATTGTTGTCCTTAAGGCAGATAAAGGAGGAGCTACTGTTATTTTAAACAAGGAGGATTATCGTAATAAGATGTTAGATCATCTGCTTAATAGTGGTAGCTACAAGAAGCTTGACAAAAATCCCCTTAAAAAAGTTTCTAAGGCAGTTGCTTTGGCGATAAAATCAAGTAGCACTGTTGGTTCCCTTAGTAAGAAGCTTATTGAAAGTAATCCCCACCCTCCGAGGATTTATGGTCTTCCCAAGATTCATAAGGAAGGAGCCCCCCTGCGCCCCATTGTCAACACCATAGGTGGTCCAACCTATCTTCTTGCTAAATTTTTAGCCAGTAGGCTGAAACCTCTTATGGGTCACACCAACTCCTTTGTCAAAGATGTTGGCAATATGATGCAGAGTGTTGTCCTTGATGGCAACCCACTTGATGAAGATGATGGCAACCTACTTAATGAAGTTGTTCTTGATGCTTGATGAGTTTATTAATGATGTAAATCTGATGTTCTACAAGTAGCTCAGAAGTACCAGAGAAAGAAATATCAGTAAGGGCCAGAAAAATGATGAAAAGTGTGTGACACAAAGCATACGTGGGTTTGTTTAGGAGAAGTAGCGTATGCACGTGGAAAAGTACATGCCAAGTCGCGTATGCTCAATTGCGCTCTAAAATAATAAAACCAGGGGTTACTACCATGGTATTGACCCATTGTATTGAGCGCTGGATTGTCTATGTGATCCCGTCCAGGAATACCATCGGAAGTTGTGTGGTTTTGGCTCATGGTATTGTCAAAGGCTAGATCTA